>JARHVA010001426.1:970000-1130000 GCA_037957365.1 Torreya grandis | reverse complement strand
TTACACATAGGTGTAAATTTATTAGATATTTTTTATCTCTTAAAAATAATTATAATAATTTGGAGAATTAAATCTAATGTTAAAATAAATATATAATGGATAAAACAAAAGAATAAAACTAACTAAAACTCAAACTTTTTGTTTCAAACCAATGCAAAAGAAATGACTCTTACCTAGAAATGAAAGTAACATGTAAAAACTAATCCTCAATATGTTTCCTTCAATCAAATATCCACATTGTTAGGACTTTACCATCATGTATGAGTATGCCTAAATGGGCAAGTGACAAAGGCTATTTAGCAATCGCACCCCAAAGGCACAATGTTGATGTCGATAGTGGTAGTGACATTTAGTATAAGGTAATTGGAATGAAAATTAAAACTATGTAGAGAAAAATATAATAAAATGGAGAATAATTATTCATTAAAAATTAATGTTTAATGAGATTGAAGAAAACCCAAATTTGAAGGTTGATATGTGAGATTTCATACAAAGATAGATTTATTGCATAGTGTGATATATAAATCGAAGAACACATTATCTTAAAGTTTTTCATATTCTTAAAAGTAAAATTAAAATTAAAATCATGTTTTTATATTTATCTATTATTCCCTAACAATCAAAAAATAAATAAAAATAAATATTTATCAAAATAATAATAAGTGTTAAAGACACTTTTTCATTAATGATAGGTAGTAAGTTATTAACAAAAATACTTTAGAGTTGAATTTATAATGCTTCACATATCATTTTAGGTAACCATATCCTTAAAACTAAGCATGTTTTCAACAATAGTTTCATTTGAATTCTACTTAATTTTATAAAAATTAGAAAAGGTGAATTCCATAATAATGTTGATTTGAACATGAGCTAGAAGCATATCACCTAATTTAGTGAAGGCATACATATATCCACTTAGTAAAATCGAATAATATTCCAAAATCATTAGAATAAACCTAGCCATAATTAAACTAGAAAATGGGACCATTGGTAAAAACATCAAATAAGAAGACATAATAATATAAAAGTGTAATTGGAAATAACCTATTAATATAAGTTAAATAGCAGTTAGAAACATGTTTGTGGTGTTGTTGATAATACAAAGGTGTCCCCATCCCAACAACTAAGGCTCAAATTGTGGTAATTTTAAGGCCTTTGTAATATTAATATACAATATAAAAATGTACAAAGAGCTCTAAAGACAATACTAGTGTTTTTATTTTATTTATCTTTACGTATGGTAAAGTCTACATCATAGAAATAATTAAAAACTAATATTTGTGGATTTTTATTTTTTACTACCCTAATATACATGTATAGATGATTTGAATAATTGAAATCATAATTAGTTCAGAGGATTTTGAACTAGTCTAAAATATTATAACTAAAAACCAATAAAGTATATTATATCGGCTACTTCCTAATAGATTTACACTTAACCATGAGATACTAAGCCACAACCCAATAGCAACAATAAATCAAAGTAAAAAAAATTATAAAATTCAGGATCCGTAGCAACACAAAAACAATATATGATATAAATCATGTCTTATGGCATCAAATTTATCCCTTAGAGAACAACTATAGACAAAAAAGTATTGTGATAGAGGTATTTACAAATAATAATAATAATAATAATAATAATAATAATAATAATAATAATAATTTAAAAAAAAAAAATTACTATCACTATTACTTTCACTATCATTGTCTTTTCAACTAGGGAAAAAAGCTTATTTCTAGTATTATTAATAAATAAATATGAGAGTCAATATTTTTGGGGAAATCAACTGTAATCTCTTCATCCACCTTAGATACTAGCATCATATTTCCTCATGTACATAAAATACCATTTCTCATCCTTATCCTTACAATATCACCCTTATACTAACATAGTAGGGCACACTTCCATTCATGACAAGCAGGGTCGCTAAGAACAAGACATGCCCACTATTATTTTACAAAATCCCCAAAATATGTATTGTGCACTCTTGACCATACTTATGGGATTTGTATTCTCTAAAAAAATGTAGAAGTTGAAGTTTGTGAATTTTTTTTTTGGTTTATCTTCCTTTTTATTTTGATAAGATAACTTTTATTTTCATTGTAATAAGCATTTTGTATCTAGCCATGGGATATTAATTAACAACTAAGATATCATTTTTGATGTAGCTTGATTAACTTAGTAGAGATTGCATATGGGAGCTTAACTTTTTTAGTTTGGATCATCTCACTCATAAAGGCATACAAAATCATCCCATCCATCAAGGAATGTATAGAGAGTAAATGTAGGTTCCTCATCATGGGTCATTTCTTCATTCATTTCCTTCCAACTTATTCTTTACAACTCTTTCATTATTTGAAAAGATTTTGCTTCAACTGAATGTCTCACCATGGCTTGTCAAATAAGGGCAAAGTTTAGAGATCTAATTCCTATCACCATCCTATTGAAATTGTCAATATTACTCAAAATTATATGATAACACACATTTTGGGCCAAATTCACTAAAATATGCTAAATGATTTGAGCTTGTGATATACAAGTGTCAATGTAGGATAATGTGTCCATGAATGGCGCAATGCATTTTATGTGATATTTAGTTTTTCTTTAATAAATTTGAGTCAAATTATGACCACACAAAATGACACTCTAGACCACTAAATTATCCTAATTTGGAAGCACATGACACATGCACGTGTTATTTCATGTCAACAATGTCATAAATGTAGTATTTCTCCATACATAACTGACAACTTCTTCAAATTATATTCTAGTGAAATAATGGCTTAGTAAATTGACATTTTGACTAGTTTGATTAAATGGGCAACAAATTTCCAAAGATTAGTAGAAAATTAATTAAATTCACTTAAGCAAATTAAACCAAATTAAGAGCTTAAGTGGAAAATCCATGGAAGTTATTGAATATATATTAATTGGAAATTCATTTCTAATATCTACATTATTTGGTGATATCATCAATAGGGTGGCATCTATAAGCCATAAATGGAATAAATATCTAGTTTAAGCCCTCCCACACCTCATTAATGCCCCATTATCAAAAATATTAATAGGTATATTTATGGACTGAGCCTAAAAAATTAAATTGATCCAAGGCCACACATCTTGATCTAAATATGGATAGTCATGGTTGATTCTGATCATTTCTAAAAATTTATCAATACAAGGGTCCTCACTCATCCTTTCAAGTTATTTTTGTGTAATGTTATTATGCTTAATTAATAGAATAACTTAAACTATTGGTAAACATTGATCAAATTAATGAGCCTAATTCATTGGTACATTGATAAATGATGGAAGATAAAGCTATTCATCATTGATAAAGACTTGGAGTACCAAATTAGGGGAAATTCACATTTTTTGAGCCACTATTGGAGGAGGGATTCTCTTGGGAAGGTTTGATGGTTGTATTCCTTTCTTTCAATATCTCTTAGAGTTCATTTACAAAACCCCATGAGGTATTTGGCTTAGTATGCTATATCCCTTATGATTATTTTGAGTTTTCATGACTAATGCATGGACTAAAATGATTTATATTGATACTCTACATGCATTTTGTATCTAGCTTTGGGATACTAATTAACAATTGAGGCATCATTTTTTATGCAACTTGATGAACTTGGTAGAGCATGTAGATGGTATCTTAATCTTTTTATTTTGGATCATCTCACTTATCAAGGCATACTAAAGTATCCCATGCATCAAGGAATGCAAATAGAGATAATTTAGTTTCCTCATCACATGCTAAAAAAAACTATCAAACAAGATATATTTCTCAAGGAAATCATTTTTTTAATTTTAAAAAGTATACACCAATTTTAATTTTTGAAAAAAGACAATAAATTCCATTATAAATCTAAGATAATATGATAATAGGTCTAAAATTATTTTGTATAATTTTAATTCTACAAAGGCACTATAAAAATTAAAAATGTAAATCACATTAAAAAAGTTCATTCGCATTCTCAGATATCATCCCCTGTATATGTAAATGGATCATCCATTTCATCTTTAAATGGTGGAGATACTCTTTGAGAAAATAAATTATTTATTGAATATGAGATTTTTGATATATTTAAGAAGACTTTTTATACTATTCCAAACAAAACCCTATAAAAAATGTATAAAATGTAATCATTTTTCAAAATATAATATAAAAAACATAAACATTCTACCAAGAGTATGTGGCATAAATACCATGAGAAAACTAAAGATAAACTTAAGGAAGCTACAAGCATAAGTAAATATTCAAAAGGACATAAAAAATATACTACAACTATACCTTCTTCAAGAAGGGGGACAAAGAATAAAAGTATGAAAAGGAAAAAATAGTCATTGAAAAGTAGCTTTCTAACACACTCTTTTTGTCAAGGCCACCATCAAAATTTATTTACAAGTGGATAATTCCTTTATCATCAATTAAGAAATACATTCATCTAATTATTAAAATTCAAGAGTATAAAATTTTAGTTTATAAAAGTAAATCAAATGATTAGGATGAAGGCATGTTAAGATGTTTAGATGGAACTCCTACATATTTTAAGAACTATTCCTTTCCTAGGTATTCACCAATTTTATTAGAAGATAAGGTCAAGGAATAAAAATAGCCTTAGAAGTAGGGATGGTGTTTTTAGAAATAAAAATTAGAAGAGACAAATTAATACCTTTCACCATGAATGTAGAAAGTGAATTGGATGTATTTTGGCATAATGGAGACCTGCCTGACATGAATGGCACATGATTTAGTGTGCTCAAATAAATAAACCAAATAATCCTATGCCACCTCTTATAATGCAACCACTTTGAGCTCTAAAACGTCAATTTGGTCTTAAAGTCTTTCATTATTTCCCTCACAAGGTTTTGGAAGGATCACTTTCTTATTAGTATCTTAGTGTTCTTCTAGTATTTGTATATCTCCTTAAGGTTGACGGTCCTAGGCCTAAAGCTATGAGGCTTCTTCATTCTTCTATTTACAGGTGCAGATTTTTTAGTATCCTTTGTTTCCATCAACCTACAAGGGGCCTTTCCTCTAATGGATTTCTTTATTTCCTTTGTTCTATCCATTTTTGGATCCTTTATTTGTAATACATTAATATCAAAAACATAATGATGATATTTTATCTATTTTCCTACCCCTATTTTAATAGTGTTAGATTTAAATTTCATTTTAAGGTTTGATGCATCCTCACCATTAAATTTATTTCCTTTATTGATAGTTGAAAATCATTTACATTACCACTCACACAATCAAAAACTAGATAACAAGTATACAAAATATTAAAAATATATTTGGAACAAACACAAAATCATTAGTTACTTACTAGAAGGTCAACTAATAAATTAATTATATAAATTAAAATAATTTACATGCTTCAAAACCTAGCCTATTAATATGTAAAAATGCATGGAGGGATAAATACATATTACTAAGATTAAATTTGATAATTGACCTTACCTTCCATGTAAAATATTTATCACTCTTATTTATTCAACATTGTCTTTATGCCTTATAAGGGGTTTTTACTATCAGAGAGAACTAAGAAAACCCAATTCGATATTCGAGGCCCCCAAAGAAAGGAAATATAAAATATAATTTTGATAAGGATTATAAAGGAAATCCTGCTAAGGTAGGGGTTGGTGGAGTTTTCTATGGAAATGATGGCCATACTATGTTAATATTCTCTCAAGATCTAGGGATGAAGACAAATTATGTGTCACAAGATCAGATAGGGCAAATTAGGTTGTAGTTGATAATTGTTATAAGGATTTTATTGTTGAATGTGACTCACATATTATCATCAACGTAATAATCTCTAATAGAACCAAGCCATGGAATATCTTGATAATCTTGGAATAATTTAAAATATATGAGGAGGCTTCTTATTTTAGTGTAATTTCGGCATATAAGAAGGGAAGAAACTCAAGAGATAATTGGGCTACCAATATATCCATGACTCTAAGATAAAAACATGAAAATTATGTATAATGGGCCTTCTTAATTTTAGATGAGGATTTGAAATTTCTAACCCAAATCATGAAATATATATAGGGAAGACTAAGCATCTTAGGATATGATAGTATGAAAGGTGGATGAACAATTTAGAGCCTTATAACATTTTAATTATGTTCTTTTCAATCCTTTTATGCTTGTAATGATTGGGAAATATGTTGAAGGATTCAAAAATATTTAATGTGTGGAGTTGGCATGAGGTGTAGGTTGATGTAAGGGAGATGATCGAAAGGAAAGGCATTTATGTCAAGTTGTCATTTTTGGTGAGTATATTAGGATGTGTGAGGAGTCTACACATGTCAAAGGATAAGGTAATAAGAGTTGGTTTATCTTTGGCCTGCAATTGGTATTCTCTTTGTGTTATAGTGGGTCTGGGAAGAAAATTTGATTAAGGAAGGGTTGGTATATCTTATCTTGAAGGATGATATGGAGAATGGAAAAGGAGTAAAAATATATCCTCAGGTGCATCTAAAGATAAGAACAAGGCATAGGGATGAATTCTTAGATTGAATGATGCATGAGGTGGTAGTGAATCATTTTGTTGACCATTTTGATAAAGAAATCAACTATCCACTAATGAATTTATGGAATCATAAGATGTGGCATATATATAAAAGTGTGGATGAACTAAAAGGGAATGAAATTGTAAACATTTATAAATCCTTCACGGTGAACCCCAACCAATCTATAGGTTGTATGAATGTCTTTGATGTTACTCAGTAATCAAGGAAACTAACATGTTTTTAGATGTATATGGGTATTTCACTCTTTACCAAGAACACATAGAGTTGGAGACCCTCATACATTTATTTATGGTAAAATATATAGACCATAGTCACGCCATTCTTTTTTGGATTATGAATATTCATCAGAATCTGGACTTTTTGATGGTTAGGATAAGAACTTGGATTTCACCTGATTATATCTTCATGCATCCTATCCACTATAATGTTAAAGAGTAATAGATAATAAATGAGGGAATTAAATGTGGTAGGAATTATGGTGTAAGAATAGTTACGAAATTTCGTGAATAATAGGATGTTCTACCTCTAGGAGTATAAACTATAGTTCTTGAATGATAATACATAATTAGTGGTGAAGTTGAAAGAAGTTGTGTCCATGTTTTCATGTCTTTTGGTAACACTTTGATGTTTTTCTACAACCTGTGATGTATTAGAATATAGTATTATAAATAAAAACTTTTACTTTTTGGTTTTTATGGTATATAGTTGTGATGTGTTTATTTTTCTATCCCCGTCTAGTGAATAGTGCCTCATTAACCATCTAGGTGGGTTTGAATCCATCTTTTTTGCTTGAGGGTTTTGATTCTTAGATTGTTTTCTATTTCAATTTTTCTCTAGGGGAGTACCCTAGATATCTCAATAAAAAACATTTCCCTTAAAAAACTTTGATAACTCACTAGGAAACATATAATACAAATTATCCCAAAAGCACGAGTTATTAGAATGGATGTAATATTTTTTTTCATAAAGCAAGGTTTTTTCAAGTGATGGATTTTTAAAATATTATGATCATCTATGCCATATCAAATTTTCTGTATCAAAGGTCAATAAAATATAATGTTACATTTATATGGAGGAAACAATGGAAATTAGGTTGTGTGTGTCCTCATATGGCATGTAATTAGTTGTGTGGGGAGGAGACACCCCCTTTCATTCTAAGTTTAATAAATGGTGAAGTAGTGGGGAAGCACAAAGAAATACAAAACATAAAAAAAATTAAATATTTTAAGGTAATATATTCAATGATGGTGATATTTAACTACAATGAATTTCAAGTTATATCATACACCAAAGGGCTCATATCATACACTAAACACAAATTTAAGGTAGCTAGTGAATTTACATACCTTACAATTGATGAGCCCTAGTAATGGTATTATATGATGTCCAAACCTTTCCTAATTTATTCCTTTATTATAGATTCCATTACAAAAAGGATCATAAAAATATAGTTCAATGGTTTCATAATGATTTTTGATTTCATGGATAATTGTAATGGAAATATATGTATTGTGATGTTCAAATATCCCACATCCATTATAACAGACAAACAAGTAGTTGTTATTTAACTAGAGAATACAACATAGAGTGACAATAGTAACTAGGGAGTACTTACAACAACTATCTAAGTGTACCTATAGAAAATTATTAAGTATACCTGTAAAAATGGCTATAGGTGATAATTTTATAGATCAAAATAAAATTTTCAGTTGTCAATACTAACAATCCTCAAACTCATTCAATGGTCCCTAATAAATGTGAAGCATGATAAATTTTTTAGCTATATGGGAAGCCCATTAGATATTTTATTTATTTATGAATTATACAGTCATATGGGTTTAACCATCTAAACATCTTGTTGTCTTCTTCTTATTCATGGCATTATATACAGTACTATAGATATAACTATTATATCTTTTTATTAGATAACAAAAACCTCATCTATATATATTTAGAGAGAAATATTTTTAGGTTATTATGAGTTCTAAATTGAGATTATCATAGAAGCATATTGAGTGAAGAAGCTATTTTAATTGTTTGTACTTTCTTGTAGCAATCATTGCATTACTATAGACTTTGATCAATTCAAGTGACTTGATATAAGATAAAGCATTCATCGAAAGGAAGGGATATGAATCATAAGTCCATAAAAGTAGGGCCCATTTGTGAGTATTTATTTTAATAATTTGATTCATTAAATAGATATTTTCTATTGAATTTGTGTGTTTACATTTCTAGTTGTGTGTGTGTGTGTGTGTGTATGTCTCTTTATTCTTATAGATTTTTTTCATTATAAATAATTTTTATTATGTATGGTTAATTGATTATATTTAGTTCATATATAATAATATTATAAAATAGTCTTATTATCAATTATGTATCTTCCTTTCATGCAAGAGTGCTTATATTCTATCATTTATAATTATGTAAACCATATTTCATATACTCAACCATTAGTATATTAACATTACAAGGAGCTTAGTGTGAACATAAAGTTTTAAGACCTTACCAAATTATCAGTAAACTAAGTGGTTTCCCCTCTAAAGCACTTTCTATTGGGTTGTACACAATGATTGGACTATGCCAAGTTGAATTGAGGAACTGATTTTGCTATCATTTTGGCACCATTCCAAGAGAAAATGCTAATCATTAAAATATACAAGGGTTGAGATAATTTCCCTTATTTAATATAATTAAACTTCATGTTTTATAGAATTAAAAATTTCATACTTTCTAGAAGTCAAAAATTTTAGTTTTATAGAAGTAAAAATTCCTTGCTTTCTAAAAGTAAAATTCTCACTTTCTAGAGTAAATATATTATTTACTAGAATAATATTTATTGATTTGAACACTTTATTTACTAATATCTAAAATAAAATTTAATTTCCTATAAATTAGAGTAATCACACACCCAAAAAAATTCCCCACAAACTAACCCTATGCAGGGTAGGGTAGAACCACACAAAAATAAGGTGTAAGTATTTGTACACAGCATGAAAGAAGTTACTTGGGAATAAATTTTCCAAGGAAATTGACCTTTGTTTATAATTATAATATTAGACATTTCGTATATTAATATAAATATTTCTTACATTAATAGAAAAATCACCTGAAACAGTTGAGATATTGTCTAGAACAATTGGAAAAATAATTTTGGTTGATTCACACAAAATATTATAGGTATAAGATGTAAAAACAGAAGAGTTTTTGGATGAATTGGTAAAATAATCTAATAAAAAAGGATAGGGTCATCCTCATACCCCTGAGAAAGAGATATTTGCACAATTTCAAAGAGTGCATACTTTTCCACTCCACCCTCAATGGTCAAGTATTCAAATCCCTCCACCCTCACCCAAACTCATCTTTAAAATATAATTCAAATCCATTATATCCCTAAAGAAGATTTTATAACATGTTGAAACTCAAACTCAACTGAATAAGACATTTTTATTGAACGTCCTAAAGACTTTATAAAAATTCCCACTCTATCACCCCTAGTCAAAATAATTTTCTCTCATTTTAAATAACTTATAGTGATTATTCATTACACACCATGGGAAAATTTTGAGAAATGATTTAAAAATTGGGTGATATAACTCTCCAATTTATAATTATCCTGACACATCATTGGAGATAATCATGAATAATCCTCAAAGAACACAACCTTTGAGTTTCTTATCAATAATCCTATTGAGATTCACACATGAAAAAACATCCATACCTCCACTTTACCCAATTTCATATGAATAGTTATTAAGTATCTTAATACATTCCTATTTTAGTGTTATGTCCTATGACATAGTTATGACTATATTAGGGATGCTAAAAAACTAATTTTTTTTCTAACCACTCTCAATAATGTAGCCTTTCAATGGTCTATGGGTTTGGGCAAGGATGTATTCTCTATTTGGAAAGTGTTGAAGGATAAATTCACTTTTAAGTATCATGTATATTTCAAACAAAGGGACTATATAAATAATGACATATTTTAGATGTCACAAAATGAAGATGATCCATTGAAATATTATTTGTAAAGGTTCATGTTCAACTTTCAAAAATCTAAATAACCCACTATGGAAAATGAATCTATTAAATTGGTATTTTTGGAAGGAATCTAGGATGAAAGCCTTGAAACATTAGATCTAATGACTAGTAGAGATGTCTCATGATTAACATTTTATGATATAGGTCTCTTACGCATAAATTACTTGAGAATAATTATGAAGAAAACTCCTATTGATTAAACTTCATCACTTTCAACATATAAATTAACCAATGGATTATCAAAAATGGAATTCAATAATATTCTAAAATAAATGAATCAAGACATAATAAACTATTTATCTACACACTTGGATAAATTACACACACCAACAGTAAAAGAAGAGATGGAGTAAGCCTTGATTGTATACTACCTAGATTTTAATAAGAATAAAACTAGTTGTAAATGTCATGTTACCTATGTTAAAGTAGCCAACACAATTAAAGAAGAAATTGATACATTGGAGCTTCATGTCATTGGAAGATATGGTGAGAAGATATTATATGTAAACCAAACATAGTAGCCTATAATAGTTACACAATAACCTATAATAATTACCTCTAAGGCAATAACTCTTAAGGAGCATGTAACCATTGTACTTGAGCTACATGTAGTGATACTCATTGAACATGTAGCTTCTTCTAGATAAATACATATCATTAAATAAGCTAATTAAAATCATGTAGATTATATTAAAAGAAAAAGGCATCAAAAAATTGTTGAAGCATTTAAGATGAGTTAGTTTAAAACTTATAAAATGCAGTAGAAGAAAACCCATTTTTTACACAATAAAATAATAATTTGAAGAAAGAAATAAAGTAAAAGGATGAAAAAATAAGGGAAAATGAGATAAAAATTTCAGCTTTGAATTTTTAGTTCTTAGGGGCCATGATATGTTTATATAAATGTTGTAACGTAGACTTCTCCCTAGAGTTCATGATTTATACCTTCAGAAAAAATGGATTCAATCTCAAATTGATAGATTTATGTCAATTTAAAGTGACTATAATATTATGTTTTTATTTATGTAACAAATATCTCAATGACATAGAAAAACACAATGACTTGATGTGTCAATTCTACAAACATGAGTTGGTGGTCACTAGTAATAAAGAGTGGAACCCCAATTTATTGGAGAGATACATATAGTTAAGCTCTTATTATTCTTATCTTATAAATGATATAAGAAGAAAAAAATGGTGAGATATTCTACCATAGAAACCTTTGCCCCAATGAATCCTAGATTATAATTTTTATTTCCTATTAAAATAATCAATCAATGAGATAGCCTTACTAAAGACCCTAAGTTCAATGTTTTTATTTATTTTTCTAAGAAATAATTCATTGAACATCTCATTTCTCTTTATAAAAATATTTGTCAAACTAATCCCTTGTTGGTTGAAAATTGAGTTGGGAAGAACAAACACCATAATTTCAGCAAAGAGAACCATAACCTATTCATAATTTTAGAGATACAAATGGAAGGAAGACTTATTAGATTTATAATTTTTTTAAAATTTGATCTAGTTGTATGGATAGGCATTAAGTTTAGGATACAAATTATTTGGTCTCCTATCCCATAATTTAGAGGAATAGGACCAATTAGTGAATAGGATGAAGATAAAAAATGGGGATTCATAAAACACAATACAGGATACCTTCCATAGCAAGAAATGAGAGATAAAAATCCTTTTAAATTTAGATTCATGTGTACCCATTTCATGACTAGTTCATCTTATTCAATTCCTTCATGACCCATCTTTCTAGTTTTACAAGATGCATTCCAAACCCATAAGTTGGGGAGTGTGATGAACCCCAATATTGATTTCATATGATGTCCAAACCTTTCCTATTTTTTTCCTTTTTTTATATTTACAATTCCAAAATACTCATATATATACTCATGTGTGTGCGTGCGCGTGCGCGCGCACACGCGCGTGCACACGCGCGTGCACACGCACATGTGTGTGTCTATATATATGTAAACTAAACATTATGTTTAAATATTTTATTTCTAATATTTATAATATAATTCAATGGTTTCATAAAAGTTTATGTTTTCATGGCTAATTAGAATGGGAAGATATATGTTGTTATGTTTAAATAAAGTCCATCCATTCTAGAATATATACTTGTAGCCATTGGTTAATTGGATGTTGGAATGTAAAGAACCCAAAATAATTATGGGGAACCCATAAGAAGTGGTTAAGTACACTCATAAAAATTACTATAGGTAATCATTTTCTAGATCATAAAATAATTACTAGTTGTAAATACTATCTTCCAACTCATTCAATTATCTCTAACAAATAATGATAATGTGATGATAAGTTATTTAAAATAAATGGGAATGACATTAGATCATCCTTTTTATTTATGGATTATATGGTCATATGGTTTTAGCCATCTGAACATATTATTGTATTTTTCTTATTTCTATCATAATCCTATAGTTATAACTATCATGTCTTCTCTTAGATAATGAAAACCTCTTATCTCTATATATGGTAATAATTGTGGGTGATTAGGAGTTAAAAATTAAGATTAGTATAGAATATTATTGATTGAATAATCTATTGTAATAATTTAAACTTTCTTATAGAAATCATTATATTGATCGAAAATTTGATCAATGCAAGTGATGTGATTTGAGCTAAATCATTTGTAACCAAGGAAGGGTTATGAATCATGAGTCTAACCAAGTAGGTCCCACTTATGAGGAGTTGTTGTGATAATCCCATCTGTTAAGTAGATATTTTCTATTCAAATTATTCTTTTACATTTCCAAATGTGTATGTTTATGTATCTTGATTAATATAGATTTTTTTATAACTAAATGTCTTTATGTATGTTTGATTAATTATCATTAATTTAAATGTAGAAGCTTCCAAAATAGGCTTAGTTTCATTTACCATGAGTATCTTAACATTCCAAGAGTCTTATTATTCACATACAATATTGAACCTTAATAATGTATACAAACCCCAGTTTGATAATTTAATAAATGAGCATTCTCAATAAATCAAGTGGATTCCCCTTTATATCACATTATGTTTGGTTCTACACAATGTCAGAATGTGTTATGCTTAGTTGGAAAGTTAATTCTACCAATCAATACCCAATGTAGATGGTTTTTTATCTTACAAGGTATTAGTATCTTTTATTAGATATTGTCTATTGTCAATGGTGGATGAAAACATCATGTAAGCTAATTTGATTGTGATAGGGCTCCACATCCAACATGTGGTTCAAATAATCACTATAATTCCACTTACTTAGGGTAGAAAAATTAAGGTTATAAAGTATATATTTATATATACTAATTTTAAATTTAATATATTGTAATAATAGATAATATATTATAGAGATAATGATGCAGGATCATACTTTTAAGGTTGATTAAGGATCCTAACTTGCTACTTGGGATTCAAATTTTAAACTTGTAGAAATGGAGAGAAAATGAATTTTAAGCCACAATTCAAATGTTGAAGACATATAAGACTCTTAACTGTGATAAATACATTATATATAACTTAAATGACCTAAAACAACTCAATCTGAAGAACAATGAAGATGCCCCTACATCAATATGACTCAAATATTAAATTGGTTTGGTCATAATCAAGTAGGTAAAGTAGGTAGGGAATACTCAAGTAGGTAAATTAGGTAAGAAAACCTTAATGGTGTGTGTGTGTGTGTGTGTGTGTGTGTGTGTGTGTGTGTGTGTGTGTGTGTGTGTGTGTGTGTGTGTGTGTGTGTGTGTGTGTGTGTGTGTGTGTGTGTGTGTGTGTGTGTGTATGTGTGTGTGTGTGTGTGTGTGTGTGTGTGTGTGTGTGTGTGTGTGTGCGCGTGCGCGCGCGTGTGTGTGTGTGTGCGTGTGTGTGTGTGTGTGTGTGTGTGTGTGTGTGTGTGTGTGTGTGTGTGTGTGTGTGTGTGTGTGTGTGTGTGTGTGTGTGTGTGTGTGTGTGTGTGTGTGTGTGTGTGTGTGTGTGTGTGTGTGTGTGTGTATTCATATTCATACATAACATGATTAAAAACATTATTTCTTACTCTATCTATCAAGAATCAAGCTTCCCTGACCAAATGTAGAAACTAAGTAGGTATGGCATAGTTAAGTGGGTAGGGTAAGAATATATACAAAAAATAGATATATAAGAAGGATTACTTTGATAGATACAAATATATTCTAAAAATGAAATTAGATAAGAAAATAACCAAGATATATATTGAGAATCAATATTCCCTTTCCTTATCAAGTAGGGTATAGCTAAGTAGGTAGGACAAGATCAAAATTATCTATTTGGAATCAAGCTTCGTTAATAGCTATGTCTTAATATAGAAATAAATCAAAGATAAATATCATTAAGCTAATATTCCATTGAAATATATGTCACACTCCCTTTCTATCTATTAGGAAGGCAAGATTCCTTTGATATGTTATTGGTTTAAGCAAAGCTAGATATCAAGAACATAAGCTTCCTTTCCTTACTCCTTGGCATAAATGAAGTAGGTAGTGAAATTTTATATTGAATTATTAGGCAAGTTAAAATTGATATCATGATAGGGCCTTTGAAATGTATCCCTTCATATATCTATGAAATGTGGTCCATTCCTATGTTATCCCTTGATTTATTGTATTAGGGACCACTACATACTTAATGATAGGACCATAGTCTGGGAATATCACCACCTATAATGGTCTTAACATTATAACCTAGACCATGAATATGATATTGGAATATATATATATATATTTTTAATATATGGTTAGATTTATCAATCAAGATAGGTCAATTCAACCTTGCACATCCAATCATATTCTGTATATGCTACTTTCATGTTAGCATAATACCCATCTCTATCTTGAACAATCCATCCCTGAGCCCCTACCCATATATATGGATCCTTATATCTATCTCAACCATTTAAATCAAACTTGCACTTATATTTAAATATATCCAATATTTTAGCCAGTTTTTAAATCTAAAATTTTGAAAACTAAGTATTGACCAAAATGGATTTTGGAAAACTAACTTCTAAATGGTAAATCTTATAGCTCTAAAATCAATTTCAAAAGATGTAGAGTATCCTTAATTTTTTATATTAAATATTTAATAAATTTAAAGTATAATAATATAATTTTTATACTTATTACATTTATTTTACTAAATATTTTGTAACTAAAACAAGAAAAAACACATTTTTTTACCTTAAAGAGTGTATGCCCTTTACTAAAGGTCATATGCCATTTGTAATACATAGGTATCACACCCTTACATTCAAAATTTTCAACATTCCATAAAAAAAATACATTTTAAACGGTATACTCCCTTTTTAAAGTGTTCATGCCCTTTTAATAAGTATTACTTTTGACTTTCCTAGTTTCCCTATAAAATTGCTTCAGGTTTAGGAACCAGGGGTTTGGACCTATTATAAACACTATCATGGGGTATCCCACACGATTTTTTGAAAATTTATATTTTTTTTCATCTTTGTCAACATGTCTAATTAGATGGATTTTATATATGAGTTTGTACAAGGGAAGCATAAGTTTTCAATGTATGTATTTTTTTTAATGTTAAACATTTTTTTTTAAATTATTACCTAATTTATACATAACATACCTCATTATGGAATATATAAATTACATTAAAAATACATTTGTAAAATTTTTATCATTAGTTAAAAGTTTATAAAACTTATACCTAACTAATCTATGCATTGTTGTATATACTTTTCAAAAAAGTTGAATTTCATGAAGCTAAGGTCAAAATGTTATGTTCATACACTTTAAGTTCTAATTTTTTATTTGTATTTACATGTAAAATTATTTAAAAAAATATGTTTATTAAAAAATTAATAAAAAAATATTTACTAATATTAAACATTTGATCTATCCATATATGTAATTTCATACATCTGTTCATTTATTTACTCAAAAAAAAAATTCATATACTTGTAGTCTCCTTATGTTTTCACCAAAAAGTGTCAATCCATTTTCATAAATGCATCAATTTCACTCACTTTTATCATCTAAGTGTTTAAAAAAATTATATATTTATCCACTAAATTTGTAATGTCACAATTCATATTCTTACATTATTGTCAAATTCTTTTTCCAAGTCTCTCTGAAACTCTCTACAAGTTAAACTATTGTTCTTTTTAGAAATAAAATGTCATTTTAAGTGCCCATTTTATCTCCTATTATCCTTAATCTACCCTACACATATATCTGACCCATTCCTCCATTACAACTTCATCCTCTATAATAGTACAATGAATGAATTTTAGGGGCTTAATTAACACCAAATTAGATTAGGAGAAACAAAAAGTATTGATGAATTTCTTATTTATAACCATCTAATTGTATGTCTCCTAGTACGTATCATTCACAATGGGCCATGCACAAGCCAAAGTCTTTAGATTTTGGTAAAAAAACAAGATCACATAACTCTACTCGGAAATAAGGCGTACTCTTTACCCATTTATCTTCCAAGGTGGTCATTACTATGCTCAAATCTGGATCATATGGTATCCTTAACTTCTATCCAATTAGGAAGACATAACTTATGAGTAGCCTAACAATGTACAATATTTTTATTTATCACTAAAATTATCCTTCTCCTTTGGGATGCATTCCTCAATGTCATGTACAAATTGGTTATCACATGTTGAGTCATCATATTGGGGTAATTCAATTTGTTTAATTTACTAATGAAAAATACTCTTTTTTACCTTATATGGGGTACATGGTACTCATATATTCTTATTTACCAATTAAGTTTTAATGTTGGCATGAAGTGATTCTCTCATAGGTGAAACTTTATGCCTGGATTACACCATGCTAAACTTTCTTCTCGCATATTCGTAGGATTCATGTACCCATTAGTCACAAGTAATACATGTGGTGTGAGAATTGGATTGTGCCTTGTCTCAGCTTAGAATTCCATCCCCATTATCTTCTAATTCATTTAATCCTTTCATTTTTATATTATATATGTTATTTATCTTGTCCTCCTATTCAACACTTTTGACATCAGGGGCCTTAATTATGTGATTAAAAAATCACCACACATTCTTTACCATTTTCAAATATCACATAAAACTTATTGAATAACATATCTATGTTGTTGGATTAAATCCAATGTCATCTAAGTAATATTGGGTAATTTTATTTGTTATAAAGATCAATCAACTCAAAGTATGTTTGAAACTTTGAACCTATTATCTCAAAACTATCATTGTGTAGAATTCCCATGCATTGAGCATATGTTTTGTTCATCATGAAAAAAACATGTGTGGAAGGTCATAAAGTGTGCTTTCCCATTTTTCACTAAACATCTCTTATCAAGATATTAAATTATGTTCCTATGTCCATTAGAATATCAAATATTAACCATCTATTAATGTTTGAATCTACAAGTAGTTCTTGGTTATAGCCTACATTTTAGGATATCATTACTTCAAGGCCTACTACTATATCTATTTTAGTTATTTTAATAGAATATATTCTTATATAATCTACAAAAATATTCTTCAGCATAGGGATCATTCCCTTAAACAAGATGAGAGCTAATATGTCATTGAGATCACCCTCCTACTTATTATGTACTCAGTGGTGGATTTCCTTTCTTGTCTTGTCCTATAGATCTAGGGAAATTTAGTGTTAACCCTAAATTTTTTACATGATGTCCATGGTTTCATGTAGTATTTCTTTCTTGTGTGAGTCATCTAGATACTATGTTATGGAGGTGTCAGTTGACAAATATTTATCTTTGGACCTTATTATCTTGTATCTTGTCTTATCTTTCTTAGTGTGAGTTGGTACAAGTTATGTAGTTATGCCACTATGAGTTGTTATATGCACTTTAGGGATATCATGTTTCTTATTTTGTGCCTTTGGCATCCACTAGTCCACATTATATGCAAGTTTGATCATGTCAATGCCCTTCTCAAGATTCTCCTTGTGTATGAGCTTGGAATACAAATATAGGAATTTGTTAACCTTATTTTCACCTCAAAAATACCAAAAATATTTCTACTTTAGGTAGTCTCATTGGTAATGGTCCAATGATCCATAATTATAACAAGTGTGTAATGGAAACCTTCTACCTTTGTCTTCTCCATTGTGGCCTCTCTAACCATATTATTTTCTATAATCACAAAAAGTTTGGTTAGTTGGTTTTTTAATGGCCTATAGTGTGCCTTAGTATCTCACATCATGGTTATGATCAATCACTCTATAGTCTTTGAGGTTGTGGGTACATACATAATAAATAATGTAGTAGAGAGAGAAATTAACCAAGCTTACACACTGAAGGAGAGATTAATTATGCACATCATGGCGTTCATAACATCTCATATGAAATAATGAGGAATCTCACATTCCTCCTTACTAATTTTTTTTATATCCTTATACCTTCCAATCAGTACATCATAATCTTATTAGATATTCCTATTCACTATTTGTCATAAGCATATGCAACATGGATTCCAATAAAGAAATCTATACATCTATAAATGGGTTAATTTTAGTATCTACACCTCTAATGACTTTAGATATTAATTTTACCTTAAGAGACTCTTCAGGTTCAATGAATATATCCATGGATGTATCATTCTAAAAGGGTGCAAGTAACCCTGCAACAAACCATTTCACATGTTGTGTTGGGTGAATATCAAAGGAGATTTTGGATGGTATATTATTGAACATAACATCATACGTGTAAAGGATTTATATTAAATATTTATTGATCTCCTTTGGCATGAAAATAATTTGTTACTCAAACTTAAGAATGTCAAATAATTTCAATAAGTTTGTCTTCAAATGGTCAAAATACATAATGGCCTAGCTTAGATCAAGATTTCTCTATTAGGTGTGGCCATGATAAAAAAATTATGGAAACCTAACTCATCTTCTTATTTGAAAACATAAATCCCTTTGTGTACCAAATTATTTTTCACTCATGGACATGCTCCATAAAATTATTCACTCTGTGATATTTGCTAAAATTTGAAGACATTTCAAAGAAGACCTCAGGAAGTTGTACGATTATAGTTATTATTTGAGGTATATGTTGTATTGGCGCATCGATCAAATGTGAACCCAAAATATGGATTGTTTTAAGGGTGCCCCTCATTCCTCCTATTGGTGTTTTATCTCTGCTAATTACTAAAGAATATTTTACTATAATTCTTCCTCCCACTTAGGTGGATTATTAGCTTGCCATCGATCCTCCAACTCCTACCATTATGACTTGTGTTGTACTACTTCTCTGAGGGAGTGGACTCCCTCCCTCTAATGACATTTCATATGTCATTAGACCTAAATTTTATGTAGGATATATGAAAATAAAATTAATTTGTTTGTAAGGAATTATATGTTGTAACACACTTATTTCTCCTTCTTGTGATAAAAATCTCATATGCTTGAGATATTGTCAATGTCTTGGTCTACTTATTTTGGTTATGAGTAAAGCACCTAATCATGTACTTCATGTAGAAGCTAATTGGCCATCTCCATGGTAGCTTATCCTTGTATGTATTCTACTTGATTAAAAAATATAACTTGTCTTTCCAAATTTTAGTCTAACTCATTAACACACATTTATTTACCAATGAAGAGAATGTACTCTATGAGAGATTCATACACATGCCATTCCCATTATTCATGGGTCCTCATGGTATTTCCTAAATAAGACTCTCCCATTTGCCCATGGTCCTTATTAACCATCACCTTTCCTTGAATTTAATCATATTTGTACTTTAAAAACTCACATTTATTTGGTCCTTCCATGTTGAAGCCTCACTCTTAAAACCTTTAATAAATCATTCCCACTTCATCCTCTACCTTATGTGTTTCTCATAGGTGTAGGAATAGAGTTAACCATTCGTAAGTTCTCTATTCCATAATATACCATCAAATTCTTGATCTATAATGATAATTGATTCAAATATGAGCCTCTATGACCAGGGAAAATTTTGAAATTAATCATCCTTCAAAAAATAAAATGTGGATATAAAAACTCTATCACATAGTTATTTAATGCCCCATGCCACAAAATGTTAGAAAATCTAGTTCAAACTACTCCAAATTCCTCAAATTTTCAACGTGTTATTCCATACAAGAGTATTTATGTCCATAGTTTCTATAATTTTTCATTGCATATGCTACAAGACATTCATGCATATATGTTAGTAGTTCATATAAAAATACCTCTTAAAGTTCATTGGGTAAGTGCATAGAGATGGGGGCCAAAAAGTAAATAAAAATTTGTGTTTGGAATTTTGGAAATGGTTTCATGTATATGATTTTTAAAAGCACATGTGTGGTTCTATGATATAGTATCCGTGATCACTAAGCCAAAACCACTATGTATTTCAATACATTAGAAATGTGTACATAGTTTTACCACATTAATACTATATATAAGAAAAAAAATCACATAAACAGTTCTATATATTTATAACTAAAGGTAAAGAATTAATGCCATTCATTTTGCATTCACACAAATAGTGACTACAAGACAACAAGAAGAAATACATGGTTGATGGTGAGACTAGGAAAAAAAAATTATTGAATTTGATAATTGCATGTTGAAAGAGAGGTATGCAAACTTGTTTTAGTGCATTTATAAAAAATTAAGTTAATTTTATTTCATTTTTCTTCTCCTTTTTTTGGTTTTTAAATAGATGAAGAGGCTACTAGGCTAAGTGGAAATGAAAAACAACATTACCCTCATATCCCTCCTAACCCACAAAACCCTCCAATATATTATAACCCATCAAAATCTCATATCCCTCCTCACTCGTAAAACCCTACTAGCCCTCTTGTAGTTCTTCAAGCCACCTATGGTAATCAAGAGGATTTAGCAACCCATATCATTGAAAACAAGATCAAACATGAGAATTTGATTAGGATATTGAGGGATCCCAATAAAAATAACCCCCCCCAAATTTATCTATA
This sequence comes from Torreya grandis, assembly GCA_037957365.1. NCBI lineage: Eukaryota > Viridiplantae > Streptophyta > Pinopsida > Cupressales > Taxaceae > Torreya > Torreya grandis. The sequence goes on along the minus strand of JARHVA010001426.1, from coordinate 1,108,439 downwards.
AAACACATTACAAACATTATTAGGTGAAATGGACACATTAAAATGTTAAAATGATAGGTGGGATAAGTATATAAACATATGTAAGACATAAATTACAACATGTTTTATCTAACAACTATGAGAGATAAACACATAACCAAAGCCCAAATGTATGCCATATTTAAATATGGTAAAATTGTTGCACTATTATATGTGATATCCAAATGGATTTCAATCCATTGGTTCACTCACAATTTTATCAAATAATTTTTTTGTGACAGATTGTGGATGATCTTTGATCACCCACCTTGAAAAAATAATGAGGTCCTGATGTATTTTTTGAAAAAATGATATTTTGAATTTATGTTGATTGTAGTTCTAAACTATTTTGATTTCTTTGAGTACTATGGAAAAGTAAAGATCTCTATTTAGGATAGGCCAGGTTCATGTCATGCACTTAATCAGCTTACAAGAGTACATATAGACAAACTACATCCTTTTGAGACCCCACCCTCTACAATTAATGAATTTTTATAGATTGATACTTTCCATGAATTTAAGGCACTTACTAATACCCTTGTTTAACATATAATCTAGGTTTGGCATACTCCTACTAGTGGGGCTAGACATGATGAGGCTTTATCTAGTGTTGCTACCTGACAAACTCACTATTAAATATCATGTGGTGCTATATGCATTGGACCTAAGGATGAGGAGGATTATATCATGCATCCCATTCATGGTGGTATTTTTATGGGCCAAGATGATATCAATCTCAATATGTCTCAACTTTCTACATTTTATCTTGAAACCTTGGCTACAACTTTTGAAGTATATTTAATATTTTACTTATAGTAAAAAAAATTCAAACCTACTAAATTTAAAATATTTGAAGAATTGAAAATGTAATAATTTTTTTCTTGTATAAATATCAACAATGTATAAATGTGTCAGTTATATAATGCTCATATATGCACATATGAATGTGATTTATAAGGACTAATTAATGTTATGTTTCATTATACATGTATGTTGTTGTTGTTGTTGTTGTTGTTGTTGTTGTTGTTATGTGTGTGTGCGTCTACATATACATGTATATATATATATATATATATATATATATATGTATATATATATATATATATGTATATGTATATATATATATGTATATGTATATATATATATATATATATATATATATATGTATATGTATATATATATATATATATGTATATGTATATATGTATATATATATATATGTATATATATATATGTATATATATATATATATATATATGTATATATATATATATATGTATACATATATATATGTATATATATATGTATATATATATATGTATATATATATATATATATATGTATATATATGTATATATATAGATGTATATATGTGTGTGTGTGTGTATATATATGTATGTATGTATGTATATATATACATACATGTATACATATGTGTGTGTGTCTTTCTTATCATTGTCTAGTACTAAAATTATTTATTATCAGTCTTTCTTATTGAATATATAAATTACATATGTAAATGGCCGATTATGGTTGTATATTTTCACCAGTATGGTATAAATGGTACTGATATTTTTATTTTTAAATAAAAATAAATAAATAAATGAGTACAGACATAAATGTATGTATGTATTTATGTATACATGCATGTACGTATGTATGTATGTATGTACGAATATATGTATGTATGCATGCATGCATGAATGTATGTATGTATGTATGTATGTATGTATGTATGTATGTATGTATGTATGTATGTATGTATTTTTGTTTCAAAATAAAAAAATCAGTATCATTTATTCCATACTGGTGAAAATATATAACCATAATCTACCATAAGAAATATGGCAACCCAAGATTAGCCAAGTAAGTGCAGTGGGGGTAATGTGCCTAAAAATATAGGCAACAATACAGGAAAATATAAAGATGACCCAAAGAAGCATTACTGTCTCAACCGAGTATAAAAAATAATAATAAAATCAAGTATACATATAAACTAGACTTAATTAGAATCCAATCAACCATTTAGTTTAGGGGTAGCTCCCTCATGGTACAAGTTACATCTTATTCTAGTGCATGTAAGTGTACCTTACCTTCATCAAGATTGCATGCTTCCTATTCTAGCCCATCCATAATGGATTTATATTTGATGTAGATGTGTATGAAATAAAGAGGATGGAAATTTGTGGTAAGATCCACATATTTGTTGATGAGGTGTGTGAGAGTGTTTTATTTTCAATGGGGTAGGATATTCTACGGTCACATTCCATCTTAGAATTTGACTACACCATAATATTAATGAGCTCAAAGTAAATGGTAATGGTGTGTTATGATCAAAACTTGTATCATTGTGGAATTATTAGTGTGGTATCTTGTACCTTACCTAAAAATGATAGACTTGTTCTTGAAGTATATGATACCCCCTACACCATTAAGTCATAATTTCCCAAACGATACAGCATCACAAAAACAATATGGTGTAGTAATATCCACATGTAATTGAGGGATAATGCATTAAAACTTTATCTTATGTGATCTCAAAAGCACCAATAATTTTTTGAATTTGTAGGCTATAGAGAGCAGAGTAGATTATTATTATTTTTTAAAATAGCCTCATTATTGGCAATCCAAATGATCTAATAGATTTACAATGTAATATTGATCATAGATCATGTAATGCTTCTATGAGCATGCCATCTATTCCATGTATCATTTAAAAAGTCACCTTGCACAAACGACAAGCCCTCTTTGATGTAGAAACATACACAACATCTTGAGAGAAATGTAAATGGACAAAGATTTGGTCAATGATTTATGTTCTTTCTTAGTATAGGAATAAAATACTTGCATCTTTCTAACCCCTATGGATAATATTTTCCCATGTCAAAATTCTATTATGTAAATTAAGCTATAAATGCAATTTTGTTTTCTGGGGTGCTCAAAGCTTACATATACCCTTCCACAACCAAGGGGTGTTTACATCCTCACATTTTATTCTAAGTGATTTGTATCCTACTTTAACCTAATATAATCCTATATCATTATTATATTCCCAAAATAAGTTGTCCACCTGATCAGTGAGGAAGATATAATTTGTTATAAAATGTTAATTATAACTCTCCTAAATAAGTGTTTCTTGATCTTAGAGTCCAACATCCTTAGTTGTTTTTCAACCTGATTTCAACCTATCTATCAAAGTAGCATCATAAGCATCAATAAGAGTATACATGATTTTTTATTGTAAAGTATCCCTCATTTCAGCTGGGAATCTATACTCTATCAAAATTCTATATACTGCATCCTTACCAATGTGAATCTCAAACCCTTCCCCTAGGTTCCATGCAAGTGATGTATTGATGATTTAAAAACATTGAATAATTAATTTCCATAAATATTATGCTCTAGAATGTATCTTAGGATGCATTCAAATCCATTTCATAATGGGGAGTGGTTTCATGTATTTTTGATGTAATATCCTCTTTCATAGTCTTTATTTAATGATGAGATTCATACCCCCTTTTCTACCAATGCTTTAGATAAGATGATCAAGTTATTTAATCCTCATCCCCATAAAATTTTGGTTGAGAAATGATGCTCAATTTTATAAGAAAAATGCAATTATTCTCTATGTTACCTGACTGCATAAAATGTAGGCAAAGTTTTTATTTAATTTTATTGACTATCATCCCTAAGAGGAAAGCAAGGGATATCAATTACAATGGAATGGCCTCAAGGACACATTTAAGCATAATTATCCTACTAGCCATAGATATCTATCAGTTACACAAAAGTGTGATGTGTCTTTTTAGATTTTAAAAAATCCAAAGCCAATTCTTGGAATGGTAGTCATTTATATTTAGAAAGAAACCCATGTATTTAATTAAATCATCATATGGATGTGTGGAAAGGTAGACGTTTATGGATAAGGTTACTAATAGAAAAGGAAATATGGTAGAAGTATAAAGTATATTTTTTCATGTTTATAGGCATACGTATAGTAAATGTGAAGAATTTTATAACTATTTCCAAACATTTTACTTCTTGAATAGAGTTATTCCCAAAGATGATAGTGTCATGTACAAAGAGGATGTGTGTAATATGTGTAGATATGGAAATGTTAACACCCTATATGTTACTAGTTGTTTGTTCATGGGATATGTGGTAGCTAACTTCTTGTGTAATGATAAGGAAAAATAGTGGGGAGATGGGGAAACCCTATCATAGCCCATGGGAAGGGGAGAAAAATGTGGAGGCAGAGCCATTAATCATAAGAATGTATGAGATGGAGTGAAATAAATATTCAATACAATTAATGAAGGATGGTGTATACCCAACCTGTGTGAGAATAGGCTAGATATAGATCCATTTTACATGATCGAATGTTTTGGATATTTCAATTTTGAGAATAAAGTATAATCAAGCTCTAGTTTTAATAGTATGTAAAGCCTCTAGAGTGGTGGAAATGACATCATCGATGAGTTGGTTATCCATAAAAATGAATTATTTAAGGGAGATATATTCAGATAGAATAGGTTTGATATGGGCTACAATAATCTAGGAAATAACCATATATATTCATTTCTATAAAGATATGGGGTGATAGTTCTCAAATCTTGATAGGTTGTCATCCTTGTGAATATTAGAAATTAAAGTGTAGGAGAAGGTTGCATGAATTTTACAAAGATGTAAGATTCCTCCACTAATAATAAAATATATTTTACAATGTGAACCCCAAATATAGTGTAGAACTCTATCATCCACCCATCTAGACCAAGTGTCTTCCCTTGTCAAAAAGTGAGAAGGGTTTTATTCATTTCAACCATAGTAATCATTTGAATTATAAATTGATTTTATTTCTCACTTACCCATCCATAAAAAAGGTTGCCACTTCCATTATGTCCTTGATATTTTCCTTAAAGGGCTCGATATAGATGTTTTCATAGTTGGAGATAACACCCTTTAAGATTGATTCAAAATATTTACATTCCACCCCACTGCTATCTATGATGTTCTATATGGTGTTTTAATCCCACCACCCCATAGCAAGATGGTGGAAAAAATATATTTTCATCCCTTTTGGATAACTAGTTTACACTGCTCTTCATTCACAATTTAGTTTCCTACCAACCATCCGTCTAGCCTTTTCATTTTCCTAGTTATCAAATTCTCATAAAGTATCTACCCTAATGTCATCTTCATAGAAAGTGTCAAGACATACATTGATTTTTCCATCCACCACATGGAGCTCTCTATCAATCTCTTAAAATTTATTTTTATCTCAATATTTAGATGTAACCTTTCCTTAATGAGATTATTTTGAAACCATACCATTTTAGGTTCATCATTTTTAATAGAGTAGGTAGCTTAGGTTCTATTAATTAAATATTTGAAGTACTCATACATCATCTAGTGTAGGTTAAATTTAAATGTAGTGGGTGGATTCTTGGGTGCCATAACCACTTCCAACAATATGGGGTTGTGATCAAATGTTAAAATATTCAATATAGTGACCCTATAAGCATTTATCCAAATAATGAGTGTTTCCTTTATCAAGAATCAATCCAATCCCTTAGAAATACCATGTGATCTAGTTCAATAGTTTTACCATGTGGGTTACATAAACATGGGTGCAACATCCAATGGGTTATGTTATTCCATAAAGATATAAAATAGTCTACTAGAGGATCCAATCTATATTAATTACCCCAAACTTCAGAATTATGTGTATTAAGGTTTAGGTCCCCCCCTAGAATGAGATACGACATAAGAATAATAACAAAATTTTCTATATCTATTCAAAAATTCTTCCAATTATGTTAGGGTGCACACACATTTATAATATCTACTTCTATGTTTCATTATTTTGAGAAAAATGCCCCATGAATATAGTTAGGTTTTTTTAAGGAATTTCTCATATCCATGGAGGTGTTTTATCCAATAGCCAATCTGCTTGATTTTCAAGTCAAGCTAATGGCCAATAAGGATCAATTAGGTAGGAATTTTTATAATTACCTCATTGCATCCACATCCATGCACGTAGTTTCTTAAAGTATAAAAACATATGGATTATACTTATAAATAAATGTTTTAATGGAACTTTACATTAGGGCCATCCCAATATGCCTTATGTTGTGTGTTATAATGAAAATTTAAGCACCCTATTGGGGGATACTCTATTAAGGACCCTAAAAAGAGTGAGTTGTCTTCTATATATGAATTTTTATTAGTATCATGTTGTGCATGTGAGACATGTGTATGTCATCCCTAGATAGTGAGAGGTGTGAGAATAATGGAGACTTACATTCCTCCCATATGTTTGAGGTCTTTGGATGGATGTATAAACTCTCATGTATGTAATATAGTCATATATCTCTTATCTTTGGAAGGTATTATAGTGGTATAAGATATAATAGAGTAGCTCAACCTTTTAGATACACTCCCCATATCTAAACCTAGATCATGTTGTTGAATGGATAATATATTATCATGTAAAACATATAGTTCAATTCCTAATGTAGTTGGAAGGGTGGGTGACTAAATTTATTTCTACATGAGATGATTGGTGGTGGGATTTGGGGTGTTTATGTACTCCCCATGTGTGATATTCCCTCAACATTGAATAATTTATTTTATGCCCTCTAATATTTCTAAATCTGTACTACCTACAACACTGTACATAATTTTTACTCCCTCAAAATATAGTATAGTATGGTCCACAATCCCATGTGTCTATTCTTTTTATAGGAAGCTATCATGTGTGTGCTCAAAATGTTGAAAAGATAGTGCATTACCTTATAAACCATCTTATTCAATCCTTAACTGGTAAAGGGAGACTTAGTAGGTTGTCGTCCAAGACTTATGGTAGTGGTATATGTGGTGTTTATGCACTCCTCAAATGTCATATCAACTCCAAAAACTAGTTTGTATATTGTATCCTCCTAACCTTTTGTTACTACTATGTTTAGTGTAATTTATTTCATTTATTATCCCCTTAGATCTATATTAGACCCTTCCACTAGGCCTATGGTGTGCCTCTCCTTCTAAATATCAGTTTGATCTTCATACTTCTTGTTAGATAGGCAAATGGATTTAAGATGACCATGTGTGTGGTACTATTTGAATCTAAATGGTACACTTTTATGGCCAAGCTTTTATTTGTAGTGGATATCCCTAGTTAAGATATCAATGAAATTAGGTAAGCCATGTGATGTATCCATCTTGACACATAAAATAAAAACAATTTAGTTCTTCTAGATGACAGTGTATGAATCTATTTTTATATATTTTCTATGTGCATCCCTAATGATTTTGAAAATATAGGGATCCCATAGTTTAATGTGTAGACATGGTAGCTTGACCTAGAGTTTCATAGTACTAATACACAAGTCAAAATGTTCATGCTATTTGGATGTAGTATGTATAACATTTACTGATAATCAGAGTCCTCCCATTGTAATATTAAATAGATCCTCCAATGAGTCAAAAAAATGTAATGAAACCCCTTTACCTTGTTTTTATTGTTGTAGTGTAGCACAAAAATGGAGCTCAATTATTTTTTACCCACTATAGGGATTTTTCTCCTTATATATTTTCCCAATGAATTCTTGTTTTGTGCATAGGATAACCTTATCTCTAAATAAACTAGAATCAAAGATGACCTACATAGGATTTGTGGTAAGTTTGACATAATTTTATTTCCTCCTCATGATTCATTTCACCATTTTTTGTGCTTTATAGGATGACTATAAGAAGATTGTTGTACATACGTCCTAAACTATAATATGTGAGTTATTTTGGTATTTTAGATTGGTTTTTAGGCAATTTGATAAATGTGTGTAGTCCATAAAATGGTTCTTACTAGGATGGATGAAGGAGATGACCTAAGTAATTCCCCAGTCAAGGTTTTTAGAAACCTCTTTGGGAGGTTGTCAATATCTTTGAGAGAACCTCATTCTTATCTCCATCTGGCATGACCAAGGGTGGATTATTTGTGGTTGTTAACATAGGCTTGACCAAGAATGAGTCCTGGTTTGAAACCCTAAAATATTTATTTCTCATTTATACCCATTTCATATTTCATCCATCCTAAAAACACTACTACTACTACTACTACTACTACTACTACTACTACTACTACTACTACTACTACTACTACTACTACTACTACTACTACTACTAATACTACTACTACTACTACTACTACTACTACTACTACTACTACTACTACTACTACTACTACTACTACTACTAACTACTACTACTACTACTACTACTACTACTACTACTACTACTACTACTACTACTACTACTACTACTACTACTACTACTACTACAACAACAACAACAACAATTAACAATTCAAAATAAGTAATACATGTATCTTATAATTTCAAGGTGAATGAGACCCATACATGAATAATAATTATGGTGAAACTATGTCCCAAAATATGTTATAATATATCTTATAAGGAGATTAAAAGCAAAAATATAGGAAAATGTATAAAATTTGGGTTAATCGACCAATGAATATTTTCACACAATTAGCCATTTTCAAGACAACCAGAATCTACTTGTAACCAATTGGATATTTAATTGACCTTAGCCATGGTAGCACCAATTTTAGTAGTATATGTGGATATGATAGATGATGGTATGTGTAATACATGTTAGTTAATTTCCTAGTATATATTTATTTGTATTCTCTAAGTTTTTAAGATTGATTTATGTGTTTTTGTAGTGTTTACAAGATGGATATTGATTATTGATAGAGTATTAAATTTATTTTCACAATATATTCTAAAAGTGGTGCATCCATTGGAAAGGGCCACTTATTAGGTAGGTAAGTTTGTGTAATCACACTTCCAGTGACCCTACTCCTCCTTATGATTACACATCATCTCATATGTAGACTATCAACCCTGGTCATCCCAATTTAAGACATCCAACACCTGCTTGGACCTCTCCCACATCATATTCTTACCTTCCATAAATATTTATTCCATCTTAGCTCTTTTAGACGTAATATAGGCATTCTAAGGACCCCCCAAGGACCTTCAAGATCTTGTTGACTATCTAAGGCCCCTATTTAACCCGGGACATGGCTCATGTGAAGAAAACTCATGGCCTAGGCTGCATGATTCCTTCACAAAAGCCATGACCTAGTAAAAATGTGTGAAAAAGCTCTTATTTTGTTCTAAATGGTCAAAATTAGGTCTTTTAGTGGATTAGGATTGGGATATATGCCTCATTCTCATTCATTTGATCCCTTATCTTCTCTCTCAAAACTCTCTCTTGATTCTTCCACCCTCTCTTGACTCTCATGCCTTCTTGAATCTCTCTTGATTCATTCTTGGCACTCTTAAGCTTCATTGGAGAAAGAGGATCCCATATGCTACTACACATTTCCTTGGAGACTCCATTATTGTTCTCAATTGTTCCTACTTCCTTGTGGCTTGATTCAATATTATAAACATGGAATTGTACCTAATTTTTGCACTTGGTTGGATATCTTACACCATTTCAAGTTATCACTTCACCTCCCCCTTTACTCTTGGACTTTGGTTTGGACTTCAGCTTGCACATATCTCTGTTTTCCTCCTACATTGCTTCCTATCTTGGATTCTTAGTTGTTAAAAAATATGCACATCTTATTTGATATTGATATAAGGGTAATATACTATGCAAAGTGAAACTCTGTTATTTTGTGTATTATATATGATAGGTTTTGATCTATTTTTGTGATTTAGTTATTTTGTGCATTGGTTAGAATAGTTTTTAAAGTTTATGCATTCATATGTGGTTAGAAGATATCTTCATTTCCTAAAATATTTACCATTACATGTTATTCTTACATTGTAAACATTTATATTACATAGTAGGAATTTCATGCTCAATTAAAAATAGATTTTTTTAAAAAAATTGTACCTTTCTTGCTCAACTAGAACATTCCATTGCTAAAAAACAATAGTATTGATTTGGAAAGATAGCTCAAATCTAGAATAGGCATGCTCTTGAAACCTTTCTTGAAAACATATTTATTGATTAAAACATATTTAATTTAGCCTCAAAGTGCCTAAGATTATAGATTTACATTTTATTTGTTATTTATCTCCATTTGGTATTATTTTTTTCCATTTTGTTTATGCAATCAATAACCTAGTCTTAACTACTTAATTTACTGTGGTTGGATCTATTAGATGTGCCTTCATACTTTGTACACTTGTTCATGATATCCCCTACATAGTTTAAAATTATGTCTATATATTGGTGCAAGATATAAAACTAGATAGCCATTATAGACCTCTTGTAGCCCATAGAAGCCCAGAGTCTTCTAGCCTCTTAGTGATTTACTTCAGCACCCTATCAAACAATGGTGGTTCCATTCAAATTCTTGGAGATGCATTCTAAGAGACCCAGTGGGACCTCACATATGGTTACCCATTATTTTTATCCCATTTATAAATTTATTATCTAAATCCCCTCTATTATCTATTAGGATTTTCTTTTAATTATGTTTTAGCTCTCACCTTGGTTATTTTTTCCTAATTTGGTTTGGTGTCATTCTCCCTATCGTTTCTTCATTAGTTTGTGTTTTTTTTTTATATATTCAAATTTTATCTTACTTAATTACATCCATGGGTAATATCCTACCCTTGGGATGCCAATATTTATGTATTTAAGGTTTCATCCCAAAGCTCACTCATGAGCAAGCTATGCTTGCAATGAAACTCCATAGACACTATAGGATCCACCATCAACCCACCATGGTAGTCCACACCCTCTTTAATTTGAAAGGGAACATGATTGGTAGGAATATAACCAATAGACGTAATCTCCTTCTTACCAATATGAGATTCATTCATCTAAGGATATTTCATCTCAACCTCATGCCACATCTCATTCACCCATTTGAGATGATGAGGATCACCTTGTGCATTTGGAGCCTAATGAGCTAAAATAAATAATTGATTATTACCATATATGATTTTAGGTAAATGAAGTGTATCCCTCTCCACCTAGGAGTAGGTGGTGTTTTTCTTTTGAAGACAAAGATCACACCCATTCTAGTTCAAGTGCCTCAACTAGTTCTCATGTGATTTCCCCACTGCTTTCTTAGTAGAAGAATCTATAGAAAAAACCCCCTCATGTCCATGTTATGGGTCATAATAATTATAATTTGGGGAGGTATATATATAATGTATATTCCTCCCATCCTTTTATCCATTATTTTATATTTTTTGATGAACATGTTAATTTTGATTACCACTTGTAGACTAGAGACTCGTGGGATGCATATCAAGAGCATCAGTGGCCATCGGGTGACCCTTGTCTAATGTCACATGACTAGAGTCATGGATAATTTTTTCATCATGACCGTTTTCACAATAATGACACATCTTCCCATCATCCTCATGGGGACCATTACACTTCTCATGGCTATTCCCCACCCTATGGGAAAGATGATTTCCATAGTGAGTGTCATACCTATTAGGAGCCACCTCGATATCATCCTTTATGAGGCCATGGTTATAATAATGTCTATAGGAATATTCAAAATCATTACCATAATGAGTCCCCTCATTAATCTCATCACCATATTGCTATCAATTATGATTATTAAGATCTCTATCAGAATCCTATAGCCCCTTAGGTGTCTGTTATTCCCCTTCCTACTCTTATCCCTGAATAGCCTAAGATTAATGGGACTCAAGAATCTAGTCCCATATAACACATTAAAACATTCATGATGGCATGTATAGATTGAAAATAGGATGAAGGCATGATTTTGAATATCTTCACTCATTTTTTGTGAGTTGAAGATCTTGTTTGTTTTCATAATCTACCTCTAGATTCTCTCTCTAGTTTCCCGCTCCTTTTGGATGACTTCCTCCAATATTTAAATATTTCTAAACATTTTAACCTTGGAATACAATCAATCACCTCCATGGAATAGGCTGAAGGTGAGTCAAACTTTGATTTTATGTGTAGATGGAGTTTAGCCATCCATACATGTAAGACTAGGTTCTTGGATGACCATCTTTATGATATGTTCACATGAGCATTGAGGTAAGAGGCTGACATTAAGGTCCTCAAGCATGAACCCACCTATTATGATGAATCTATTAATGAGTGTCTAAAGATTGAATTGTTTGAGGTGCACATGGGCATGTGGCTTGTACGTTCCTAAAAGTCATCATCTTTATGCAATGATAACCATAATATGACCAACAATGGTGTTATGAATTCTACTCATAAGAAGAAGGATAATAAGGAAATGTATGAGGTAAATGTTTTAAGAAAGAAGCCAAATGAAATGATGTCTTCTAAATCAAGCACTATAAAATAATGGATGGTGTTTCCTTATGACCTTGTCAGGTTTTGCAATTACCATCAAATAAGGGGGCATGATGATTCAAATTATGTCGCCTAAAAGTCTGGTGGGCCATGATTGTAGAACCCAACCACAAGTTGAATGTTATTTAAGGAGCCTTTGATTGACCATGACAATAATAAGAATAAGAATAAAAATAATAAATCAAAGGTTAGGACCCGACATTAAGCTTTTTGTTCTTCCACCTCTTTTGATTCATCCTCCTAGGCTAACCTGAGAGGGAAATCCAAGCATGAGAGTAGTAAGGTTGTCACTACTATCGACATATCCTCTACTTGGTAAAAGTGCTTTATCAACATGCACTCTAATCATGACACTAACCCTATTGAAGAGACTAGTGATGTTATTCCTCCTATCCAGCACATGAGGGTAGGGAACCCTAAAGTCATATTTGAATTTAGGCATAATATCCCTCCCTAGGTCAGATAACATCCTTACTCTGTCATAGAGGAGTTATAGAGCCTCTCAGCTAGACCTAATTCACCTTTACCCTAAACAAAGGTGCCTCATCTTTGATGAGCTTTACCTCTCTCATGAGGGTCTACTACATGATGATATCAAAGTGTTATTCAAATATAATACACATGAGTACCCTCATCCTCCCATCTTATCTTCTGATCCAACCTCTTTGCCAGATGCTTCAATTTTGGTGAAGAGGGCTCAGTTACCTCTCTATATCAAGACCTTTATTGATGATTACCACATTAAGTGGTACATCATAAATGAAGGAGTTGCATTTAATATCCTACCCCTGCATGTGTTTAATGAACTTGAGATTAGTTGGAAGAAGATATTTAATTCTCACCATAACTATGTTGGTTTAAATAATGACATAGTTATGTTAGTGGGCAATGTGAAAATCTAGGTAAAATTTGGCCACAAGATTGTCAAAATTTATTTTTTGTTTTTGACCTTGATCTTTCATATAATATGATTCTTTGTCATCCATGGACCACCACCATACAGGACATCACACTGGCCATGTTTCAAATGGTGCAGTTTATGCATAAAGGTGAGGTTCACACCATGGAGGTTGACACAGATCACTGGGCATTGCTCTATGGAAAGATAAATCCCTTAGGAAAGGGTTTGGGTGTCTCCTCATGGGGATATATAGATTCTCATACACCCCCTATTTTTGAGTCTCATTTCTTCAAGCATGAATGTTTTGATCTAGCTAAGTACTGAGTAATGTTCACTATTATAGAGTCTAGTGTGCATTATCCAATTCCCTCTTTTGATTTGTAATGTTAGGATAGATCATATCTTTTTGAAGACCTCTTTAGGATGTCTTCCTAGATATTAATATTCCCCTTGCATCATGGTTTTCCCCTCAGAGTATTGACTTTCTAAATACATCTCCCATAGATATGACTAGAGTGGTTGAGTCTAAGATTGAGTGATGTTACATATATGGTATAACACATAAAATAATAAATGAGAAGAGAAATTATAAGAATCTAATGCCTATGCATCCTACATATCACCATCCTCTTAATTTTTTGGGTTCAGAGGTCTTATTCACCAATAATGACCCCACCTTTAGAATTCCTATGTTTCAGGTCATGACTGGTGAACCTAAAGATTTGGATGCTCCATTTCCTTCTTCCCACATTTCACCTATTATATATCCTCTTCATAAGCTAAGTAGTGGCTTGCCTTGTGGGTAGGTCTCTAGCTAGGGTGTAGAGGTGGCTTTCCCTCAAGGGCAAGCCTAGGCTTAGGCTTGTGGTGCTTTGATGAGCCTCAGAGCTTATTAGATCACCCTCACTAGGCCCCCATTTAGTAGATCACCCATTTTATGGAATACATCATAAAAAATTTATAGGTTTCCTTAGCCTTATATCTTGTGCACTCATCTTTGGATGCACCTTAGGATATAAGTAATTTTTTTACTACTTTTAGTTGGTCGGGTTACTGCTTGCTAGTAGCTACTCTATACCAACTCCCTCTCTCATTTTCCTTAGTTATTGTAAGTGGTGTGGGTTAGTGTTTGTTGTTATTTGAGACTTGATCTAGAATTCCCTAGATATTCTTCATCTATCATATCTTTTTTACCACCCCTTCTCACATCTCATTGTAGTTCACATTGAGACACTCTCACAGTTGGCCACTACACTTTGGTGGCGGCTCTATCAACTAAGATGCCTTTATTAAATCTATCACTCTAACTCCTCTTCATATATTCACAATAGAGAAACATCACCATAGATTAGTTATTTATGTGTTAATGAGAAAAACATGTTTAAATAATCTCGATGACTATTTCTCTTATCTCCCATGTATCATTCCATTCAGGGCAAGTTTTGGGCCCTATTCAAGCTCCTCAGACCTATTTTTTTGCCTCTTCTATTCTGGACTAAGCCATGGCTTGGCAAGGTCTAGGCTATGGGTTTCACCTAGGACATTCATGGCATAGGTTAGAAGCTTGTTTTTGCACTTTCTAATCCTTTACTTTTGTTTGGCATTGCTCTTAAAACCCCAAAACCTTCACCTTATGGGTTTTGGCCCATTATGGTTATAGTGGATAGATATATTTCTCTCTTTAAGGTTTCTTTGAGTGTATTTTTAGACCATTTCAATATTTTAGACCCCCTAGTCATATGGCTTATCAGGCCCATGTACTCCTTATTGGATAAACATTATGGGCCCTTGGTTGGGTTTTTTACCCATTTTTGCATTACATATTATGAAACCTCCATTTTAGGTGGTTTGACACATTATGAACACATTGACAACCTCCACTTTTTAACTTGAAGCCTCATTGGCCCCATTTTTATCCCCAAGACCCCTTCTAGATCCCTATTGACCTCCCAGGCCTGTGCCCCATCTTGTGGGCACCCAGGGATAAAATTTACATATTTTAATTCTTTTAGTTATTCATTTATCTTGTTTTCATAATTAATCCATTCTAACTCCCTCTTTCTCTTTCCATCATGGTTTTAGCTAGGGTTATTAGCTATCTACAATGGTTTGGGACTTACCCTAGTCTTACTAACTAGTCTTCATCTTCTCTAAACTTCCCCTTCTTTCCCATGTCACCTATCACCATGGACAATATTTTTCAACTATTGTGATTATGGATTTGTTTCATTATTTATGTCTTTTGTGTAACTTACACCAATTTTATTTGACATCACCTTTTAGTAGTTGTTAGTATGCATTCTTGACCCCAATCATGGTACACCTCTTAGTGGTGATTTACATAAATGGTGGTAATTTGGGCAATCTAGGACTGACAGCTATAGCTTGGGTTATCAATGATATATGGGGACATGAGCTTATTGTAGTTAGTTTCTTCCTTACCATTGAGATGAATAATACCAATAAGTATCATGAAATCATTGGTGCCTTGATCAATGCCCATGAGCTAGGCACGTGTTATGTGTATTTATTCTCTAACTCACTCTTAGTTGTGTCTCAACTCACTGATGTCTAGGTTATTCTTAGCTTTGAGTTGATCCCCCTCTCTGAATTAGTGCATGAATTGCTATCTTTCTTCAAGGACATCCAGTTCACCCATATCATTTACAAGTAGAACACTAGGGTTGATGCCCTAGTCAATTTATTTTTGGATAATATGATTTGATATGATATCACTTATGTCCCTTATTTGTGGGAGCTGGATCTAGAGATGGAGCTAGAGCTGGAGTTAGATTTTGGATTACACAATATTTACACTCTCACCCATGGATCATATTGTTGACTTATTCCACCACCATCCTTATCAATTAAGTACATGTAATGTTTCCTTTTATATTTTTAGTTCTTTCTTCTTCTTTTTTATGGCTTCTAGGTACTGCACAACACTCCTTGTTCATTTAAACACCAACAACCTATACCTTGGGGGCATATGTAGTCATAATTCCCATGACACTAATCGTCCGTATAATTACACATTGGATCACATGCAAAACACCAACCATATCCATCTCACTTTGATATATCCACCACCTACTTGGACCTCTCCTACATCATATTCTTACCCGCCATACATCTTTAATCCATCTTGGTCCTTTTGCATGCAATTTAGGCCTTCTAAGGACCCCCCAGGGCCCTCGAGAGTGTATTGACCAGCCTAAGCCTCTATTTGACCCAAGACATCATTTGTGTAAAGCAAACCCATGGCCTAGGCTACATGTTTTCTTCACAAAAGAATTGGCCTAGGTAAAATGCATGCAAAAGTACCTGTTTGGACCCAAATAGTTAAAAATAGTTAGTTTTAGGTCTTTTGGTGGATTGGGGTTGGAATATATACCTCATTCAAATTCATTTGATCATTTTTATTCTCTTTCCACACTATCTCTTTATTATTATACCATATTTTGACTCTTATGCCTTATTGAATCTTTCTTGATTCATTCTTGGCACTCTTGAGCTTGATTGGTGATAGAGGATCCCATATGCTGCTACACACTTTCTTGGAGACTCTATTACTTCTCTCAATTATTCCTTCTTCTGTGCATCTTTCTTTCATATTATAAATTTGTCATTTTACATATTTTTTGCAATTGGTTGGAGATCTTACACCATTACAAGTTCTCAATTCACCCTTTCCGTTGCTCTTGGCTTTTGGTTTGGACTTTAGCTTGCACATAGCTTAGTTTTCCTCTTAAATTACTTCCTATCTTATATTCCTAGTTTGTAGAAAATTTTCACATCTTATTTGAGCTTGATCTAAGGGTACTTTTCTATGAAAAGTGAAATTCCATTATTTTCTGTAGTATATATGCTAGGGTTTGATTTGTTTTGGTGATTTAACTATTTTTTTGATTGTTTAGAATAGTTTTTGAAGTTTATGCATTCATATGTGCTTAAAATATATCTTCATTGCTTGAAATATTTTCCATTACATGTTATGCTTGAATTGGAAACATTTCTATTACATAGTAGGACTCAACATACTCAAGTCAAATTATAAAACTTGATTAAACATTCTCTTTCTCTTGCTAAACTAGAACATTGCATTGCTATAAAATAGTAGTATTGATTGAGAAAGATAACTCAAATCTAGAATAGGCATGCTTTTGAACCTTTTCTTAAAAACATCTTTATTATTTAAAATGTATTTCATTTGGCCTAAGAGTGCCTTAGCTTCTATATTTACATTGTAGTTATTATCTCTCTCCATTTGGTATTATTGTTTTTGGTTTGTTTATGCAAACGATAGCCTAGTCTTAGCTACTTGATTTACCGTGTTGGATTTGCTAGAGGTAGATGTATATTTTGTGTTTTTCTTCATGTTATCCCTAACATGGATTATAATTCTATATATATCTTGGTGCAAGGTGGAAAATTAGGTATCTACTATTGACCTCATGTATCTCATAGAAGCCATAAGCCTTTTAGCCTCTTAGTGGTTTACTTTAGCACCCTACAGAACACTAGTGGTGCCATTCATATTCTTAGATCTCTAGTTTACATAACTTTTTAATCTTATGACTCATATGAGGATAACCTAATACAAAAATTAGGGGCAAGATAATGATGTAGAGGATTGATTTAGACTAATCAAGGATTAAGTATAAAATTTTGAGGCATAAATAGGTCTTGAGGTAACTAGAGGAGCACTTATATCCCCACTAGTGATAGTATAACGCATGCAATATTGGTCTAGTTGACAAAATCACATAAGGATCATACATGGAATCTATCTCATCTAGCATATTATGAGGCATTAGAGGATTATAAATTATGGGAATAAAACTCTTTGATGAAAACCATGGATGTAGCTGAGAGTAGTCAATTTATGAGTAGGATTAGATATAGAGATTCAAACATTGATAGGGATGATCACTATGTCCCTCATTATTGGAGGTATTTGGATGTATGAGTTATGTATGGATCATCTAACCCAATTTTGGAATATGTATGTGAAAAAAATTGACAGTTATGACTTCTATTCATATTCTTTTCAATATTTGGTTAGCATACTTACATGTATGTATATGTCTTTGATATTAAAATTTTCCTTTTATTTCCTATGTGTTTCAACAAAATAAATATGTGATGTAATGTAAAATGAAACAATTAAAAATATAATTTATCATGAGTGCCTTATTTACAATAAAAGATATATTTTGTTAAGTTCATCGTAATTAATAACATACACTAATTACTAATATGCATAAGAGTAGATCGGTCAAAATATATAATGTGTTAGGCATATATACCTTACTCTTAGAAAAAATTACTTGTTTCTAATAAATCATCTACTAAATCCACATCTCCAATACATTGAAATGTTTTCGTTGACATCAAACTTTATTTGAGATGGTGTATTGAAATTAATTCCTTAGTTTATATATTTTATCTAATGATGTAATCAATGATATAGTTATGTTTAAGTAAAAACATAAGTTTTTTTTAATGATAGTATTTATCTTGGGATGTTCTACAACTTTATCTTCATTTGTTCTTTTTATTTGAATTGAAACTTTACCCCTTGAAATTTGACATATATATGATCATGGGTATTATCAATTGCCTCATTCATCACTTATAACCATATGGAACTTAATATATCATTGAATATCATTAAGGTTGGCATGACATAAAATAACATAAGATGTGATTGGGGATAAATAGATATAGTAAACCTAATACATCCTAATGTTGTTTGTTTGGACAAAGTTGTTTTAGTTAAATTTTCAATATCTTACCCAAGTGTCTTAAATAAAGGAAGGATAAACATTAAATTGAGATGTTTCATCTATCATAGTCCCTTTCCTTTGTTTGGCATCCAAAAAAATAAAAATTAACCAAAATTATATGCATTCAAAAGATAAATCTTAGTGAAATCATTGGGAACCGTGATTAGATCATTGTTGGGCTTAAGTAACAATTACTTTGGAGATAGTACAACACATGTAATATGTTAATCAATGATTTATGATGTGTTTATTTGAAGTTATTTTTTAATATGCATATGAATATCAATGTCATTTTTCTCAACAAAATCTCGTATCTTATTTTTCTAAGCATACCTATATGTGGAGTGATCATGGATTCAATGATAATCACAGTATAACTTGTAATTAAATATGTTAGGTGCATAATTAATCTCACTATATCCAATAAAAGAAATCATGTTAATATTAAGTAACATTCTTAATATTTCACATAGGCTATGTTTAAGTGGGGTGATATTTTCATTATTTGGTAAGGGAAGGCATATGACTTATTATAGGGGTCATCATTTTTATATCAAATTGTTTTTGTTTGTTCTTACTATGCATATGAATTTTATTTTGAGAAGTATAAATAGGAGTATGAATCTAATAACTAATCTAATGTGATCATGAAATTTCATTTTAGAGTGAGATGGCCTCAAAGAAAATATGATCAGAAGATGTGTAAGCATGAAAAAATAATCTTTCACCAAATTAAAGCAAGATAATTTTACTAAAGATATAATGTTTCTCTATATTTCATGGTTGATATATTGAATAATGCATGCCACTGAATCTAAGAATATACTCATTCATAAGCTTATATTTCCTTTGGTGTGGCTATGGAATGAGCTCAAATGTGGTAAGTGGTCCCTGTCAATAATATATGACAATAAAGTTTATTCCAATATAATAAATGAATACAAAGAAACACTAGAGAACTTATGAAATAAACCTAAATCATGACTCGTTAAGATTATATAAAATATTTTAAGCATTATTATATCATAGGTACCATATATCCCATGAGAAGAAAAAAATTACTTAAGATGTAGGTATGGATATCCAAACCCATAAAGTCATGAGCATTTTAGCATATGAATAGGAGCATCAATAATATCACACACTATATGTTGGCTAGAAGTAAATGAAATAAACTCATGAGATAAAGCTTACACTTATAGTTGTAACTCTCATATTTAATGGATCATAGTAAGAATCTCATGGCACAAAAAAATAGTAAAATGAATGTTTCATTCAATGGGTTAATATTTTTATTGGTTTTAAACATTATCTCACTAGGAGGATTAGAGATATAAGGGGAGGAAACATGAAAATCCTATAAAAGGAAGGAACACATTCACAAATCCTAGTGGAATTTTTATTTTCATTAGAGTAATTTTTACTATCTAATTCATTTACCATTTTAATACTTTGAGAAAGATAAAAAGGATTTTCAATAATATCATTTTTTAAAATTTTCAATAATACCATCATTAAGCTCTTTTATGTGTAAAATTATAATTTAATCCATTTTAAGCATGGCTATTTTCCTTCAATAAAGATGTATCATTCACATTTCAAACATCCATTTTTATAATAAAAATCATGAAATTAAGCAAGTTCCAAATCCAATCCAAAATTCTATAGGAGTTAAACCTAGTTATAAGATGTCTAATAATATAACTATTAAGTTTAGTAATGTCATTTTTCACCTTTTCACCTAGTAGACCTAGTTAACCTAGTATGATCTTGACCTTATGCATAAAAGTTATAATTTATTCTCATATTCTTTTCCTATTTTATTAATTTCATTTTTCACCTTTTCAAAAAAATCCATGCATACCCATGTACCTAAAATATTAGATACTAGTTTCCTGTACAAACACTTGGATATCAAATAAGGGGTGAACCAAGTGAAATAGATTGACTTAAACTGATCTTGATTAATCCTTGCTGAAATACCAAGTGTTGAAATACATTTCCTATGCTCCAAAGAGGTCTCAAACTCAAATTTGGTTATCTTACTTAGGTGTTTGGGTGAAATGATGAATGCAGATCTAGATGTTATTTCTCCTAACCATTAATGTGAGCATGAAAATGTAATAGTACTTAGGATATAGCTCTAGTGATTCAATACAATAAATGTTTAATTTTTTATATCTATTTAAATGTGATATTTATTTTTCTAAATGCCTCATATAATATATATATATATATATATATATATATATATATATATATATATATATATATAAACATATTTAAATCAACATATAAAAATGGGAACATGTTGAAAATCAAATTAAAATACCAAGTTTTAGGATTGTTGGGAAGTGATCCTAATCTATGATTGATATTTACCCTTACTAGTTTATCTTGTCCTGAGAGAAAAATAACCTCAAAAAAATAAAATGGTTTAAATATATGTATTTTTAAATGTGACTTAAATAATGTTGATGGGAAAAGGGGGCCAAAAAATCATACAAAATCAAAAATTAAAAGGGGAAAAATGAGAGACATGCACCTCTAAGTACTTAATTCTTAGATAAGATCCATATAAGTAAAGTGGCTAAAAGAGATTGTAAGGTAAGGATTGTGCCAAATTTGGGTGTCTACATACAGATCATGTATTTTATAGCTTGATTTTATTGGTCTTATTCACATTTTCATTATAGATCACACAAGACTCCTATGAGTAACATAATGTTTATTTAAAAAATTTAATAAATATTTATCCTTAGTGTTAACCCTACCTAATATAAACCCAATTCGTCAATCTTACCATTAAAGCTTATACCTTCATTAAAAATTTAGTTTTAGATTAAAACCTAGTTATTTATAACCTAGTTATATCCAAATCATTTTTCCAATATTTTTTGAAGAACTACATGTCATAATAAAATTTCAAGATCTTTTCTTACTCAAATTTAAGTTTCAGTGAGAGACAAATGTCTACTTTTCTTATTCCAAATTATCACACAATTAATGACTCTTAATGCTAGTTTATAACTTAACCATTCATAACATAATAACTAGGATTTATCCTTGATAAAATTAAATAAAACAATTTAAAGATATTTATTATAGTTAACCATATTTATATACTTATCTCCTTATAGATGATAATTAAATTGTGTTTAAGTTGAAGCATGATATTACCACTCAGAATTGGTTTGACATGTTTTTTAAATAAACTGGAACCAAACTTAAATCTAATATAAAATAAAAGACTTGGATTTTGTTATTGAGAATTCGTTAAAGAATTTTGACATTGGTTAATGTGCCAAATTAATATTTCTAAATTCTTATGCCATCAAAGGTAGACCTAGGATTTACCTATGGATGACTGCATTGTATTTTAAAAACACATCATTTCAAATCCAAATAAAAAACTTCAAGGGATGATTCGATACATATTTAAATTTCAAATCAACTATAACTTCATTTCCAAAATTTTCATTTCTTCATAATTGAAACTTAATGGATGAAATTTCATAAGAATAAATAAATAACACTTAGTACATTTAAGATAAGTGTTGTAGTAGTTGTGAGATGGAAAGTTTCTAATATATTTATAAAATGATAGTTTCATGAAGGAGGAGTTAGTTTACTTGGGGGTTTTAATATCTTTAGAAGGTTTGAAGATGGATCCATAGAATGTGAAATATATCCTTTAGAGGTTATTACATAGAAACATGCTTAAAGAGTGAATATTTCATGGTCGTATGATTTTTTATTAGAATTTCATCAATTATTTTGGTGGGATGTGTAAAGATATAAAAGAATTTTGGTGTTTCTAAATTTTTGTAAGTTATTTCAAGTAGATAAATAACTTTAGTGATAAATTGAATGATAGGATGAATAAATATTTAGTGAATGATCAAGAGTTTATGATCCAAAGTGAAAGTGTTCATGAAGTGGAGGCATTATTTACTACGTAAGGAGAATATGTTGTATAAATACTGTCAAGCGATGCAATTAATAAATAGTTAAGTAAAATTATACTAAAGATATATAAATTACATTGAGTTTCCATACAGTTGATTTTATTGAAACATAATAGTGGTATGTCAAACAAAGTTGTTTATGGATTGAGTAAGAGATATATCTTGTTGAATAAGATGCAAGTGGAACTCATAGGATTTAATTCTATGAGGTAAATTTATGGAGAGGAAAAATATTTCATAGGTGCATGGAAAACATGCACATAACCAATGAGGGGAGACAAAACACCATGGTTTTATTATTTGATGTAAGAAGGATTGTTATTTTTTGGAGTGTAGTTGTGTATACATATAGGTTCAATTCATGAGAATTTGATCAAATAGAATCATATTAAATGATTAGTACATCATTTTTGATATCAATAATCCTACATCCATAAAAAATACTTAATAAAAAAATAAACAATTTTTTTAGTTTAAGAAAATATTTACTTGGTTTTACATTCTTTGTGTTATTTGTGCTAAAATTTCATGCATGTCATTCCTTTTTAATATTTTGTGCAACCTTTATGCATGCACTTTTTTTATTTTTTATTTTCTACAACATTGATGTTGTGCATAGTTTTGGTTCCTATTTGTAGTCACTTGCAAAGATTTTTATGAGCATGTTTTGAAGGTCCTTATTTGGTTTTGGGTAATAGTATGAATAAGAAAATCATTATTCAGAAATTATTTCATGCATCCTTTGTTTGAAAAGTATTGTGACTTTATTGCTAAGTTGTGACCTATACACAAGTTGATCTTGTGCATAACTTGTTTTGAGTCCAATTGTTATTATGATGTATTATGGGAATACATAATTGTAGTACCAAAGCATTTCTAATTAATGATTTGAATCATGGAATATTTTTATGTATTAATTTAATATCACTTTGTGATATAATATGTCATAATGTATTATGTTGTAATGTGTAATGGTGCCTTGAGACTGTGTTGTCTATTTAATTTTTATAAAGGATAGTGATGTGTTACAAATATTCAATTATGTGTGTCGATGAGAATTATTGTAATTATGTTGTTCTTGTGCCTATATAAACACACCCATATGCTTGAGCTAACTATTCATACAAATTTTGAATATTCTATGAGATAATTATACATTCAATGACCATGAGTTATTAGGAAAATATATGAGGATATGTTGTAACACATCTCATTTGACATTATTATGTTATTTTCATTATTTGTGCACATTGTATCTTAGCATTAAAATATAATAAATAATTGAGTGTATTTTTTATTACATTTTAATGCATCGTTTTTTTATGTGTAATTATGAAGGTTGTGTGTTATAAATAATCTCTCCATTTAGACCCCTAAGTTTGAATACATCACAATATCACTAGGTGGGTGCAGGGTATCAATAGGCAAAAAGGCAGGGCTTAAAGTCCCATGTTTTTTTAATAAAAATAATAATACTTAAACTTGGCGAGAGTTATAGAAACACTTGTACAAAGATTTTTTTGATAATGTAAGGAGATGAATTGTTTCCTTTTAATGTAGTTTCTAAATACATAATTTTTTAATACCTATTTGAGAAATGTATACAAATTGATGCATTTCTAAAATTTTTATAGTTTTTGTTATGAAAACATAATTAGACTCCATGTATACAAACACAATTTTTTAGAGTAAACAATTGAATTTTTGTAAAATATTGAATATATGGATAGATAAAGTGTTGAATATTATTGAGAATAATTTTTTTTAAATTTTTAATTAATATTTATATTTTCAATCAATTTTACAATTCTAGAAAGTTGGAAAATTGAAACTGAACTATAAGAACAAAAAAATGTGTCCTTAACATCATAAAAATATTTTTTTTGGAAGCATAACCAATGATGTTTACATTACTAAGATATATATTTTACTAATAAATTATCAATGATAAAAAATTTATTAAACTATTTGTAATTATATATAGATGAACCATAATGAAGTATGTTATGTATAAATTAAGTAGTAATTTAAAAAAAATTATGTATTTGGAAACTACATTCTCCCGCATAGAAGTTTAAATAATTTTTTAAATAAATAAAAACACCTACTCAAATATGTCCATGAAAGTGAAACAAAATATAAATTTATCAAAATTCATGTGTGGCTGATCTATGATAGATTTTTGGTCTAGGTTTGGATCCTCCATGCACACAAAAGGTAGTTTTGGAGGGAAATATGTGAATTTGAAATTTATAGTAATAAAAAGGGTGTACAACATTTAAAAATGGTGCACACCCTTTTTAAATGGAAATTGACCACTGTAAAGGGTGTATGTCATTTTTAAAATGATGAATGCCCTTCTTGCAACATCAAATTCTATAATTGCATGTGGCTATTTACAAATACTTTAAAAAAAGGAATTGTAGTATTAAGAAGTGCTTACCTTTTGTATTTCCTTAAAAATTTCACAAAAACTCTTTTCCCCACATTGTTTACTTCAACATTTCACATTTTACAAGATTTAAAATCAATTTTTATGGATGATCATCTGTAAATTCTTCATTTACCTTGTCTGAATTATTGTAGACCCATAGATTTTGGATTTATTTTTATTTTAATTGGAATTTAAAAAGTAAATATAGATCATGGGATCAGGTGTTTTCCACAGAAGGCTAATTAATAAGTTAAAAAATTAATAAATTTAAGTCAAAAGGGAAAACAAAAGCTAGATAGGAAAGCATACATAAGAGATTTTAGACAAGGTGAAGGTAATTATACCACACTAAGTAATGTTTCTATTGAAAATAACATGTACAATTGCATGGAAATTAATTTAGAAACATATTCAAGTGGAATAAGAGTTAATAATTCCTTATTGAATGATGAAAGTCAATATCAAGGATAATTTTAAGAATGGACCCCCGAAAATATCTATAATATCATGGTGAATCCTAGAGTTTAGGTATAATTTAACTGGCTAATGTTTGGTGAAATTTCCACATAGGTGTAATTTTATTAGATATTTTATCCGGTCTTAAAAAAAATTATAGTCATCTAGTAAATTAATTGTAATATTCAAATAAATATATAATTGATAAAACAAAAGAATAAAATTAACTAAAACTCAAACTTTATCTTTAAAACCAATGAAAAATAAATCACTCTTACCTATAAATGAAATTAACATGTAAAAACTAATCCTCAATATTTTTTCTTCAATCGAATATCCACATTGTTGGGGATTCAACATCATGTATTACTATGCCTAAATGGGCATGTGATAAAGGCTAATTGGCAATCGCACCCCAAAGGTACATTGTTCATGTTGATAATGGTAGAGACATTTAGTATAAGGTAATTGGAATGAAAATTAATACTATTTAGAGAAAATTATAATAAAATGGAGAATAATTATTCATTAAAAATTATAGTGTAATGAGATTGAAGAAAAATCAAATTTGAAGGTTGATATGTGAGATTTCATACAAAGATAGATTTACTGCATAGTGTGATATATAAATGGAAGCATGATTTATCTTAAATTTTTTCATCTTGATAAAAATAAAATTAAAATAAAATCAAGTTTTTATCTTGATCGAGAATTACCTAATAATGAAAAAATTCATCAAAATAATAATAAGTTTTAAAGACCACTTTTTCATTAATGATAGGTGGTAAGTTATTAATAAAGATACTTTAGATTTGAATTTATAATGCTTAACATATCATATTAGGCAACCATATCCTTAAAACTAAGCATATATTCACTAGTAGTTTCATTTAAATTCTATTTTATTTGATCCAAATTAGAAAATGTGAATTTCAAAACAATGTTGATTTGAACATGAGCTAAAAACTTATCACTTCATTTAGTGATGACATACATACATCCACTTAGTAAAAAAATAATAATCATGCAAACTCATTAGAAACAACTTAGCCAAAATTAAAATATAAAATGGGAGACATAGGTAAAAATATCAAATAAGAATACATAATAATTTAAGAGTGAAGTTGGAAATCACTAGTTAATATAAGTTAAATAGCATTCAAAAACATGTTTATGGTGTTTTTGATAATACAAATGTGTCCCCATCCCAACAACCAAGGTTCAAATTCTTGAAATTTTAAGGCCTTTATAATATTAATATACAACATCAAAATGTATAGATAGCTCTAAATACATTACCTATGTTTTTATTTTCTTTACTTTAGGTATAGGCAAGTCTACATCATAGAAACAATTAAACAAACAATTAAAAACTAATATTTTTTTATTGTTATCTTTTACTACCCTGATATACATGTATAGATAATTTGGATAAGTAAAATCATTATACTTTTAGAGGATTTTGAACCAAGCTAAAATATTATAACTAAAAACTAATAAATTACATTGTTTTATCCACTTATTAATATATTCACACTTAATCATGAGATACTAAGCCACAACCCAAAATAACAAAAATAAATTGAAGTAAAAAAAGTTATAAAATTCAAAATTTGTAGCAACACAAAATGGTATATGATATAAATCCATTCTTATGGCATCAAATATATCCCTTGTGGGATAAATATAGACATAAAAAGTGTTGTGATAGAGGGATTTATAAAAAAACATTTTACTATCATTATTACTTTCACTGTCACTGTCTTCTCAGCTAGGGAAAAAAGCTAGTTTCTAGTATTATTAATAGAGAAATATGAGAGTCAATTTTTTTGGGGAAATAAACTCTAATCTCTTAAACCACATTATATATTGTCACATTATTTCCTCATGTACATATAATACCATTTCTCATCCTTATTCTTACAATATCACCCTTATCATAACATTAGTAGGGCCAACTTCCACCCATGACAAGTAGGGTCGATAAGAACAAGACATGTCCTCTCTTATTTAACAAAATCCCTAAAATATAAAATGCATACTCTTGAACAAACATGTGGCATTTTTATTATTTATAAAAATTAGCATTTGAAGTTTGTGTGGAATTTATTTTGATTTATCTTCATTTTTATTTTGAGAAGAAAACTTTTATTTTTATTGTAATAATAATTTTGTATCTAACCTTAGGATATTAATTAATAATTGAGGCATAAATTTTGATGTAGCTTGATTAACCTTTTATATATTGCATATGGGAGCTTCACATTTTATTTTGGATAATCTCACTCATTAAGGCATACAAAATCATCCCATCCATCAGGGAATGCAAAGAGAGAAAATGTAGTTTCTTCATCATGGGTCATTTCTTCAATCATCACCTTCCAACTTCTTCTTGACAAATATTTCATTATTTGAAAATAAGTTTCTTGTATCGAATGTATCACCATGCCTTCAAAAATAAGGGGAAAATGTAGACATCTAAATCTTATCACCATTATGTTGAAATTGTCAATCTTACTCAATATTTTGTGACAATGCACAATTTGGTCCAAAATCACTAAAATGTAGTAAATGGTTTGATTTTGTCATATAAAAGTTCCAAGTTAGGATAATGCATCCCTAAATGGGTAATTCATTTTTTTTTTTTTTTTTTTTACCAAATAACTTTGAGTCAATTTACAACCACACAAAATGATGCTTTGAACCACTGAATTCTTCTAATTTAGAAGCACACAACATGTGCACGTGTTATTTCATATCAACAATGTCTTAAATGGGGTATTTCTCCATACATAACTGACACATTATTCTAATTATATTCTAGTCAAATTATGACTCAGTAAATTGACATTTTGACTAGTTCAATTAAATGGGCAACCAATTTCCAAAGATTTGTAGAAACTTAATTAAACTCACATAAGAAAATTAATCCAAGGTAAGAGCTTAAGTGTAAAATCCATTGAAATTATTAAATATATATTAATTTTAAACTCATGTATAATATCTACATCATTTAATGATGTCATCAATGGTGTGGCATCCATAAGCCATAAATGGAATAAATATCTAATTTAAGCCCTCTCACACCTCATTAATGCCCCATTATTCCAAATATCAATGGGGATATTTTGGATTTATCCTCCAAAATTTATTTTTTCCAATGCCACACATCTTGATCTAAATATGGACAATCAGGGTTGATTCTAATCATTTCCAAAAATCTATCAATACAAGGGTCCTCAGTCATCCTTTCCATCTATTTTTGTTTAATATTATTATGCTTAGTTATCAATATAATAAATTATAATATTGGCACACATTGATCAAATTCATGATCCTAATTCATTGGTTCATTAATAGATGATGGAAGAACAAGCCACTCATCATTGATAAATACTTGGAGCACAAAATTAAGGAAAATTCATGTTTTTGAGACACTCTTGAGGACAGATGATCTTAGAAATGTTTGATGGTTGTATTCCTTATTTAAATATCTCTTATATTTCATTTTAAAATCCCAATGAGGGAGTTGGCTTAGTATTATATGTCCTTTATGCTTATTTTGAGTTTTCACTACTAATGCATGGACTAACTTACTTTGGATTCCTACTCTACAAGCATTTTATATCTATCCTCGTGATATTAATTAAAAATTGAGGCATAAATTTTTATATATCTCAATGAAATTGGTAGAGCATGTATATGGGAGATTAATGTTTTATTTTGGATCATCTCACTCATCAAGGTATACAAAAGCATCCCATCCATCAGGGAATGCAAAGAGAAAATATAGTTTCCTCATCACATGCAAAGAAAATACTATAAAACAAGATATATTTCCCAAGGAAAATGTTTTTTAATTTCAAAAAGTAGACACCAATTATAATTTATTATATAAAATAATATATTCCATTATAAATCTAAGCCAATAGGATAATGGGTCTAAAATTATTTTGTATAATTTTAATTCTAAAAAGGAACTATAAAAACTAAAAATGTAAATCACATTTAAAAAATTTACTAACATTCTCAAATATCATCTCTTGCATATGTAAAGGGATCCTCCATTTCATCTCCAATGGGTTGAGATATTCTTGGACTAAATAAATTATTTATTGAATATGAGATTGTTGATCTCCTTAAGCAGATTTTGTCTACTATTCCAAAGAAAAACCGATAAAAAAAGGAAAAAAATGTAATTAGTTTTCAAAATATAATATAAAAAACCATAAATATCATGCCAAGAGTGTGTGGCATCAATATCATGACAAAAATAAATAACTTAAGGAAGCTAAGAGCATAAGGAAATATTCGAAAGGAGATAATTTTTTTACTACAACTATACCTTATTCAAGAATCGGGACAAAGAATTAAAATATGAAAAGGCAAAAAAAGTCATTGAAAAGTATATTTCTAATGCATTATTTTTATCAAGTCCACCATCAAAATTTGTTTGCAAGTGGATAATTCCTTTTTCATCAATCAACAAATATGTTTTCCTAATTTTTATAATTTAAGAGTATAAAATTTTAATTTATAAAAGGAAATCAAATGATCAGGATGAAGGCATTTTAAGATATTTAGATGGAACTCCTACATAGTTAAAGAATTAGTCTTTTTCTAGGGATTCACCAATTTTATTAGAAGATAAGATGAAGGAATAAAAATAACCCTAGAAGTAGGGGTGGTGTTGTTAGAAACAAAAAATAGAAGAGACAAATTAATCCCTTTCACCATGAATTTAGCAAGTGAATTGGATGTATTTTGGCATGATGGAGACCTGCCTGATTTGAATGACACACAATTTAGTGTGATCAAATAAGTAAACCAAATCATCATATGTCACCTCTTACAATGCAACCATTGTGAAATATAAAACCTCAAGTTCATCTTATATTCTTGAATTATTTCCCTCACAATATTTTGGAAGGGCAACTTTCATAGTAGTATCTTAGTGCTCTTTTAGTACTTGTATATCTCCTTGAGGGTAATGGTCCTAGGCCTAAACTTGAGAGGATTCTTCATTCTTTTATTTATAGGTGTATATTTTTTAGAATCATCTATTTCCATCTACTTATGAGGGGCCTTTCCTCTAGTGTACTTCTTAATTTGATTTTCTCTATCCATTTGTTGATCCTTTATTTTCAATACATTATTCTCTAAAACAAAATGATGATGTTTTCTCTATTTTACTACCCCTATTTTAATAGTGTTGGATTTAAATTTCATTTCAAGGTTTGATGCATCCTCACCATTGAATTTATTTCTCTTATCGATAGTTGAAAATCATTTACCTACCCACTCACACGATCAAAAACTAGATAACAAGTATACCAAAAATTTAAAATATATTTGTAACAAACATAAAATCATTAGTTAGTTACTAGAAGGTCAACTAATAAAGTAATTATAGAAATTGAAAAAATTTACGTGTTTCAAAACATACCATATTAATATGTAAAGATGCATGGAGGAAAAAATACATATTCCTAAGATTAAATTTGGTAGTTGACCTTGCCTTCCATGTAAAATATTTATCACTCTTATTCATTCAACATTGCCTTTATGCCTAATAAGGGGTTTTTACTATTAGAGAGAAGTAAAAGAACCCAATTCAACATTCAAGACCCCCCAAAAAAGGAAATATAAAATATAATTTTGATGGGGATGTTAAAGGAAATCTTGGTAAAGTAAGGGTTGGTGGAGTTCTCTATGGAAATGATATCCATCCTCTATTAATATTCTCTCAAGAGCTAGGGGTGGAGATAAATTATGTGGCATAAGCTCAGATAAGGATAAGAAGTATCTAGGTTGTAGTTGATAATTATTATAAGGATTTTATTATTGAAGGTGGATCCCATATTATCATCAATGAAATAATCTCTAGAAGATCCAAGGCATTGAAGATCTTGATAATCTTAGATGAATTAAAACATTTGAGAATTCTACTAATTCAATGTAATGTTGGCATATAAGATGGGAAGGAAACTCAAGAGCTGACTAGGTTGCTAATGTAGCTATGACTCTAAGATAAAAATATGAGAATTATGTGCAATGGGCCTTCTCAATTTTAGATGGGGATTTGAAATTTCTAACCCAAGACATGATATATAGATAGGGAAGACAAAACATCTAGGGTTATGATAGTAAGAAAGGTGGATGAATAATTTAGAGCCTTCTAACCTTTTAATTATTATATTTTCAATCCTTATATGCTTGTAATGATTGGGTGATCTGATGATAGATTTATAAATATTTAATATGTGGACTTGGCATGAGTTGTAGTTTGATTTAAGGGAGATGATTGAAAATAAAGGTATTTATGTCAGGATATAATTTTGATGAGTGTATTAGCATGTGTGAGGATTCTACACATTGCAAAAGAGAAGCTTGTAAGATTTGGTTTAGCTTTGGCTCTTAATTGGTATTTTTTTTGTGTTATAGTGGGTATACGAAGTGGAGTGTAATGAAGAAGGTTTGGAATAAATTTTGATGGAGGCTAATATGAAGAAGGGAAAATAAGTAAAAATAGAGACTTAGGTGCACCTGAAGATAAGAGCAAGGCATAGGGATTAATTCTATGATTGGATGATGGGTGAGGTGGTAGTGGATCATTTTAACGACCATTTTGATAAATAAATCAACAATCAATTGATGAAGATATGGATTCACAAGATGTGGCATGTATCTACAAGAGTGGATTAACTAAAAGGGCAATAAATTGTAAAGCTCTGCAAATACTTCATGGTGGACCCCAAGAAATCTATTGGTTGTATGAATGTCTTTGATGTTGGTCTGGTAATCAATGAAGCTAACTTAATTTTTGGATTTAAATGGGTTTTTCACTCTTCACCAGGAACACATGGAGTTGGAGATCCTCATGCACTCAGTTATGCTAAAATATATACACCATATCATGCCATTTTTCATGGGATGGTGAATATTCATAGGAGTCTAGACTTTTTGATGGCTAGGATACTAACTTGTATTTCACCTGATTGTATCTCAATGCATCCCATCTACTATAGTGATAAAGAGGAAGAGATAAAAAATGTGAGAGTTGAATGTGGTAGGAACTATGGTGTAGGAATAGTTATGTAAATGTGTGAAAAATAGGATGTTATACATCTAGGAGTAGAAATTATAGTTCTTGGATGATAATACATAATAAGAGGTGAAGTAGGGATAAGTTGTGTCCATGATTTCAAGTCTTTTGGTAACACTTTGGGATTTTTATACAACCTATGTTGTAATAGAATATATTATTATAAATAAAAACATTTACTTTTTCATTGATATGGTATTTGGTTGTGATGTATGTTTTTTTTATCCCTCCTTAGTGAATAGTGCTCACTAACCATTTGGGTGGGTCTGAATCCATGTTTTTTGCCTGCAAGTTTTGATTCTCAACTTGTTTTCTATTTCAATTTTTTCTCTACCAGTGTACCCTAGTTGTCTCAATAAAAAAATATTTCCCTTCAAAAACCTCAAAAATTCACTATGAAATGTATACTAGAAATTTTCCCAAAGGCATAATTTACGTTAAAATGGATGTAATATTGTTTTCATAAATTAGGGATTTTTCAAGTGAGGGATTTTCAATCAGTATGACCATTGACCCCATATAAAATTTTGTGTACTAAGGGTAAAAAAAAATAATTTTACATTTATATGGAGGTGATAATGGAAATTGGGTTGTGTGTTTCCTCATATGATATTTAATTAGTTATATGGGGAGGATACGTCCCTTTCATTGTGAGTTTTAGAAATGGTGAAGCAGTTGGGAAGGGTAAAGCCATACAAAACATGAAAATTTTAAAATATTTTAAGGTAATCTATATAGTAATGGTGAGATGTAATTAAAAGGTATTTTAAGTTATATCACACACCAAAGGGCCTATATCATATACTAAACACAAATTTAAGGTAGCTAGTGGATTTACATACCCTGCACTTGATGATCCCTAATAGTGGTATTATCTGATGTCCAAACCTTTACTAATTTGTTCCTTTTTCTTAGAGTTTCCATTACAAAAATGATCATAAAAATATTCATGTACATATGTGATATATATAACTAATTAAATCTTAAGTATAAATATGATATTAATACGTTTTATAATATAGTTCAATGGTTTCATAATGGTTTTTATTTTCATAGCTAATTAGAATGGAAATATATGTATTGTGATGTTCAAATATCCCACATCCATTCTAAAAGACAAACATGTAGTTTTTGGTTGACTAGAGCCTACAATGTAGAGTGCCCATAGTAATTAGGGAGAACCTACAATAACTAGTTGAGTGCACCCATAGTAATTAGCTAAGTATACCTGCAACAATTGTTATAGGTGATAGTTTTATAGATCACAATAAAATTGTCAGTTGTCAATACTAACAATATTCAAACTCATTCAATGGTCCCCATCAAATGTGAAACATGATACTTTTTTCAACTCTATGGGAACCCCATTAAATCATCTTTTCTATTTATGAATTATATATTCATATGGGTTTAACCATATAAACATCTTGTTTTCTTCTTATTTATGCCATTATATACAATACTATAGATATAAGTATTATATATTTTTATTAGATAATGAAAAACTCATCTCTATATATAGATTAAGAGTTTTAGGTAATTAGGATTTCTAATTAATATTAGCATAGAAGCTTATTTAGTGAAGATATTATTATAATTATTTGTACTTTCTTATAGCAATCA
The DNA here is from genome assembly GCA_037957365.1 of Torreya grandis. Taxonomy (NCBI): domain Eukaryota; kingdom Viridiplantae; phylum Streptophyta; class Pinopsida; order Cupressales; family Taxaceae; genus Torreya; species Torreya grandis. The sequence continues at coordinate 1,073,791 of JARHVA010001426.1, read as the reverse complement.
ATGTATTACTACAAACTTTGATCAATTCAAGTGAATTGATCTAAGATAAATCATTCGTAACAAAATAAGGGATCTAAATCATAAGTCCAACCAGATAAGGCCTATCTATGAGGATTTTTTTTGTAATAATACCATTCATTAAGTAGATATTTTATATTCAAGTTGTGTGTTTACATTTTCAGTTGTGTGTGTGTATGTTTCTTGATTCTTATAGATTATTTTCATTATAAGTAAATTTTCTTATGTATGGTTGATTAATTATATTTATTTCATATATAATAATATTCCAAATTAGTCTTATTATCATTTATTTATATTTATTTTCATGAAAGAGTGATTATATTCTATCATTTACAATTATGTAAACTATGTTTCCTATACTGATCCATTAGTATCTTAACCTTACAAAGAACCTAGTGTGCACATACAGTTTTGAGACCTTACCAAAGTATATGGACTATGGGTTGACAATAAAATTAATAATAATTATTCATAAACTAATTATTTTTACCTCTAGAGCACATTCTATAGGATTCTACATAATAATTCGATTGCACCAAATTTAATTGGGGAATTGATTTTGCTAGTCATTTTAGCACAATTCCAAGGGAAAATGCCAATCATTAGAATATACAAGGGTTGATATAAGTTCCCTTGTTTAATATAATTAAATTTCATCTTTTCTAGAATTAAAAATTTCATACTATCTAGAATTATAAAAATTTAGTTTTATATAAGTAAAAATTTCTTACTTTCTAGAAGTAAAATTCTCACTTTATAGAGTAAATTTATTATTTACTAGAATAAGATTTACTGATTTCAAGATTGAGTTTACTAATTTTATAAAATACATTTTAATTTCCTACAAATTAGAGTAAATAAACACCTAAAATAATTCCTCTCAAACTAACCCTATGCAGGGTAGGGTAGAACCACACAAAAATAAGGTGTAAGTATTTGTGCACAACATGAAATAAGTTACATGGGAATAATTTTTCCAAGGAAATTAACCTTTGTTTATAAGAATAATATTAGATATTTCCTTCAACAATATAAACATCTCTTAGATCAATAGATAAATCACCTATAGTAGTAGAGATATTGTCTATAATAACTGGAGAAATAATATTGGTTGATTCACACCAACTATTAGAGCTATAAGAAGTAGAAACATAAGAGTTTTTGGCTAAGTTGGTAAAAAAATATGACAATAAAGGATAGTTTGATCCTCATATCCATAATAAATACATCTTTACACCATTTCAAAGAGTGCAAATTTTTCCACTCCACCCTCAACGATCAAGTATTCAACTCCCTCCACCCTCACCCAAACTCCTCTCTAAAAGACAATTCAAATCCATTATTTATGCAAAGAAGACTACATAACATGTTACAACTCTAAGTCAACTAAATAATAACTTTTTTTAAACTTCTTAAATAATTTATAAAAAATTCCATTCTACCACCCCTAGTCAGAATAATTTTCTTTCCTTTTAAATAACTTACAGTCATTATTCATTACACACCATGGGAAATTTTTGAAAAATGATTAGAAAATTGGGTGATGAAGCTCTATAATATAAAATTAACCCAACACATCATGGGTTAAAATCATAAATAAGCCTGGAAGAACACATCCTTTGAGTTTCGTATCAATAATCTTATTGAGATTCACACATGAAAAAACATCTCTCTTTCTCTCTCCACTTTTCCCAAATTTATAGGAATATTTATTAAGGATATTAATAAAATCATATTTAAGTGTTATGTCCTATTTCATAGTTATGAATATATTAGGGATGCTCAAAAACTAAATTTTTTTATAACCAATCTCAATGATGCAACCTCTAGATGGTCTATGGGTTTACGGAAGGATGTATTCTATACTTGAAAAGAGATGAAGGATAAATTCACTTTTAAGTATCAAGTGAATTTCAAAGGAAGGGACTATAAAAGGAATGACATATTTTATATGTCACAAAATAAATATGATCCATTGGAATATTATTTGTAAAGGTTCATGTTTAGCCTTTAGAAATCCAAATAACCCACTATGGAAAATGAATCTATCAAGTTGGTATTTCTAGAAGGAATTAAGGATGAATTCCTTGAAACAACAGATATAATAAGTAGAAGAGGTGTCTCATGACTAAAATTTTATGATATATATCTCTTATGCATAATTTAATAAAGATCAATTATGACTAAAACTTCTTTTAATTAAACTTTATTACTTTCAACATATAAATCAACCAATGGATTATAAAAATGGAAGTCAGTAATATTATAAAATACATGAATCAAGACATAATCAACCATTTATCTACATACTTGGATACATTACACACACCAAGTAAAAAACTTGAGATGGAGTAAGCCTTGACTTTATACTACCTATACTTTCATAAGAAGAAAACTAGTTGTAAATGTCATGTTACCTATGTTAAAGTAGCCAACATAATAAAAGAAGAACCTGTTACATTGGATATTCATGTCATTAGAGGATATGGAGAGAATATATTATATGCAACTCAAACATAATAGCCTACAATAGTTACACAATAACCTATAACAACTACTTCTAAGGCAATAACTTGTGAGGAGCATACAACCATTTTACCTTAGCTAGATATAGGGATACTCATTGAACATGTAGCTTCTTTTCCATAAATAGGTATGATAGAATAACCTAATTAAAATCATGTATATTGTATTAAAACAAAAGGGCATTTAGATATTGTTGAATCATTTAACCTAAATTGGTTTAAAACTTATAAGATATAGTAAAAGAAAACCCATTTTTTGACACAAGAAAATAATAAGTTGAAGAAACAAATAGAGGAAAAAATATGATAAATAATGGAAAATGAGATAAAAATTTCAGCTTTGAATTTTTTGTTCTTAGGGTTTGTGATATGTTTATATAAATGTTGTAATGTAGACTTATCCCTAGAGTTTATGCTTTGTATCTTGAAGAAAAATGGATTCAATTTCAAATTGGTAGATTGATTTCAATGTAAAGTGACTCTCTAATATTATGTTTTTATTTATGTAATGAATATCTCAATGGATTAGAAGAACACAAAGACTTGATGTGTGAATTCTAAAAACATGAGTTAGTGGTCACTAGTAACAAAGAGTGGAACAACAATTTGTTGGTAAGAGACATATATTTTAGATCTTATTTTTATTATATTATGAATGAGACATGTAGCTTCTTTTCCATAAATAGGTATGACAGAATAACCTAGTTAAAATCATGTATATTATATTAAAACGAAAGGGCGTCAAGATATTGTTGAATCATTTAACCTAAATTGGTTTAAAACATATAAAATATAGTAAAAGAAAACCCATTTTTTGACACAAGAAAATAATAAGTTCAAGAAACAAATAGAGGAAAAAAGATGATAAATAATGGAAAATGAGATAAAAATTTCAGCTTTGAATTTTTTGTTCTTAGGGTTTGTGATATGTTTATATAAATGTTGTAATGTAGACTTATCCCTAGAGTTTATGCTTTGTATCTTAAAGAAAAATGGATTCAATTTCAAATTGGTAGATTGATTTCAATGTAAAGCGACTCTCTAATATTATGTTTTTATTTATGTAATGAATATCTCAATGGATTAGAAGAACACAAAGACTTTATGTGTGAATTCTACAAACATGAGTTAGTGGTTACTAGTAACAAAGAGTGGAACCCCAATTTTTTGGTGAGAGACATATAGTTTAGATCTTATTTTTATTATATTATAAATGAGACATGTAGCTTCTTTTCCATAAATACGTATGATAGAATAACCTAATTAAAATCATGTATATTGTATTACAACAAAAGGGCATCAAGATATTGTTGAATCATTTAACCTAAATTGGTTTAAAACTTATAAAATATAGTAAAATAAAACCCATTTTTTGACACAATAAAATAATAAGTTGAAGAAACAAATAGAGGGAAAAAGATGATAAATAATGGAAAATGAGATAAAAATTTCAGCTTTGAATTTTTTGTTCTTAGGCTTTGTGATATGTTTATATAAATGTTGTAATGTAGACTTATCCCTAGAGTTTATGCTTTGTATCTTGAAGAAAAATGGATTCAATTTCAAATTGGTAGATTGATTTCAATGTAAAGTGACTCTCTAATATTATGTTTTTATTTATGTAATGAATATCTCAATGGATTAGAATAACACAAAGACTTGATGTGTGAATTCTACAAACATGAGTTAGTGGTCAATAGTAACAAAGAGTGGAACCCCAATTTGTTGGTGAGAGACATATAGTTTAGATCTTATTTTTATTATATTATAAATGAGACATGTAGCTTATTTTCCATAAATATGTATGATAGAATAACCTAATTAAAATCCTGTATATTGTATTACAACAAAAGGGCATCAAGATATTGTTGAATCATTTAAACTAAATTGGTTTAAAACTTATAAAATATAGTAAAAGAAAACACATTTTTTGACACAAGAAAATAATAAGTTGAAGAAAAAAATAGAGGAAAAAAGATGATAAATAATGGAAAATGAGATAAAAATTTCAGCTTTGAATTTTTTGTTCTTAGGGTTTGTGATATGTTTATATAAATGTTGTAATGTAGACTTATCCCTAGAGTTTATGCTTTGTATCTTAAAGAAAAATGGATTCCATTTCAAATTGGTAGATTTATTTCAATGTAAAGTGACTCTCTAATATTATGTTTTTATTTATGTAATGAATATCTCAATGGATTAGAAGCACACAAAGACTTGATGTGTGAATTCTAAAAACATGAGTTAGTGGTCACTAGTAACAAAGAGTGGAACAACAATTTGTTGGTGAGAGACATATAGTTTAGATCTTATTTTTATTATATTATAAATGAGACATGTAACTTCTTTTCCATAAATAGGTATGATAGAATAACCTAATTAAAATCATGTATATTGTATTACAACAAAAGGGCATCAAGATATTGTTGAATCATTTAACCTAAATTGGTTTAAAACTTATAAGATATAGTAGAAGAAAACTCATTTTTTGACACAATAAAATAATAAGTTGAAGAAACAAATAGAGGAAAAAAGATGATAAATAATGTAAAATGAGATAAAAATTTCAGCTTTGAATTTTTTCTTCTTAGGCTTTGTGATATGTTTATATAAATGTTGTAATGTAGACTTATCCCTAGAGTTTATGCTTTGTATCTTAAATAAAAATGGATTCAATTTCAAATTGGTAGATTGATTTCAATGTAAAGTGACTCTCTAATATTATGTTTTTATTTATGTAATGAATATCTCAATGGATTAGAACAACACAAAGACTTGATGTGTGAATTCTAAAAACATGAGTTAGTGGTCACTAGTAATAAAGAGTGTAACCCCAATTTGTTGGTGAGAGACATATAGTTTAGATCTTATTTTTATTATATTATAAATGAGATAAGAAGAAGACAAAAAATGGTGAGATATTATACCATAAAAAACTTTGCCCCACTAAATCCTATATCATAATTTGTATTTCTTGTTAAAATCATCAAGTAATGAGATAGCCTTATTGAAGACCCTAAGTTCAATTTTTTTATTTATTATTCCAAGGAATAATTCATTGACCATTTCATTTATCTTTATAAAAATATTTTTAGAGAACCCCTTGATGATTGTAACTTGAGTTGGGGAGAACAAAAACCATAATTACAATAAAGAGAACCATAACCTATTCATAATTTTAGAGATACAAATAGAAAGAAGAATTATTAGATTTATAAATTGTTTAAAGGTTTATCTAGTTGTATGAATAGGCATTAATATTTGGATTTAAACTATTTGTTCTCCTATCCCATAATTTAGTAGAATAGGACCAATAAGTGAAGAGGAAGAAGACCATAAATGGGGATTCTTATAGCACAATAGGGGATACCTTCCACAACAAGAAATAAGAGATAAAAAACCTTATAACTTTAGACTCATATGTGTCCATTTCATTAATAATTCCTCTTATACAAGTCCTTCATGATCCATCTTTTTGGTTTCATAAGATGCATGCAAAACCTTAAGTTTATGAGTGTTATGAGCCCCAATAATGGTCTCATCTAATGTCCAAACCTTTTCTACTTTGTTACTTTTTTATAGTTACCATTCCAAAATATTCATTAATATACTCGTTTGTGTGTGTGTGTGTGTGTGTGTGTGTGTGTGTGTGTGTGTGTGTGTGTGTGTGTGTGTGTGTGTGTGTGTGTGTGTGTGTGTGTGTGTGTTTGTGTGTGTGTGTGTGTGTGTGTGTGTGTGTGTGTGTGTGTGTGTGTGTGTGTGTATGTGTGTGAAATATTATGTTTAAATATGTTATATATAATATTTATAATATAATTCAATGTTTTCAATATGGTTTATTTTTTATGTCTAATTATAATGAGAAGATATGTGTTGTTATGTTTAAATAGCCTGCATCCATTTTGGAAGACATACTTGTAGCCATTAGTTGATTGGATGTTAGAATGCAAAGCACCCACAATAATTAGGGAGCACGCACAAGAACTGGTTGAGTACACTCATAAAAATGATTATAGGTAATCATTTTATAGATCATCACATAATTACTAGTTGTCAATACTAATTGTCTTCCAACTCATTCAATTATCTCCAAAAAATATGAAACGTAATGATAAGTTGTTGAAACTAAATGGGAATATCATTAGATCATCCTTTTTATTTAGGATTGTATGGTCATATGGTTTTAACCATCTGAATACCTTTTTTTATTTTTTTTATTTCTATCATATTCCTATATTTATAACTATTATGTCTTTTCTTAGATAATAAACACCTCTTATCTCTATATAGGGGAAGAGTTGTTGGAGATTGGGAGTTACAAATTAAGATTAGTATATAATATTATTGATTGAATAATCTACTATAATTGCTTGTACTTTCTTGTAGCAATCATTTTGTTGCTCCAAAATTTTATCAATGCAAGTGAAGATATTTGAGCTAAATCATTCATAACCAAGGAAGGATTCTAATCATGAGTCTAACCAAGTAGGTCCCACTTATGAGGATTTGTGATAATCTCATCTATTAAGTAGATATTTTATATTCAAATTATGTGTTTACATTTCCAGATATGTATGTTTATGTATCTTGATTATTATAGATTAATTTTTTTATAATAAAATGTGCTTATGTATGTTTGATTTATTATCTTTAATTTACATAAAAAATATTCCAAAATAGGCTTAGTTTCATTTTTGTATCTTTCCTTCCATGCAATAGTGTTAATATTATACCATTCACAATTTTATAAAATGTGTTTCCTATATATAACCATTAGTATCTTAACATTCCAAGATTCCAATTGTTCACATAAAATCCTTAAACATAACAATGTATAAGGACCTTGGATTGATAATTTAATGAATGATCATTCTCAATAAACCAAGTAGATTCCCCTCTGTATCACATTATGTTTAGTTGTACACAATGATTGGATATGTTAATTTTAATTGGGAAATAAATTCTACCAATCAACACCAATTGGAGATGAGTCCATAGATTATAATGAATTGGTATCTTTTATTAGTTGTTTTCTATTGTCAATGGTATATGAATATATAATGCAAGCTAATTTGATTGTGATAGGGCTCCACATCCAATGTGTGGTTAGAATCATCACTATAATTCCACTGAATTAGGGATAAAACATTAAGGTTCTAGAGTCTATATCTATATATACTAATTATAAATTTAATACATTATAATAATAGATAATATATTATATGGATAATGATGTAGGATAATCCTTCTAAGGATGATTAATAATCCCAACTTGCTAATTGGAATTCAAATTTTAAACTTGTAAAAATGGTAGTAAAATGCATTTTATTCCACAGTTCAAAATTTTAAGACTTATAAGACTCCTAACTATGATAAATACATTATATATGACTCATATGACCTAATATATCTTAACATGGAGAGCAATGAATATGCCCCTATAACAATATGGCTCAAATTTTCAATTGGGTAGGGCATACTCGAGTAAGTAAAGTAGGTAGGGAATCCTCAAGTAGGTAAATTAGGTAAAGTAGGGAGGGAACCTATTGGTATAGATATTTTCATATGTAACATGATTCAAAATTTTATTTCTTAATCTATATATTATTTATTAAGCTTCCCATAACAGATGTAGAAGCTAAGTAGGTATAGCATATTTAAGTAGGTAGGGTAAGAATATATGCAAATTATAGATCTAGAAGAAGGACTAATTTTGATATCTATGAATATATTTTAAAAATAAAATTAGATAGTAAAATAACTAAGATATATATTGAGAATCAAGATTCCCTTTCCTTATCAGTCAGGGCATAGCTAAGTAGGCAGGATCAGATCAAAACTATCTATCTAAAAGCAAGCTTCATTGATAGCTATGTCGTAATCCAAAAATAAAGAAAAGATAAATATAATTAAGGTAATATTTCATTGAAATATATCCCATAATATATTTATATCTATCACAAAGACAAGATTCCTTTGATATGTTATTAGGTTAAATAAAGCTAGATATTAGGAACATAAGCTTCATTGCCTTACTCCTTGGCATAAATGAAGTAGGTAGTGAAAGCTTTCATTGAATTATCAAGCAAGATAGAATTAATATCAGGATAGGTAATTTGAAATGGTTCCCCACACACACACACACACACACACACACACATATAATGTTATCCCTTGATTTATTGTATTAGGGACCATTACATACTCAAAGTATGATAGGGCCATAATTTGGGAATATCACCACCTAGAATGGTCTTAACATTATAACCTAGATCATGAATATGATATGGTAATAGAGGTATGGGTTTTAGTATAGGGTTAGATGTATCAATAAACATAGGTCGATTTATCCATGCAGATTCAATCATATTCTATAGATGTTACTTTCATGTTAGCATAATACCTATATCTATCTTGACCAATCCATCCCTGAGCCCTTATCCATATATATGGCTCCCTATCTCTATCTTAACCATTTACAAACTGGATCTTATATCTTAATAAATCTAATATTTTAGTTAGTTTCCAATCCTAAAATGCTAAAAAGTAAGTATTGACCAAAATGGATTTTGAAAAACAAAATTCTAAATGGTAACTCTTATAGCTTTGAAATTAGTTTTAGAAGATGTAGAGTAACCTTAATTTATTATATTTAATATTTAATAAATTTAAAGTATAATAATATAATTCTTATATTTATTACATTTATTTTACTATGTATTTTTTAACTCAAACAAGCAGAAATAGTCACAAACACATTTTTAAATCTTAAAGGGTGTATGCCATTTACTAAAGGTCATATTCCCTTTGTATTTCATAGGTCTCACACCCTTACATTCCAATTTTTAAACCTTACATTAAAAAAAAATACATTTTAAAGGGTTTACTCCCTTTTCAAAGTGTGCAATCCCTTTCAATAAGTATTTATTTTGACTTTTCCACTTTCCCTACAAAATTGGTTTGGGTTTAAGAATGGGGGGTCTGAACCTAGCCTAAAAGATATCATGGGTTATCCCACATGAATTTTATAAAATTTATATGTTTTTTAATCTTTGTCAACATGTATAATTATATGGATTTTATATATGGTTTTTTAAAAAGGAAGAATAGGTTTTGAATATATAATTTCTTTTAATGTTAAACAAATATTTTTAATTATTACCTAATTTCTACATAACATACCTCATTATGGAATATATAAGTTTTGTTCGTACACATTCAATTCTAATTTTTTAGCTGTCTTGACTTGTACAATTATTTTAAAAATATATGTATACTAAAAAAATAATAAAAATGTATTATCTAATCTTATAAATTTGATCTATCCATATATGTAATTTCATACAACAATTACTAGGAAATAACATGTACTATTTATCCATTTGTCTTCCAAAGTGGTCATTATTGTGCTCAAATATAGAGCATATGATATCCTTAGCTTATATCCAATTGGGAAGACATGGATTATGAGTATCCTAACAATGTACAATAATTTTATTTAGAGTGTATTCTATAGAGATCAAATTATCCTTCTCCTTTGGGATGAATTCCTCCATGTCATGTACAAATGAGTTAATACATATGGAGTCATGTACAAATGTCATCTAAGTAACATTGGGTGGTTTTATTCCTTATCAAGATAAATCAACTCAAAGTGTGTTTGAAACTTTGAACCTATTATCTTGAAACTAGAATTGTATAGGATTCCCATTTGTTGATCACATGTTTTGTTTACCATGAAAAAAATAGGTGTGGAAGGCCGTAAATTGTCTTTTCTCATACTGGACCATACATCTCTTATTAGGATATTAAATTTTGTGCTTATGCCCATTATAATGTCAAATATTGACCATCCATTAATGTTTGCATCTACAATTAGTTCTTCGTTATATACTACATTTTAGGCTATCCTTACCTCATGGCCTCCTTCTATATCTATTGTAGTTACTTTAATGGGATATCTTCCTATATAATCTACAAAATTTTCTTCAACATAGGGATCATTCCCTCAAAAAAAAAAAGATAGTATGTCATTAAGATCACCCTCCTATTTATAATTATGTACTTGGAATTGGATTTCCTTTCTTTTCTTGTCCTCTAGATCTTGGGATAGTTGAAGCTCACCCTATAAATTTTGCATGACATCGATGATTTCATGTAGTAATTCTTTCTAGTGCAAGTCATGTAGATAGTATGTTATGGAAGTGTCAGGGCACAACTCTTTATCTTTAGGACTTCTTACCTTTTATCTTGTCATATACTTCTTAGTGTGAGTTGTTACTATCTATGTAGTTATGCCACTACAAATTATTATATGTACTTTAGAGATATCATGTTTCTTAGTTTGTGCCTTTGGTATCCACTAGTCCACATTACATTTAAGTTTTATCATGGCAATGCCCTTCTCAATATTCTCATTATGTATGAGTTTGGAATACAAATCTAGGCATTTCTTAACCTTATATTCACCTCAAAAATACCCACAAGATGGGTTTTTTGGGTAGTCCCATTTGTAGTGGTCTAATTATCCATAGTGATAAAAAGTGTGTAATGGAAACCTTCCACCTCTTTGACCCCAACCATGGCCTCTATAACCATGTTATTTTCTATAATCTTGACATGTTTGGTTAGTTGGTCTTTCAATGGCTTATGGTGTGCCTCACTATCTCACTTCATGGTTCCCATCAATCACCCTATAGTCTTCAATGTTGTGGGTAGATACATAACAAATAATGTAGTAGAGAGAGAACGTAACCAAGGTTACACACTGAAGGAGAGCTTATTATGCACATCATGGCCTTGATAACATCTAATATGAAGCAATGAGAACTCTCACATTCCTCAGTAAATTATTTTTGTTGTGTCTTTATACCTTCCAATCGGTACACCATAATCATATCAGAGATTCATGTGCACTATTGGTCATAAGCCTATGCAACATGGATTCTATTAAGGCAATCTATATAGTCATAAATGGGTTAATTATAGTATCTACACCTTGAATGACTTTAGATATTAATGTTACCTTAATGGAATCTTAAGGTTCAATGAATATATTCATGGATATAACATTCTATAAGTGTGCAAGTAACCCTCCAACAAACCATTTCACATGTTATGTTGGTTTAATATCAAAGGAGATTTTTAACACTAGAATATTTAACATAGCATCATATGTGTAAAGGATTTATATCAAATATTTATTGATCTCCTTTGGCATAGCAATAATTTATTTCTCAAACATTTTCAATAAGTCTATCTTGAAAGGTCATAATCCATAATTTCTTGGTTCATATCAATATTTTGATTCTAGGTGTGGGCACGATATAAAAAAATATGGAAAATTGATTCAACTTGATCTTTTCTAACATAAATTAATTTGTGTGCCAAAGGATATTTCACTCATGGAAGTACTCCCTGGCATTTTTCACTCTATTATATTTGGTAAAATTTGATGACATTTCATAGAAGACCTTAAGAGGTGGTATGATTACAGCTGGTGTTTGAGGTATATGTTGTATTGGTGCATAGATCAAAGGTGCACCCAAATTATTGGCTTTCATTAAGGTGCCCCTAGTTCCTCATATTGGTGTTACATCTCCACTAATTACTAAACAATATTTTAATCTAGTTTGTCCTCCCACTTAAATGGCTTATGAGCTTTCTATCACTCCTCCAACTCATACCATTATGACTTATGTTGTACTACTTCTTTAAGGGAGTGGACTCCCTCCCTCTGATGACATTCCATATGTCATTAGACCTAATTTTTATCTAGGCTATATAAAAATAAAATTAATTGGTTGGTAAGGAATTATATGTTGTAGCACACTTATTTCTCCTTTTTGTGATAAAAATCTCATATTCTTGAGATATTGTCAATGTTTTAGTCTATTTATTTTGGTTCTGAGTAAAGATCATAATAATGTACTTCATGTAGAAGGGAATTGGCCATCTCCATGTTATATTATCCTTGTATGTATTATATTTGATTGGGAAATACAACTTCTCTTTCTAGATTTCATTCTAACTTATTCGCACACATTTATTTACCAATCGAGAGTATGTACTCTACAAGAGATTCACACCCATGCCATTCCCATTATGCATGGTTCCTAATGGTATTTCCTAAATAATACTCTCCCATTTGCCTATTTTCCTTATTGACCATCACCTTTCCTTGAATTTCCTCATATTTGCACTTTCAAATCTCACATTTATTTGGTACTTCTAGGTTGAAGCCTCTCTCTTACAACCTTTGATAAATAATTCCCACTTAATCCTCTACCTTATGTGTTTCTCATAGGTGTAGGAACTTATTTAACAATTGGTAAGTTATCTATTCCATAATATGCCATCAACTTCTTGATCTATAATGATAATTGATTCAAATATGAGCCTCTATGATCAGGGAAAAAATTGGTATTGATAATCCTTCAAAAAATAAAATGTGGATACAAAAATTCTATCACATAGTTATTTAATGCCCCATGCCACCAAATGTTAACAAATCTAGTTCAAACTACTACAATTTCCTCAACTATTCCATATGTTATTCCATACAAGAGTATTTATGTCCATAGTTTCTATAATTTATCATTGCATATACTGCAAGACATTCATGCATATATGTTGGTAGTTCATATAAAAATACTTCTTAAAGTGCATTGGGTAAGTGCACAAAGATGGGGGCCTAAAAAGTAAATAAAAATTTGTGTTTTTAATTTTGGAAATGGTTTCATGTATGTGACTTTTAAAAGTGCATATGTGGTTCTGTGATATAGGCTCAGTGATCACTGAGCCTAAACCACTATGTAGTTTAATACATTAAAAATGTGTACATAGTATAAACACATTAAAACTATATACAAGAAATAAAATCACATAAAAATTTCTATTTATTTATAACCAAAGGTACATCACTGATGCCATTCATTTTGCATTGACACAAATAGTGAATACACGATAAAAAGAAGAAATGCATGGTTGGCATTGACACAAATAGTGAATACAAGACAAAAAGAAGAAATACATGGTTAACAGTGAGACTTGGGAAAAGAACATTCTTGAATTTGACAATGGCATGTTGAAAGAGAGGTATGCAAGCTTGTTTTAGTGCATTTATAAAAAAACATGTTAATTTTGTTGCATTTTTATTGATTTTTGTTTTTAATTTTTAAACAGATGTAGAGGCTAATGGGTCAAGTATAAATTAAGAAAAACAATACCCTCCTATCCATCCTAACCCACAAAACCCTCCTATCTATTCTAACCTAATAAACTCTCCTATCCCTCCTCAGTCATAAAACCCTATTAGCCATCTGGTAGTTATTCAAGCAACCCATGGTAATCAAGATGATCTAACAACCCATAGCATTGAAAATAAGATCAAACTTGATAATTTTATAAGGAAATTGAGGGATCCAAATGAAAAAAACCCCACCAAATTTATCTAACAAACACGTTATATACATTATTAGATGAAATGGACACATTAACAAGTTAAAATGATAGGTGGGATAAGTACATAAATAGATGTAAGGCATATTATTACCAAAAAAAAATTATATAACCACTCTGAGAGATAAACACATAACCAAAGCCCAAACTTATGCCATTTTTGGATATGGGAAAGCTATTTCACTGCTATATGTGACAACCAAATGGATTTCAATCCATTGGCGCACTCATAATTTTATCAAATAATTTTTTTGTGACAGATGGTGGATAGTCTTTGATAACCCACCTTGAAAAAATAATGAGGTCCTAATGTATTTTTTGAGAAAACTATATTTTTAATTTATGTTAAATGTAGTTCCAAACTATTTTGATTTCTTTGAGTACTGTGGCAAAGTAAACGGCTTTGTGTAGGATAGGCCAGGTGCATGACATGCACTTAATTAGCTTATAAGAGTACATATAGAAAAACTACATCCTTTTGAGACCCAACCCTCTACAATTAACGAATTTTTATATATTTATTATTTTCATGCATTTAAGGAACTTATTGATACCCTTGTTTAACATATGATCTAGGTTTCTCATACTCCTGTTAGTGGGGCTAGACATGATGAGGCTTCATCTAGTGTTGCTACTTGACAAGCACTTTATTAAATATCATGTGGTGATATATAAACTAGAACTGAGGAGGAGGAGGAGGAGGACTATAGCATGCATCCCATTCATGGTGGTATTTTTATGGGCCAATATGATATCAATCTCACTATCTCTCAACTATCTACATTTTATCTCAAAACCTTGCTACAACTTTTGAGGCATGTTTAATATTTTAATTATAGTAAACAAAATTTCAAAATTATCAAATTGAAAATATTTTTACATTTGAAAAGGTAATAATAATTATTTTTCATGTTTAAATCTCAATAATGTATACATGTGTCAATTCTATTATGCTTATATATACATATATGAATGTGATTTATAAGGACTAATTAATGTTATGTTTCATTATACATGTATGTTTTTGTGTGTGTGTGTGTCTAAATATACATGTATAAACATATATATATATATATATATATATATATATACATACATACATACATATATACATATGTGTCTGTGTCTTTCTTATCATTGTCTGGTACTAAAAGTATTTATTATCAGTCTTTCCTATTGAATATATACGTATATATAAATTACATATGTAAATGGAAGATTATGGTTGTATATTTTCAACAATATAGAATAAATGATACTGATATTTTTATTTTAAAAATAAATAAATGCATACATACATATATGTATGTATATATGCATGTATGTATGTACGTGCGTATGTATGTATGTATGTATTTTTGTTTCAAAATAAAAATATTAATATCATTAATTCCATATTGGTGAAAAGATATAACCATAATCTACTATAAGAAATATGGCAACCCAAGATGAGCCAAGTAAGCTCAATGGGGGTAACATGCCTAAGAATATAGGCAATAATATAGGCAAATATAAGGATGACCCAAGGAAGCATTACTATCTCAACCTACTATAATACATAATAATACAATCAAGTATATATATACGCCAACCTTAATTAGAATCCAATCAACCATTTAGTTTAGGGACAACTCTCTCATGGTAAAAGTTACATCTTCCTCTAGTGCATGTAGGTGTACCTTACCTTTATTGAGATTGCATGCTTCCTTTTCTAGCCCATCCACATTGGATTTGTATCCCATGTAGATATGTATGAAAAAAAGAGGATGGAAATGTGTATTAAAATCCACATATTTGTTGATGAGGTGTGTGAGAGTCTTTTATTTTCAATGGGATAGGATATTCTCCAATCACATTCCATCTTAGAATTTGAGTACACTATAATAGTAACAAGCTAAAAATAAATGGTAATGGTGTGTTATGATCAACACTTGTATTACTATAGAATTATTAGTGTGCCATCTTGTACATTTCCTAAAAATGATAGACTTGAACCTGATGTATATGATACCCCCTACCCCACTAAGTCCTAATTTCCCACATGATACACCCTCACAAAAAAAATATGGTGAAGAAATATCCACATGCAATGGAGGGATAATGAACTAAATATTTATCTTATGTGATCTCAAAAGCACCAATAAATATTTAAATTTGTAGACTATAGAGAGCAGAGTAGATTATTTTTTAAAAAATATAGCCTCATTATTGGTAACCTAAATTCTCTAATAAATTTACAATAGAATATTGATCATAAATCATGTAACACCTCTATGATCATGACATTTATTCCATGAATAATTTAAAAAGTCACCTTGCCTAAAGGAAAAACTCTCTATGATGTATCAACATACCAAACATCTAGAGAGAAATGGAAATGGACAAGGAGTTGGTCAATGATTTATGTTCTTTCCTAGAATAGGAATAAAATGCTTGGGTCTTTCTAAACCCTATGCATAAGATTGTCCCATGTCAAAATTTTATTGTGTAAATTAAGTATAAATGTAGTTTTGTTTTATGGGGTGCTCAAAACTTTCATATACCCTTCCACCACTAAGGGTTGTTTACATCCTCACATTTTGTTATAAGTTATTTGTATCCTACTTTAACCTGCTATAATCCTATATCATGATTATATTCAAAAAATAATGTGTTCACCTAATCATTGAGGAAGATATAATTTATTATAAAACATTTTTTATAACTCTCTTAATAAATGTTTCCTGATCTAAGAGTCCAACATCGTTAGTTATTTTTTAACCTAATTTCCACATATATATCAAAGTAGTATCATAAACATTGAAAAGAGTATACATGCATTTTTGTTGTAAAGTATCCCTCATTACATTTGGGAATCTATACTCTATAAAAATTTTATATATTGCATCCTTACCAATGTGAATCTCAAACCCTTCCCCTAGGTCCCATGTAACTGATGTATTGATGACTCAAAAAAATTTAATAATTGCTTTCCATAAAAATTATGATTTATAATGTATCTTAGGATACATTCAGATCCATTTCATAATGGAGAGTGGTTGCATGTATTTTTTATGTAATATCCTCTAACATAGCCCTTATTTTATGATGAGATTCATACCCCTTTTTATACCAATGCTTTAGAGAAGATGATCAAGAAATTTAATCCTCATCCCCATCAAATTTTGGTAGAGAGATAATGCACAATTTTATCATAAAAATGCAATTATTATCCATGTTTCCTGACTACATAAAATGTAGGCAAATTTTATTTTATTTTATTGAGTATCATCCCTAGGGGGAAAGCAAGGGATATACATTACACTAGAATTACCTCAAGGACATATTTAAGCATTATTATTCTACTAGACATGTGTGTGTGTGTGTGTGTGTGTGTGTGTGTGTGTGTGTGTGTGTGTGTGTGTGTGTGTGTGTGTGTGTGTGTGTGTGTGTGTGTGTGTGTGTGTGTGTGTGTGTGTGTGTGTGTGTGTGTGTGTGTGTGTGTGTGTGTGTGTGTGTGTGTATTACACCATGGTAGTCATTTGTATTTAGAAAGAAACCCAAATATTTAATGCAATCATCATATGGATGTGTGGAAAAAGGTACGAGTGTATGGATAAGGTTACTAATAGCAAGGGAAATATGGTATAAGTATAAATTATATTTTTTAATGTTTATAACCATCCCTATAATAGATGTGAATAATTTTAGAATTTTTTCCAGACACTTTACTTCTTGAATAGAGTTATTCCCAAAGATGGCAATGTCATCTACAAAGAGGATGTGTGTAACATGTGTAGCTATGGAAATTATAACACCAAATATGTTACCATTTGTTTGTTCATGGGATATGTGGTAGCTAAGTGCTTCTGTAATGATAAGGAAAAGTAGTGGGGAGAGGGGTAAACCCTATCATAGCCCATGGTAAGGGAATAAAAATGTGGAGGCAGAGCCATTAATCATAATAATATATGAGATAGAGTGAAATAAATATTCAATAAAACTAATGAAGGATGGTTTATACCCAACCTATGTGATAATAGGCTAGATATAGATCCATTTTACATGATTGAATGCTTTGGAGATTTCAATTTTGAGAATAAACTCTAATTGAGCTCTAGTTTTGATAGTATACAAAGCCTTTAGAGTGGTGCCAATGGCATCATGGATGAGTTGGTTATCCATAAAAATGAATTGTTCAAGGGATATATGCTCAGATAGAATATGTTTGAGCTCGGCTATAATAATCTAAGAAATAATCTTGTATATGCATTTCCATGAAGATATGGGGCAATAGTTCTCAAATCTAGATAGGTTGTCATCCTTGTGAATATTAGCAATTACAGTGAAGGAGAAGGTTGTATGAATTTTATAGAGATGTAAGATTCCTCCACTAATAATAAAATATATTTTATAATGTGAACCCCAAATCCAATGTATAACCATATCATCCACCCATCTAGACCAAGTGTCTTCCCTTATCAAAAAGTGAGAAGGGTTTTGTGCATTTCATCCATAGTAATCAGTTGAAGTAGAACTTGATTTTGTTTCTCACTTACCCATCCATAAAAAAGGTGTCTACTACCATTATGTCCTTGATAGTTTCCCTAAAGTTATCTATATAGATGTGTTTATAGTTAGAGATAACACCCTTTAAGATTGATTCAAAATCTATACATTCCAACCCATTGCTATCTATGATGTTCTATATGGTGTTTTTATATAACACTACCCCATCGCATGATGGTGCAAAAAAATATGTTTTCATCCCCTTTAGATAACTAGTTTACACTAGTCTTAATTCACAATTTAGCTTGTCTCCAAGCCATCCATCTAGCTTTTTCATTTTCCTAGTTGTCAAGTTTTCATAAAGTATCTACCCTAAAGTCATCTTTATAGAAAGTGTCAAGACTTACATTAATTTTTCCATCCACCACATGGAGCTCTCTATCACTCTCTTAAAATTTGTTTTTATCTCAATCTTTAGATGTAGCCTTTCCTTAATGAGATTATTTTGAAACCATACCATTTCAATTTCATCATGTTTGATAGATTAGGTAGCTTAGGTCATGTTTATTAGATATTTGAAGTCCTCATACATCATATAGAGTAGGCTAAATTTAAATGTAGTGGGTGGATTTTTGGTTATCAAAAAAACTTCTAGCTAAATGGGGTTGTGATCAAATGTTAAAATCTTAAATATAATGACCCTATAAGTATTTATCCAAATAATGAGTGTTTCCTTTATCAAGAATCAATCCAACCCCTTAGAAATACCATGTGATATAGTTCGATGATTTGACCATGTGGGTTCCATAAACATTGGTGCAACATCCAACAAGTTATTTTGTTCCATAAATATAGAAAATAGTCTTCTAGAGGATCTAATAAGAATAATAGAGTTATCTATATAGTAAGGTATAGGTCCTCCCTATAATGAGATAAGACATAAGAAGAATAATAGAGTTATCTATATCTATTCAAAAACTCTTCCTATTATGTGAGGGTGTACACACATTTATAATATCTACTTACATGTTTAATTATTTTTAGAAAAATTCTCCATGAATATAATTAGGATTTTTTAAATAAGTTCACATATCCATGGAGATGTTTTATCCAATAGCCAATCCGTCTAATTTTCCAATCGAGCTAATGATCAGTGAGGAGTAATTAGGTACGAATTTTTATAGGTACCTCATTGCATCCACATCCATACACATAGTTTATTAAAGTATAAAAACATAGGTATTATACCTATAAACAAACCTTTTAATGGAACTTTACTTTGGGGCCATCCCAATATGCCTTATGTTGTGTGTTCTAATGAAAATTTAAGCACCCTTTTAGGGGCTACTTTATTAAGGGCCCTAAAAAGAGTGAGTTGCATTCCATGTAGGAATTTTTCTAATTATCATGTTGTGCATGTGAGAGATGTGTATGTCATCCCTAGATAGTTAGAGGTGTGAGAACAATGGAGACTTCCATTCCTCCTAGATGTTTGAGATGTTTGGATGGATGTATAAACTATCATATATGTAATCTAGTCATATATCTCTTATCTCTAGAAGGTATTATAGTGGTATAATATGCAATAGAATAGCTCAACCTTTTAGATATGCTCCCCATCTCTAAATATAGATCAGGTTGTTGAATGGATAATGTATTATCATGTAAAACATCTAGTTCAATTCCTAATGTAGTTGGAAGGGGTGAGTATGTTTGTTTGTACATGAGACTATTGATGGTGGGATTTGGGGTGTTTATGTATTACCCATGTGTCATATTATATTCAAATCAAATAATTTATTTGTACCCTCTAATATTTCTAAATTTTTAGTGCTTGAAACACTGTACATAATTTTTACTCCCTCAGAATATAGTATAGTATGGTCCAAAATCCCATGTGTATGTTCCTTCTCTAGGAAGCTATCATGTGTGTGATCAAAATGTTAAAAAGATAGTGAATTACCTTGTAAATCAACTTATTTATTCCCTAAGTGGTAAAGGGATACTTAGTAGGTTGGCATCTGAAACTTATGGTAGTGGTATATGTGGTGTTTATGCATTCCTCAAATGTCATATCAGCTCCAAAAACTACTTAGTCCTTAGGTATCCTCCCAACCTTCCACTCCTACTATGTCTATTTAAATTTATTTATTTCTTATCCACTTTGATCTAAATTAGCCCCTTACACTAGGACTAGGGTGTGCCTCTCCTTCTAAATGTTTGTTTGATCTTCATACTTCTTATTAGATAGGCAAATGGATTTAAGATGACCATGTGTGTGGCACTATATGAATCCAAATGGCACATTATTATGTTCAATAATTTGTTTGTAGTGGATATACCTAGTTAAGATCTCAATGGCATTAGGTAAACCATGTGATGTATCCATCTTAACACATAATAAAAACAATTTAGCTCTTCTAAGTCATAGTGTTTGAATCTATTTTTATATATTTTCTATGTTTATCCTTGATGATCTTGAAAATCTAGGGATCCCAAAGTTCAATTTGTATACATGGTAGCTTGACTTAGAGTGCCATAGTACTAATACACAAGTCAAAACTTCCATTCCATCTGGATGTAGTATGTATAACATTTCCCTATAATTAGGGTCCTTCCATTATAATATTATATAGATCCTCCAGTGAGTTGAAAACAAATGTAATGAAACCCCTTGCCCTTGTTTTTATTTTTGGAGCGTATCCTAAAAATGGATCCCAATTATTTTTAACCCAATATAGGGATTTGTATCCTTATATATTTTCCAAATTAATTCTTTTTTTTGTGTATAGGATAACCTTATCTCTAAACAAACTAGATTCAATGATGACCTGCATGAGATTTGTGGTAAGTTTGACATAATTTTATTTCCTCCTCATGATTAATTTCACCATTTTTTGTGTTTTATATCTTAATATAAGATGGTTATTGTACATAGGTCCTAAACTATAATGTGTGAGTTATTTTGGTATTCTGGATTGGTGGTAAGAAATCTGATAGATGTGTGTAGTCCATAAAATGGTTTTTACTATGATAGATAAAGGAGATGGCCTAAGGACTTCCCCAATTAAGGTTTTTGGAAACCTCTTTGGGAGGTTTTCAATATCTTTGAGAGAAACTCATTCTTATCTCCATTTGGCATGACCAAGGGTGGACTTTTTGTGGTTTTTAAGATAGGCTTGACTAAGAATGAGACCTAGTTTGAAACCCTAAAATATTTATTTCTCATTTATGTCCATTTCATATTTCATCCATCCTAAACACTACTACTACTACTACTACTACTACTACTACTACTACTACTACTACTACTACTACTACTACTACTAATTAAAAATAAGCAATACATGCCTCATATAATTTCAAGGTTAATGAGACCCATACATGCTTAATAATTATGGTTAAACTATGTCCCAAAATGTGTTAGAATATATCTAATAGGACGATTACAAGCAAAAATATAGGAAAATGTATAAAATTTGGGTTAATCAACCAATGAATATTTTCACACAATTAGCCATTTTCAAGACAACCAAAATCAAATTGTAACTAGTTGGATATTTAATTACCCTTAGCCATGGTAGAACCAATTCCAGTAGTATATGTGGATATGATAGATGATGGTAAGTATGTGTAATCCATGTTAGTAAATTTCTTAGTATATATTTATTTATATTCTCTAGGATTTTACGATTGATTTATGTGTTTTTATAGTGTTTATAGGATGGATATTGATTATTGATAAAGTATTAAATTTATTTTCATAATATATTCCAAAAGTGGTGGGTCCATTGGAAAGGGCCACTTTTTAAGTAGGTAAGTTTGTGTAATCATACTTCCCATGACCCTACTCCTCCCTATGATTACACATTGGCTCACGTACAGAATATAAACCCTATTTATCCCACTTTGAGACATCATGCACTTGCTTGGACCTCTCCCACAACACATTCTTACCCTCCATACATCCTTAGTCCCTCTTAGCCCTTTTGTACGTAAGATAGGCCTTCTAGGGACCCCCTAGGGCCCTTTAGGAGCCTATTGACTAGTTGAGGCCCATATTTAACCTAGGACATGACTTTTGTGAAGGAAACTTATGGCCTAGGCTGCATGATTCATTCACAAAAGTTTAGGCCTAGGCAAAATGCATGCAAAAGTGCCTATTGGACCTAAATGGTCAAAATTAGGTCTTTTTATAGATTGGGATTGGGATATATGACTCATTTTCATTCATTTAAGCCCTTATCTTCTCTCTCCAAAATATCTCTTTATTCTTTTAGCCTCTCTTGACTATCATGCCTTGTTGAATCTTTTTTGATTCATTTTTTGCACTCTTGAGCTTGATTGGAGATAGAGGATCCTATGTGCTACTACACCTTTCTTTGGAGACTCCATTACTATTCTCAGTTGTTCCTACTTCATTGTGGCTTGATTCCATCTTCTACACTTGGAATTGTACCTAATTTGTGTACTTGGTTGGATCTCTTACATCATTTCAAGATCTCACTTCACCTCCCCCTTTCCTCTTGGACTTTGGTTTGGACTTAATCTTTCACATAGCTTAATTTTCCTCCTACATTGCTTCCTATCTTGGATTCTTGGTTGTTAGAAAATTTACACATCTTCTTTGATCTTGATCTGAGGGTACTTTACTATGTAAAGTGAAACTCCATTGTTTTGTGTAGTATATATGATAGGGTTTGATCTATTTTGGTGATTTAGTTATTTTGTGTATTATTTATAATATTTTATATAGTTTATCCATTCATATGTGTATAAAATATATCTTCATTTATTAAAGTATTTACTATTACATGTAATGCTTTCATTGTAAACATTTCTATTACATAGTAGGACTTTACATGCTCAAGTTAAACTAGAAAACTTGTTTAAACATTCTCTCTCTCTCTCTCTCTCTCTCTCTCTCTCTCTCTCTCTCTCTCTCTCTCTCTCTCTCTCTCTCTCTCTCTCTCTCTCTCTCTCTCTCAACTAAATCATTCCATTGATAGAAAATAGTAGTATTGATTTGGATAAATAGCTCAAATATTAAATAGGCATGTTCTTACCTTGGTTGTTTTTCCTAATTTGGTTTTGAGTCATTCTCCCTATTGGTTCTCTATCAGTTTATATTTTTTGTTGTCTTCCATTTTATTCTTTCTTAATTATATCCATGGCTAATCTCCTACCCTTGGGATGCCAATCTCAATTTATTTAGGGTTTCATCCCTGAGCTCACTCATGATCAAGATGTGTTTGTAATGGAACTCTATAAACATTATAGGATCTGATAGCTTCTATCGACCTAGCATGGTAGTCCACACCCTCTTGAATTTGAAAGGGAACATGATTTGTAGCACTATAACCAATAGACTCAATCTCCTTTTTACCAATATGATATTTATTCATCTAAGGATATTTCATCTCAACCTCATGTCATGTCTCATTCACCCATTCAAGATGATGAGGATCACCTTGCATATTAAGGGGCTAATGAGCTAAAGGAAAGCATTGATGATTACCATATATGTTTTTAGGTGAGTGAAGTGTATCCCTCTCCCCCTAGGAGTAGGTGGTGTGTTTCCTTTGAAGATAAATATCACACCCAGTCTAGTTTGAGTGCCTTAACTAGTTCTCATGTATGTTCCCCACTAATTTCTCATCAGGAGACTCTATAGGAAAAACCCCTCATGTCCATGTTATGGGTCATAGATATTATAACTTGGGGAGGTATCTACATGATACAGAGTACTCCCATCCTCTTAGCACTTACATTAGAGTTTTTAATGAGCATGCTAATTTTGATCACCACTTGTAGACTAAAGACTTGTGGGATGCATATCAGCAGCATCAATGGCCATCGATTGACCCTTGTCTAATGGAACATGACTAGAGTCATGGAGATTTTGGTCTTTATGACCATTTACACAAGCATGACACATCTTCCCATATCCTTGTGGGGATTATTACACTTCTTGTGTCAATTTCCCACCATATGGTAAATATGATTTCCATAGTGAATGTCTTCCCTATTAGGAGCCTCCTCGATATCATCCTCTATGAGGCCATGGTTATGATGATGTCTATGGGCATATTCAACATCATTACCATCATGACTCCCCTCATGAATATCATCACCATCTTGCTATCAACTATGCTTATTAGGATCTCTAATAGAATCCTATATCCCCTTAGGTTCATGTTATTCCCCTTCCTACTCCTATCCCCAAACTACCTAAGTTTAATGGGACTCAAGAATCCAATCCAATAGAGCATATTATAGAATTAATGATGGCATGTATGGATTGAAAATAGGATCAAGGCATGATTTTGAATCTCTTCAATCAGTTTTATCAGCTAAAGCTCTTGCCTAATTTCATAATATACCTCTAAAGTCTCTCTAGTTTCCAACTCCTTTTGGATGAATTCCTCAAATATTTTGGTATTTTTAGACCTTTTAACCTCAGTATCCAATCACTCACCTCCATGGCACAAGCCAAAGGTGAGTCAAAATTTGATTTTGTGTGTACATGGTGTTCAACCATCCATATGTGCAAGACTAGGTTCTTGAATGACCATCTTTATGATATGTTCATGCAAGCATTGAGGTAAGATGCTCACATTGAGGTCCTCATGTATGAACCCGCCTATTATGATGAAGTTGTTAATGAGTGTTTGAAGATTGAATTGTTTGAGGTGCACATGAGCATGTGGCCTATACCTTCCTAAAAGTTATCATCTTTGTGAAATTGTAACCAAAATACAACTAGCAATGGTGTTATTAATTCTCATCTGAGAAGGACAAGAAGGAAATCTATGAGCTGAATGTTTTAAGTAAGAATCCAAATGAAAATATGGATTATAAATCAAGCACTAAAAAATAATAGATGGTGTTTCCTTATGACCCCACCAAGTTTTACAATTAACATCAAATAAAGGGGCATGATTTTTCTAATTTTGCCACCTTAAAGTATGGTGGGAAAGCCTCACCTTTGTCATAAAGTTTTCCTCCTGAAAAACCCTACCATAATTTAAATGTTTTCAAGGAGCCTCTACTTGACCATGATAAGGAAAAGAAGAAGAAAAAAAGAGGAAATCAAAGGTTAAGGCCCCACATTACCCTTCTTTCTCTTCGACCTCTTCTAAATCATCCTCTTAGGTTGATTCAAGAGGGAAATCCAAGCATGAGAGTAGTAAGGTTGTCACTACTATTGACATAGCCTCTAATTGGTACAAGTGCTTTGTCAACATGCACTCTAGTCATGCCATCGACCCTATTGGAGAGACTAGTGGTGTTGGGCCTCCTATCTAGCCCATGAGGGTGGGGAACCCTAAATTTAGATTTAAATTTAGGTGTAATATCCCTCCTTAGGTTAGAGAACATACTTACTCCATCATAAAGGAGTTATAGGGCCTCTTGGTTAAGATCACCATTTCAAACCTACTTCACCTTTACCCTAAACAAAGGTGCCTCATATTTGATGAGATTGGTCTATCTCATGAGGGTATGCTACATGATGGTGTTAAAGTATTATTCAACTCTGATGCACATGAGTACCCTTATCCTCCCATATTATCTTTCAACCTAGCCTCTTTTCCAAATGTTTTGATTTTGGTGAAGAGGGCTCAGTTCCTTCTCTATATCAATACTTCTATTGATTATTTCCACATTAATTGGTACATCAGTGACGAAGGTGTTGCATTTAATATCATGCCCCTATGTGTGTTCAAGGAACTTGAGATTAATTGGAAAAAGATCTTTGATTCTCACCATAACTATGTTGGTTTAAATAATGACATAGTTATGTCAATGCGGAATGTGGAAATCCAAGTCAAATTTGGCCCCAAGATAATCAAAATTGATTCTTTTGTGTTCAAACTTGATCTTTCATATAATATGATTCTTGTCCATCCTTGGACCACCACCATACAAACCATCACATTGGCCACATTTCACATAGTATAGTTTGTGAATGAAGGCAATGTTCACACCATGGAGGTTGACCTAGATCCCTGGGCATTTATCTATGTAACAAAAACATACCTTAGGCAATGTTTTGGCTATCTCCTCATGGGGGTATATAGATTATGATTCACCCCATATTTCTAAGTCTCACTTCTTCAAGGATGAACATTTTGATCTAGTTAAGTAATGAGTAATGTTCACTCTTTTAGAGTCTGATGTGCATCATCTGACTCCCTCTTTTGATATGTAATGCTAGTCTATCTCATCTCTTTTCAAATACCTATTTTAAGATGTCTCCCTAGATATTAATCTTCCCCTTGCACAATGTTTTTCCCATCAAAGTATCAACTCTCTCAATGCATCTCCCATGGATATGGATAGAGTGGAAGAGTCTAAGCTTAAGTGATATTACATCTATGGTATAACACATAGACAAAAAAATGAGAAGAGAAATTATAATAATCTCATGCCTATGCATCCTACATGTCACCATCCTCTTGTTTGGGTTTAGAGGTCTCAATAACCAACAATGACCCAACATTTAGAATTCCTATGTTTTAGGTCATGACTAGTGAACCTAAGTATTTGGATGTTCCATTTCCTTCTTCCCAACTTTTCCCTTTTATTTTTCCTCTTTATAATCTAAGTAGTGGCTTGCCTTAGCATTAGGCCTCTAGTTATTGTGTAGAGGTGGCTTTCCCTCAAGGGCAAGCCTAGGCCTGGGCCTATGGTGCTTTGATGAGCCTTAGATCTTATTATATTACCCTCACCAAGCACTCATTTGGTGGATCACCTCTTTCATGGCATCCATCATCAAACCCTTATATGTTTCCTTAGCCATTTATATTGTGAACTCCTCTTTGGATGTACCTTGGGATAGAAGGATATTTCTTACTACTTTTAATTAGTTTGGCTACTGTTTGCTAGTAGCTATTCTGTACCAACTCCCTCTCTCCTTTTCCATAGTTCTTGTAAGTGGTGTGGATTAGTGGTTGTGGTTATTTGAGACTTGATCTATCCTTCCCTAGCTAGTTGTCATCTATCATAGGCCTCCTACAACTCCTCCTCACATCTCATTGTGGTTGGCATTGAGGCACTCTCTCACAATTGGCCATTACACTTTGGTGGTGGCTCTGTCAATTGAGATGCCTTTATTAGATCTATCACCCTGACTCCTACTCATTTAATCATAATAGAGAAAAATGACCATGGATTAGTTGTGTGTGTGTTAATGAGAAAAACATGTTTAGATAATCTTGATGACTATTTTTTGTCTCCCTCATATCATTCGATTCTAGGAAAGTTTTGGGCCCTGTTCAATCTCTTCAAACCTATTTTTGGCCTCTTCTAGTCCAAGCTATGGTTTTCTAAGCTAAGTCATGGCCTAGAAGGGTCCAATCCATGGTTTTACCCAAGTAGGTCGTGGCTTGGGCTAGAAGCTTGTTTTTTCTCTCTTTGGGCCTCTATTTCACTTTGGCATTGCTCTTGAAGCCCTAAAACCTTCATCTTAGGGGTTTTGGCCCATTATAGATGTAATGATAGGGTCTATTTCTATCTTCAAAGCCTATTTGAGTTTGTTTTGGGAGCATTACAATATTTTAGACCCCCAATTCCTTTGGTTTATAAGGACTATGTACTTTTTATTGGATACACATTATGGGCCCTTGGTTGGGATTTTTACCCATTTTTACATTCCAAATTGAAAAACCTCCATGTTAGGTGTTTTGACACATTATAAACACATTGATAGCCTCCATTTTTAACTTGAGGCCTCATTGGGCCTATTTTTTCCCCATTTTATCCCCAATACCACTTCTAGATCCCTATTAACCTCTCAGATCTATGCCGCATCTTATTGGAACTTAGGGATAAAAGTTGTTTTAATTCTTTTAGTTATTCATTTCTCTTATTTTCATAGTTTATCCTTTATAACTCCCTCTCTCTCTTTTCATCATGGTTTTAGGTAGGGTCATTAGCCATCTATGGTGGCTTGGGACTTTCCCTAGACTTATGAACTAGTCTTCATCTTCTCCAAACTTTCCCCACTTTCTCTTGTCACCTATCTCCATGACCAATGTTTATCAACTATTGTGATTATGGATTGGTTTAATTATTTATTTCCTTTGTGTAACTTACTTACACCACTTTTATTTGAGATAACATTTTGACAGTTGTTAGCATGCATTCTTGACACCTATCATGGTGTACCTCTCAGTGGTGATTTACACAAATGGTGATAGTTGGGCCACTCTGGGACTAATAGATATAGTTTTGGTTATCAATGATATATGGGGCCACGAAATTTTTGTAGTTAGTCTCTTCCTTACTAGTGATATGAATAATTCCACTGAGTATCATGCAATAATTAGTACCTTGATTGATTCCCATGAGTTAGGAATATGTTGTGTGTAGTTATTCTCTAACTCACTCTTAGTTGTGTGTCAATTCACTAATGTATGGGCTATCCTTAGCTTTGAGTTGATCCCCTTCTTTGAGGAAGTACATGATTTGCTATATTTATTTAAAGACATCTAGTTCATCCATATCTTTTAAAAGGAGAATAGTAAGGCTGATGTCCTAGTGAATGTCTATCTAGATAGTATGATTTGATATGATATCACTTGTGTCACTTCTTTATAGGAGCTAGATCTAGAGATGGAGCTAGATTTGGAGTTGGATTTGGATTATGCAACATTTGAACTCTCACCCATGGATCATGTCATCAAATTCTTCCACCACCATCCTTATCAGGCAAGTGTAGGTAATGTTTCCTTATATGTTTTTATTTCTTACTTTTTTTTGCTTTGGTATGGCTTCTAGGTACTGCACAACACTCCTTGTTCATTTGAACACCAACAACTTATACATTAGGGGCATATGTTATTATACTTCTCATGATGCTACTCCTCCCTATAATTACACATTAGCTCACATGAAAAATACAAACCCTGGTCATCCCACTTTGATACATCCACCACCTACTTAGACCTCTCCTACATCATATTCTTACCCTTCATACATCTTTAATCCAACTTATCCCTTTCACATGCAAGCCAAGCCTTTTAGGGACCACCTAGGGCCCTTAAGGATCCTATTGACCAACTTAGGCCCCTATTTTACCTAATCCATAGCTTGTGTGAAGGAAACCCATGGCCTACAATGCACTTTTTCTTCACAAAAGCCTCAGCCTAGGTAGAACGCATGCAAAAGTGCTTGTTTGGACCCAATTAGTAAAAATGATTAGTTTTTGGTCTTTTGGTGGATTAGGGTTGGAAAATATGACTCATTATCATTAATTTAATCATTTTTTTATCTCTCCACACTCTCTTTTTATTTTTATACCCTCTTTGACTCTCATGCCTTATTGAATATTTCTTGATTCATTCTTGGTACTCTTGAGCTTGATTGCTGACAGAGGATCCCATATGCTACTACAGATTTTATTGGAGACTCTATTACTACTCTTAATTATTATTTATTCCTTTCATATTTACTCCATCTTATACATTTGGCATTGAACCTATTTTTGAACTTAGTTAGAGATCTTAAACCATTGCAATTTCTCACTTCACCTCCTCCTTTGCTCTTGGCTTTTGGTTTGGAATTCAGCTTGTACATAGCTTGGTTTTCCTCTTACATTACTTCTTAGCTTGGATTCCTAGTTGTTAGAACATCTGCACATCTTATTTGAGCTTGATCTGAGGGTAATTTTCTATTAAAAGTGAAAATCCATTGTTTTGTGTATTATATATGATAGGGTTTGGTTTAATCTAGTGATTTAGTTATTTTTTGGATTGTTTATAATAGTTTAAAAAGTTTATGCATTCATATGTGGTTACAAGATATCTTAATTTCTTAAAATATTTACCATTACATGTTATGCTTGCACCAAAAACATTTCTATTACATAGTAGGACCCTAGATGCTCAAGACAAATAATAAAAATTGATTAAATATTCTCTTTCTCTTGCTAAACTAGAAAATTACATTTTTATAAAATACTAGTATTGATTTGGAAAGATAACTCAAGTATAGAATAGGCATATGCTCGAACCCTTTCTTAAAAACATCTTTATTTCTTAAAATGTATTTCATTTGGCCTTAAAGTGCCTTAGCTTTGATATTTACATTTCATTTTTTATCTCTCTCCATTTGGTACTATTATTTTTAGATTGTTTATGCAAAGAATAGCCTAGTCTTATCTACTTGATTTATTATGGTTAGATCTACCAGAGGTATCCACATACTTTTTAATTTGTTCATTCTATCCCTAACTTGGTTTATAAGTCTATCTATAGCTTGGTACAAGTTGGAAAATCAGGTATCTACTATTGACATCATGTATCCCATTGAAGCCCTAAGCCTTCTAGCCTCTTAGTGGTTTGTTTTAGCACCCTAGAAAACACTAATGGTTACATCCATATTATTAGATTTATAGTTTGCATAAATTTTAATCTTGTGACTCATATAAGGACATCCTAATTTACAAATTAGGAGTAAGATAATGATGTAGAGGATTTATTTAGACTAATCAAGGATTAAGTATAAAATTTTGAGCCATAAATAGGTCTGGAGGTAACTAGAAGAGCACCTATATCCCCACTTGGTGATAGTATAATGCATGAAATATTGGCCTAGTTGACAACATTAGATAAGGATCATACATGGACTCTATCTCATCTAGCATACTATGAGGTATGAGAGGATATAAATTTGTGGAATAATACTCCTTGATGAAATCTATTGATGTAGTTAAGAGTAGTAAATTTATGAGTAGGATTAGATCTAGAGATTCAAACTTTGATAGGGATTATCACTCTCTACCTCATTATTGGAGGTATTTTTATGTATGAGTTATGTATGGATCATATAACCCAATTTTGGAATATGTATGTGAAAATATCTAATAGTTGTGACCTTTATTCATATTCTTTTCAATATTGGTCATCATATGTACATGTATGTGTACGTTTTTGATATTCAAATTTTCCTTTTATTTCCTATGTGTTTAACCAAAATAAATATGTGATTTAATGTAAAATGAAATAATAAAAAATAAAATTTATCATTAGATTGCATTATTTACAATAAAATATATATTTTGTTAATTTTATTGTAAGTAAGAACATACACTAGCTACCAATATGCATAAGAGTAGATTGGTCAAAATATATAATGTGTTAGGCATATGCACCTTGCTCTTAGAAAAAAAGTACATGTTTCTAGTAAATAATCTACTAAATCTACATCTCCAATAAATTAAAATGTTTTGTTAATATCAAACTTTATTTGAGATGGTGTATTAAAATTGATTCCTTAGTTTATATCTTTTCTCTAGTGATGTAATCAATGATATGGTTATGTTTAAGTATGCATGTAATTTTTTTTAATAATAGTGTTCATCTTGGGATGTGCTACAATTTTATTTTCAATTATTTGAATGGACACTTTACCCATTTAAATTTGACACATATATGATCATGGATACTATCAATTACTGCATTCATCATTCCTAACCATATGCCACCTAATATATCATTGTATACCATTAAGGTTGGCATGACATAAAATAACATAAGATGTGATTGGGGACCAATAGATATAGGAAACCTAATACATCCTAATATTATATGTTTGGATAAAGATGTTTTTATTAAAATTTTAATATCATGCCCAAGTGTCTTAAATAAAGGAAGGCTACACATTAAATTGAGATTTGTCATCCATCATAGTCCCTTTCCTTTGTTTGCCTTCTAAAAAAAATAATAATGACAAAAATTGTATGCATGCAAAAGATAAATCTTAATAAAATCATTGGGAACCATGATTAGATCATTATTGGGCTTAAGTAACAATTACTTAGGAGATGGTACATCACATGGAATATGTTAGTCAATGGTTTATAATGTGTTTATTTAAAGTTATTTTATAATAGGAATATGAATATCAATGCCATTTTTCTCAACAAAATCATGTATTTTATTTTTCTAAGCATACCTATAAGTTGAGTGACCATGGAATCAATGATAATCACAATATAACTTGTAATTAAATATGTTAGGTTCATAATTAATGCATGATATCTAATAGAAGGTATATCAATCGTGTTCATATCAAGTGACATTCTCAATATTTCACTTAGGCTATGTTTAAATGGGGGGATATTTTTTTTATTTGGTAATGGAAGTCATGGGACTTATTATACGTGTCATCATTTTTATATCAAATGGTTTATGTTTGTTCTTAATATGAACATGACTTTTATTTTGAGAAGTATAAATAGGAGTATGAATCTAATAGCTAATCTAATGTGATCATGAAATTTCATTCTCGAGTGAGATGGCCTCAAATAAAATATGATAAAAAGATGTGTAAACATGAAGAAACAATCTTTCAATAAATTAAGACAAGATAATTTTACTAAAGATATAATGTTTCTCTATATTTTTTTGTTGATATATTAAATAATGCATGCCACCAAATCTAAGAATATACTCATGCATAAGCTTGTATTTCATTTGGTGTGGCTATGGAATGATCTCAAATGTGGCAAGTCATCCCTTGTTGTAAATAAATTATGACAAGAAAGCTTATTCCAATATAATAAATGAATACAAAGGAACACTAGGGAATTTATGTAATAAACCTAAATCATGACTTGTTAAGCTTATTTAAAATATCTTAAGCATTATTATATCATAGGTACCATATATCCCAAGAGAATAAAAAAATTACTTAAGATGTAGGTATGGATATCCAAACCCATAAAATCATGAGAATTTTAGAATATGTATAGGAGCATCAATAATATCACACACTATATGTTGGCTATAAGTAGATGAAATAGAGTTACAGGATAAATCTTACACTTCTATTTATTTCTCTCATATTTAATGGATCATATTAGGAATCTCATGGCAAAAAAAAATAGTAATATGAAGGGTTCATTCAATGGGTTAATATTGTTATTGGTTTTAAACATTGGCTCACTAGGAGGATTAGAGATAGAAGGGGAAGAAACATGAAAATCCTATAAAAGGAAGGAACACATTCACAAATGTTGGAGTAATTTTTATTTACATGAGAGTATTTTTAACTACCTAATTAATTTACCATTTTAATACTTTGAGCAAGAGAAAAAGGATTTTCAATAATATCATTTTTAAATTAATAATACCATCATTAAGCTCTTTTATGTGTAAAATTTGAATTTAATCCATTTTAAGCATGGCTATTTTACTTCAATAAATATGTATCATTCACATTTCACACATCCATTTTTTTAATAAAAGTCATGAAATTAAACAAGGTCTCAATCTAAGCCAAAATTCTACAGGAGTTAAACCTAGTTATAAGATGTCTAATAATATAACTATCAAGTTTAGTAATGTCATTTTTCACCTTTTCACCTAGTAGACCTAGTTAACCTAGTATGATCTTGGCCTTATTCATAATTTTTTTTATTTTTTATCATATGCTTTTCATATTTTAGAAATTTCATTTTTCACCCTTTCAAAAAATTGCATGCATACACATGTACTTAAAATATTAGATACTAGTTTCTTGCACAAACACTTGGATACCAAATAAGGGGGGAACAAATTGAAATAGATTGATTTAGACTGATCTTGATTAATCCCTGTTGAAATACCGAGTGTTGAAATACATTTCCAATGCTCCAAAGAGGACTCAAACTCAAATCTAGTTATCCTACTTAAGTGTTTCAGTCAATGTATGAGTAGGATTAGATCTAGAGATTCAAACTTTGATAGGGATGATCACTCTCTACATTATTATTGGATTTATTTGGATATATGAGTTATGTATGGATAATCTAACCCAATTTTGGACTATGCATGTGAAAATTTTTACATTTGTGACCTCATTTCATATTCTTTTAAATATTTGGTTAGCATATGTATAGGTATGTGTATGTCTTTGATATTCAAAGTTTCCTTTTATTTCCTATGTGTTTCACTAAAATAAATATGTGATGTAATTTAAAATGAAACAATTAAAAATAAAATTCATCATGAGAGTGCCTTATTTAAAATAAAAGATATGTTTTGTTAAGTTTATCATAAGTTAGATCAGGTAGTTTCCACAAAAGGCCAAATAAGAAGTTAACAAATGAATAAATTTAAGTCAAAAGAGAAAACAAAAACTAGATAGGAAAGCATACATAAGATATTTTAGACAAGGTGAAGGTACTACATCCACACTAAGTAATGTTTTAATTGAAAATAAAATGTCCAATTGCATGGAATTTAATATAGAAACATCTTCAAGTGGCATAAGAGTTAATCAATCCTTGTTTAATGATGAAATTTAATATCAAGAATAATTTAAAAAATGGACTCCAAAAAAAATCTATAATATTATAGTGTATCCTAGAGTTTAGGTATAATTTAATTGGCTAATGTTTGGTGAAATTTCCACATAGGTGTAAATTTATTTTTTATTTGGTCTTAAAAAAATTATAATCATTTGGTGAATTAAATGTAACATTCAAATAAATATATAATTGATAAAAAAAGAATAAAATTAAATAAAACTCAAACTTTTTGTTTCAAAGCAATGAAAAATCAATCACTCTTACCTATAAATGAAAGTAACATGTAAAAACTAAGCCTCAATATTTTTTCTTCAATCGAATATCCACATTGTTGGGACTTCACCATCATGTATGACAATGCCTAAATGGGCATGTGACAAAGGCTAATTAGTAATCACACCCGAAAGGCACAATTTTCATGTTGATAATGGTAGCAACATTTAGTATACGGTAATTATAATGAAAAATAATAATATGTAGATAAAATTATAATAAAATGGAGAATAATTATTCATTAAAAATTACAGTGTAATGAGATTGAATAAAAATCAAATTTTAAGGTTGATATGCGAGATTTCATACAAATACAGATATATTGCATAGTGTGATATATAAATGGAAGCATGCTTTGTCTTAAATTTTTTCATCTTGATAAAAATAAAATCAAAAGTAAAACCAAGTTTTTATCTTGATCTAGAATTCCCTAATAATGACAAAATTCATCAAAATAATAATAAGTGTTAAAGACCACTTTTTCATTAATGATATGTAGTTAATACAAGTTAAATAGTAGTCAAAAACATGTTTTTGGTGTTGTTGATAATACAAAGTTGTCCCCATCCCAAAAACCAAGGCTCAATTTGTTGAAATTTTAAGGCCTTTATAATATTAATATACAACATAAAAATGTATAGAGGGCTCTAAAGACAATACCTATGTTTTTATTTTATTTAATTTAGGTATGGGCAAGTCTACATCATATAAACAATTAAAAAAATAATTAAAAACTAATATTTGTTTATTTTATCTTTACTTCCCTAATATACGTGTATAAATAATTTGGATAAGTGCAATCATAATACTTTTAGAGGATTTTGAACCAGGCTAAAATATTATAAATAGAAACTAATAAATTACATTATATTAGATAATTATTAATATATTTACGCTTAACCATGAGATACTAAGCCAGGACCCAAAATAACAACAATAAATTGACACAAAAATAATTATAAAATTCAAGATCTGTAGCAACATGAAAATTGTGTATGATATAAATCCATTCTTATGGCATCAAATCTATCCCTTAGGGGATAACTATAGATGTAAAAAGAGTTATGATAGTGGGATTTATAAAAAATATTTTATTATCATTATTACTTTCACTATCAATGCCTTCTTATCTAGGGAAAAAAGCTTATTTCTAGTATTATTAATAGAGAAATATGAGAGTCAATGTTTTTGGGGAAATCAACTCTCATCTATTCAACCACCTTAGATATTAAAATCTTATTTCCTCATGTACATAGAATATAATTTCTTATCCTTGTTCTTATAATATCACCCTTATACTAGCATTACTAGGGCCAACTTTCATTCATGATAAGTACGGTCGATAAGAATAAGACATGTCCACTATTATTTTACAAAATCCCCAAAATATGGAATGTGTACTCTTGGCCAGACTTGTGGGTTTTTTATTCTTTAAATAATATTAGTAGTTGAAGTTTGTGAAAATTTTATTTTGATTTATCTTCCTTTTTATTTTTGTAAGAAAACTTTTAGTTTTTATTGTAATAAGCATTTTGTATCTAGCCTTAAGATATTAATTAACAATTGAGGCATCACTTTTGATGTAGCTTGATTAACTTGGTAGATATTGCATATGGGGGCTTAATGTTTTATTTTGGATCATCTCACTCATTAAGGAATTATATAGCATCTCATATATCAAGGAATTCAAAGAGAGAAAATGTATTTTCCTCATCATGGGTCATTTCTTCAATCATCGCCTTCCAACTTCTTGACAAATCTTTCATTATTTTAAAATATGTTGCTTAGATTGAATGTATCACTATGACTTTAAGAATAGGGGGAAAATGTGGACATATAAATCTTTCACCATTGTGTTAACATTTTCAATCTTACTCGAAATTTTGTGATAATGCACAATTTGTTCCAAAATCAATAAAATATAGTAAATGGCTTGAGCTTGTCATATACAAGTTCCAACTTAGGATAATGTATCAATAAATGGGAAATGCATTTTATGTGATTATTAGTTTTTCCAAAATAACTTTGAGCCAAATTATGATCACACAAAATGATGCTCTGGACCACTGAATTCTTCTAATTTAGAAGCACACAACACATGCATGTGTTATTTCATGTTGAAAATGTCCTAAATGGGGTATTGCTCTATACATAAGTCACACCTTCTTCCACTTGTATTCTAGTAAAGTTATGACTTAGTAAATTGACATTTCAACCAATTTAATTAAATGGGTATCCAATTTACAAAGGTTTGTAGAAACTTAATTAAGCTCACTTAAGAAACTTAATCCAAAGTAAGAGTTTACGTGGAAAATCCATGGAATTTATTAAATATATATTAATTATAAATTAATTTCTAATATATACATCATTCAATGATGTCATCAATGGGGTGGCATCCATAAACCATAAATGGATCAAATATCTAGTTTAAGATCTCCCATGCCTCATTAATGCCCCATTCTTCCAGATATTAATGGGGGTATTTTGGATTTAGACTCCAAAATTGAATAATTTTAATGCCACACATCTTGATCTAAATATGGATAGCCATGGTTGATTCTGATCATTTTCAAAAATCTATCAATATAAGGGTCCTCACACATCCTTTCAATCTATTTTTATGTAATGTTATTATGCTTAGTTATCAGTATAATAAATTCAACTATTGGCACACATTGATCAAATTTATGATCCTAATTCATTAGTACATTTATATATGATGGAGGAACAAGCCACTCATCATTGATAAATACTTGGAACACCAAATCAAGGAAAATTCATGTTTTTGAGCCACTCTTAGAGGAGGGATGATCTTAGAAAGTTTTGATGGTTGTATTCCTTATTTCAATAGCTCTTAGATTTCATTTGAAAAACCCCATGAGGGATTTGGATTAGTATTCTATGTCCTTTATTCTTATTTTTAGTGTTCACTACTAATGCATGGACTAAATTGCTTTAGATTCCTACTATACATGAATTTTATATCTAGCCTTAGATATTAATTAACAACTGAGGCATCACTTTTGATGTATCTCGATGAAATTGGTAGAGCATGTAGATGGGAGCTTAATGTTTTATTTTGGATAATCTCACTCATCAATGCATACAAAATCATCCCATCCATCAGGGAATGAAAAGAGAGAAAATTTAGTTTCCTCGTCACATGTAAAGAAAATACTATCAAACAAGATATATTTCTCAAGGAAAATGTTTTTTTTAAAATTTCAAAAAGTAGACACCAGTGCTATTTTTTTAGATAAAACAATATATTCCATTATAAATCTAAGACACTAGGATAATGGGTCTAAAGTGCTTTTGTATAATTTTAGTTCTAAAAAGCCACTATAAAAACTGAAAATGTAAATCACATTTAAAAAGTTTATTAGCATTCTTAGATATCATCTCTTGCATATGTAAAGGTATCATCCATTTCATCTCCAAAGGGTGGAGATACTCTTGGATTAAATAAATTATTTATTGAATATGAGATTTTTGAGCTCTTTAAGAAGACTTTATCTAGTATTCCAAAGAAAACCCTATAAAAAAATGAGTAAAATGTAATCAATTTTCAAAATATAATATAAAAACCATAAACATCCTGCCAAGAGTGTGTGGCATCAATACCATGACAAAAATAAAGAAGAAATTAAAGAAGCTAAAATCATAAGGAAATATTTAAAAGGAAATAAAAAATTTACTAAAACTATACCTTGTTTAAGAATACGGACAAAGAATAAAAATATGAAAAGTCTAAAAAAGTCATTGAAAAGTATATTTCTAATGAATTATTTTTATCATGGTCACCATCAAAATTTATTTCCAAGTGGATAATTATTATATCAACAATTAAGAAATATGTTTGCTGAATTCTTAGAATTAGAGAGTATAAAATTTTAGTTTCTAAAAGTAAATAAAATGATCAAGATGAAGGCATATTAAGATATTTATATAGAAGTCCTACATAGTTGAAGAATTATTCTTTTCCTAGGAATTCACCAATTTTATTATAAGATAAGGTAAAGGAATAAAAATAACCCTAGAAGTAGAGGTGGTATTATTAGAAAAAATAAATATAAGAGACAAATTAATCCCTTTCACCATGAATTTAGCAAACAAATTGGATTATTTAAATCAAAATATTTAGAAGAGACCTACCTAACATGAATGGCACACAATTTAGTGTGCTCAAATAAATAAACCAAAAAATCCTATTTCGTCTCTTACAATGCAACCATTGTGAGCTCTAAAACCTCAAGTTCATCTTAAATTCTTGCATTATTTCCCTCAAAATATTTTGGAAGGGCCACTTTCATAGTAGTATCTTAGTGCTCTTTTAGTACTTGTAGATCTCCTTGAGGGTAATAGTCCTAGGCCTAAACCTATGAGGCTTCTTCATTATTTTATTTACAATTACTAATTTTTTAGCATCTTTTGTTTCCATTTACTTATGAGGGGACTTTCCTCTAGTGTATTTATTTGCTTTGCTCTACCCATTCTTTAATCCTTTATTTGTAATACATTAGTCTCCAAAACACAATGATGATGTTTTCTCTAATTTCCTACCCCTATTTTAATACTATCAAATTTAAATTTCATGTCAAGGCTCGATGTATCCTCACCAATAAATTTATTTCCCTTATTGATAGTTAAAAATAATTTACCTACCCACTCACATGATCAAAAACTAGCTAATAAGTATACAACAAATTAAAAATATATTTTTAACAAACACAAAATCATTAGTTAGTTACTAGAAGGTCAACTAGTAAAGTAATTGTAGAAATTGAAACGATTTACGTGCTTCAAAACCTACCCTATTAATACGTAAAGATGCATAGAAGAAAAAATACTTATTCTTAAGATTAAATTTGGTATTTGACCTTTCCTTCCATGTAAAATATTTATCACTTTTATTCATTCAACATTGCCTTTGTGCCTAATAAGGGATTTTTACTATCAGAGAGAAGCAAAAGAACCCAATTCAACATTTGAGGCTGCCAAAGAAAGGAAATATAAAATATAATTTTGATGGGGCTTCTAAAGGCAATCTTGGTAATCTAGGGGTTGGTAGATTTATATATGCAAATGATATCCATTCTCTATTAATATTCTTTCAAGTGCTAGGGGTGCAGAAACATTATGTGGCATAAGCTCAAATAGGGATACGAGGTATCTAGGTTGTAGTTGATAATTATTAGAAGGATTTGATTACTGAAGGTGGATCCCATATTATCAGCAATGAAATAATCTCTAGAAGATCTAAGGAATGGAATATCTTGATAATATTGAAAGAATCAAAATATTTGAGAAGGCTATTTAATTCAATGTAATTTTGGCATATAAGAAGGGAAGGAAACTCAAGAGTTGACTGGGTTGCTAATGTAGCTATGACTCTAAGATAAAAACAAGATAATTATGTGGAATGGGTCTTCTCAATTTTAGATAAGGATTTGAAATTGCTAACCCAAGACATGAAATCTAGATAGGAAAGACCTAACATCTGGGGTTGTGATAATATGAAAGGTGGATGAATAATTTAGATAATTATAACCTTTTAATTATATTATTTTCAATCATTGTATGCTTATAATGATTGGGCGATGTGATGAAGGAGTTATAAATATTTAATATGTGGACTTGGTATGAGGTGTAGGTTGACCTAAGGGAGATGATAAAAAAGAAAGGCATGAGTGAGGAGTCTACACATGCTAAAGAAAAAAATTATAAGATTTTGTTTCACTTTGGCCCTTAATTGGTATTTTATTTTGTGTTATAGTGGGTCTAGGAAGTAGAGTGGATTGAAGAAGGGTTAGTATATATATTTTTCAAGGCTGATATGAAGAAGGTAAAATTAAGTGAAAATAGAGCCTTGGTTGCATTTGAAGATAAGAAAAAGGCATATGGATGAATTCTATGATTGGATGATGGGTAAGGTGGTCGTGGATCATTTCATTGATCATTTTTATAAATAAATCAACAATTCATTGATGAAGAGATGGATTCACAAGATGTGGAATGTATCTACAAGACTGAATGAACTAAAAGGGTAGGAAATTATAAAGCTCTGTAAATCCTTCAAGGTGGATCATAATAAATCTATAGGTTGTATGAATGTCTTTGATGTTTCTCACATAATCAATGGAGCTAACTTACTTTTGGATTTAGATGGGTATTTCACTCTTCACTAGGAGCACATGGAGTTGGAGACCCTAATCCACTCAGTTATGCTAAAATCTACAAACCATAGTCATGACATTTTTATGGGATGGTGAATATTCATAGGAGTCTAAAATTTTTGATGGCGAGGCTATGAAATTAGATTTCACTTGATTGTATATGTGTGTGTGTGTGTGTGTGTGTGTGTGTGTGTGTGTGTGTGTGTGTGTGTGTGTGTGTGTGTGTGTGTGTGTGTGTGTGTGTGTATGTATATATATGTATATATATGTATATATATATATATATATGTATATATATATGTATGTATATATTTATATATATATATATATGTATATATATATGTATATATACATATATATATATGTATGTATGTATGTATATATATACATACATACATATATATACATACATACATATGCATACATACATACATACATATATATACATAATGACGTGTAAATTATTGAGATATAGGTTTCATAAAATTGTGATTGATTGTCAAAAAATTTATAAAATATAAATTTTATAAGGTTGTGTGTGTGTGTGTGTGTGTGTGTGAATTTTAAATTAGTTTACAAGTTAAGATAGCTATAAAATATAAATTTCAAGTGTAGGAACACAAATATTTGACATTAACTTAACAAAAATATTTTTTTTAATCATATCTAACAATATATATGTTATTGAGGTATAAGTTTTATAAACTTTTAACTAATAGTCAAACAATTATTAATGTATTTGTAATGATATGTATATATTCCATCATGAGCAATGTTTTGTATAAATTAAGTAATAATTAAAAATAATAGTTTATACACTCCAAAATTATGTTTTCCTATATACAACCCCACACAATTTTCCTTATAAAATAATAAAATATGCCTGATCAAATGTGTCGTCAAATATGGAAAAGGATCATCAATTTATTAAAAATAATGTAGACTACTCCATGATAGATTTTAGGATATGTTTGAAACCCCCCAAGTCTAAACCCAAACTAGTTTTGGATGGAAAGTAGAAAAGTCAAAAGATAGATATCTTGAAAGGGCATATGTCCTTTAAAGGAAGATGAATTCCCTTTGTAAAGGGTGTTTTCCATTTTAAAAGTGTGTATTGAAAAGGGATTTATCCCTTTTAAAATTTAATAAGCCCTTTTCAAAGGGTGCTCACCATTATATAATGGGTGTACACCATTTAAAATACTAAAAAGCTCATTTAAGGAAAATTCCTATTTCAAACTACTTTCAAATAGGGTTGCATGATTTTTAAAAGCGCACACACCTTTTTTAGTTCAAAAAATTTACTTGTTTTCCCATGAAATTAACTCATTCATTTTTAATTTTACAAACTTAGAACTAGTTTTTACTACTGACACTCTATAAATTCTCCATTTATTTTATCTAAATTTCTATCAACTACATAATTTTTAGTCTAAAATTGAACTTATTTAATAAATATAAATATTAAGGTCATGTATTCATAGTAAAAGACAAACTAAAGAGCTAAATAATGATTAAATTAAATTCAAGAGAGGGAAAAAAGTAGATAAGAGATAGTTTATAAGAACTTTTAGACAAGGTGAAGGTACTTCCTCCACACTGGGTAATATTTCAAATGAAAATAACATTCCCACTTCCATGGAATTTTATTTAGATATGTCTTCAAATGAGATAAGATAATCAATCATTTTTGAATGATGAAATTAAAAATTTATAACATGTAACTAATTACTTTGCATTGATAGATGAAACACATGGAGAAACACAATATAATTAAACATCTATCCATAATTATGTTTTTAAGAATCATGATAATCAACATCATGTAATGTTCCCAATTCATCTCTCTCATAATGAATATTAATTCAACTCGTCTATAGGGTGTAATGTTGAAGTTATAACACCATCCAATTTAATAAAAATGTAGCTCCTTGATGCACATCACCAAGGATAATGTGACAAACACCAAGATACTTGATGGAAATAGATGATAAAATAATAGAACCCATGGAAGGTAAAATGTTAAAAATATCAATAATACATCTTTTTTAATGTGTATGAGATTATGCAATTCAGAAGAAAATCCATACAAAATGATGTCAACTATTTGTTTGATTAACCAAAATGTAAAAAATATGCCATGTGATGAATAATTTAGGGTTAAGACCTAGCAATACATATGTAATAAATATTTCAATAGCAAATAATATATTTAATGTATTTAATGCAATAGCTAATAGAACTCAAAAAAATAGTAATGTGGAAATACAAGTAATAAAG
Source organism: Torreya grandis (assembly GCA_037957365.1). NCBI lineage: Eukaryota > Viridiplantae > Streptophyta > Pinopsida > Cupressales > Taxaceae > Torreya > Torreya grandis. The sequence goes on along the minus strand of JARHVA010001426.1, from coordinate 1,030,268 downwards.
GGAATCTATGGTGAGTAAGTCAACATCTATAGCTTGATTTATTAGTCAAAAAAGTAAATAACTAATTTTAAATAGAAAACTATAATAAATTCTATAAAATTAAGATCAAGGCTTGATGACCCTTTACTCACAAATTATTGAGAATTTATTGGTAGACTCCCATGAAAAGGCAAGGTATTAGATAAAGGGACAAGACATTTGATTAAAACCTTGTGGCATAAAAACACAAGGGTATCATCTAATGTAAAACACAATGTTAAAATAAGAAAAGGTTAAAAAAACCATGAGCCACATGAAAAACATTTCTTGGACATGACACAAACAAAATTTTATAAGAAGTTTATTGAAAAATTTAATGGGGAATTGATGATTGGCCAAAGGTCATTTGAAACATGTAATCCTTTCTACATTAAAATTAATAAAACACACACCAAATGTTGTTTTAGGATCCATTTTTTATTTTATATACATTTTGATGTTTTATGTCTTATACTTAATTTTGATACTAACGAGATTATGCATTAATGTATGGTGCCTTCCAAACCTAAAACCTCAAAAGAGTTAATCCCAAATATTGTATGTCAATGACATGAAGGACATTTTTTTCTAAAGAATATTTATATGGAATATGTAAAACTTGTGGTAGTTTGTCACATTTTTCTGGTTGTAGACACATCATTTTCACATAGGTTTGGAAACCAACTAATTGAATTTAAGAAGGACAAATCTATAAAGTATGTATTATAATATAAAAAAGAGTTATGAAGATGTGTGTTGGTTATGACCCAAGTAGTTATATATGATTTCATATTTGAATTCAATAAGAATATTATCTACTTATATCCAATACAAACACAGAGGGAAAAATGGTTAGGTAATCATTTCAAGTTCTACATAGACAACTTCCCAATTGAGATAATTATTCAAGTTGTGGACTTTACAAAAAAAATATAGACTACAGCCATAGAATAAGGTTTTTTCTCATTACTATAATTCAATTCAATTTGTAATTTTTATTCATATTTAAACATGCACCTGATAGCACATAAGATAATAGATATATTTTTAAGGAGTGCCACTTTTATATGACTGATGTCATATCACATTATCCAAGGTTTTCTGATATATTTTATATAAATATGAATATAATATAAATCATGTTCAATACACAAGACATTTGGTTAGATAACTTTGTATGATAATTTAACAAATTTAATTTTTTACTAATTAGTTAGGATGCATAAGAACAATGAGGTTCAACATTTTTGGATTTTATTTAAGGCTAGGGATGGAAAATGGGAACATGATTGTGTAGGTGGTGCATGTGTAAAAATAACACTTTTAAAAGAGTAGTTTAAATAGGATGATGCTAATTTGATCGCTGCTGCAAGTATTTTGACTTGGTGTAATGAATTTTTTTCTCTAGAATCAAGTAAATATTCTCATGTGCATAGATTATTTTGGTTAATAGAAGAAGAATATAAGGAAACATATGAATATTTTAGTAATATACCTGGATTCACTGCGTTCCAATCCATTCAAAGATAAAATTCTTGTTCATGTACTATTTATACTACGTATATGGAATGATTTTGTTTGGGATGTATATAATTACATTATAATGAATTTGATTCAAAAAATGGGTTTACGAATGGTATTTTATACCCTTGATGACTATGTAGACTAACAATTCATTAAAACCACTAGGGAATCATGAAATGATATCATTGGTTAAATTTTACCATATATTGGATCTTGTGAAATGAGGTAAAATTTATTTATAATTTAAATGTAGCCTTAACTATTATTTATATCTTAATTTTTTCTTACATGTCCTTAAAAAAAATTATAATTTAAATATAAGGCATGTTTTTATAGTAATTACACATGACGACAATGACGAGGGATAAAAATTCTACTTGTCTCATTGTGTAAAGGAAAAAAACATTAACCACAACCACCATATATGATGAAGACCTAATTTATTCATTGGATTTTTGGTGGATAAAATAAATTGGATTGATATATGCTTTAATAAAAGAGTAAATCAATGGGTATTTGAGGAATTTAACACAAAATAGTGGTGATTCATTTTTCAAATTTGGTTATCACTACAAATATTCAAATGATTGAATATTATGGAAAGACTCACAAAAAAAATTTGTATAAATTCCATGAATTTGAGCATGAAGTGATTCATGAAAATTTAAAATTAAATATGATCCTGAAGGCCCATTAGAATGGCTTGGTAAGGTTAGTATTCAATGCATCTAGAATTTCAAATTACTAAGGTTATCTTATTTGATTTAATGTATTTTAATTATTAATTACTTTGTTGTTATGTGTTTATTTATGTTTGAATATTATACTAAAAATTTTAATTTAGGTTAGTGTTACCATATGAGCTTCGACATTCATGTGGTTGGTATGATGAATATATAATATTACCTTTTAAAAACAAAGAAAATCCTAAAAAGCAATACATGTTGATTAGATACATTTTTACTCATCTTGAGTGGTACAAAATCCTCTACAGTGGCTTAAAGGGATCACCCATAAAAATTTAATATTTGATAGTTCATCTCTATCCATACGGACATGTCCATAAAGATGGTTCATTGATTGGGTTAGTGAGCCAAAATATACCCCTCCCATTAATCAATGATTTGTCCCTTAAGATAAATTTGGTTGTGGGACAAAATTTCCTTCTGTGTCTCTCTTCCTAAGTTGTAAATAATAATATATGGAGTGATTAAAGGATTCACCTATGAAACTAAATGAGAAAACAATTTGTCTCTACCCCTCACAGTTCTCCTACAACTCTCATCCAAATTTTACTTTATTTATACACTCAAGGACAAGAAGATTACCTTCGAGGATGCATCTAACCACCTATAAAATTAGAACCTAGGTCTAAATCAAGAGTATAATGGGGAGGAAAATATAAAATTTATAGGCCTATATGGATTCATCTACAAATATAGTTCACTGATTGGGCTAGTGAGTCAAAAGATATACCTCCCACTATTAAAATTTTAGTCCCTTAAGAGACATATGGTTGTGATATAAAATTTTTCACCATTTATACATCTTATTTATTAGGATATAATAATATAATATATGATTAGAGGATTCATTCATTCAATTGTAGCATCTCATAGCTGATATCCATACCTTATAGTTCTCCTTCAGTGCTCACTCAAAGTTCACTCTATTTCTACAATCAGGAACACTAAGATTATCATTAGGGATGCATCTATCCATATAAAAATCTCAACCCCATGGCCTAAATAATTATATAAAATGGACATTACAATTTTTATTGGCCCATATAGATGTGTTCATAAGGATAGTTCATCGTTTAGGGTAGTCGTTCAAAAGATGTTACCCACTAAACAGATTTTGGTCCATTAAAAGACATTTGAATGAGATAAAAAAATCACTTCCATGTATTTCTCATAATAAATTTGATATAATAATAAAATTTCTATTTATATGAATCACTTTTGAAACTATAGTATTTAATGTTACGTATCTACCCCTCATGGTTATCCTTCAATGTTTTCCCAAAGTTCACCTTTTTTTTTACACTCAAAGATGCATCTAAATGCTTATAAATCCCAAACCTATTCCTTTATTTATATTTTATAAGGGTCATTAAATGATTTATTCTCACATATAATCAATTTTACAAATACAGTTCATTGATTGGACAAGAGAGTCAAAATATACATGACCAACTGACCAAATTTTCATCCCTTAAGAGACACTTTACTTGCAGATAAAATGAACCTCATTTTATACATCATCCTAAATGGAATATAATAATAAAATTTATTCTCATTGTAATTACAATGAAACTTTAATATTTGATACTTCATATCAATCCCTCACGATTCTCCTGAAGTGCTCACCCAATGTTAGTTACATTTATATACTTAGGGATGAGAATGTTATCTTGACAGATGTGTCTAGTTTACCATAAATATTAAACCTATGGAAAAAATTATATTGAAATGTTACCATTCTAATTTTTATATATCCACCCATAAGCATCTATGAAAATGGTTCATGGATTGGGAAAGTGAGTCATAAAATATGTGATCTACTATCTAACATTTGGTCCTTTATGAAACATTTGGATATGATAAAAAAATTCACTTAAATGTCTCAATAATATTGAGTTGGATATAATATTCTATGGTTTATCATAGGACCCACTCATGAAGTTTTAAGAGTAGACATTCATCTCTACCCTTGGAAGTTATCCTTCAAAGCTCACCCTAAGTTTGTTACATTTCTACACTTAGGGATGAGAATTTTATCTTCAAGGATTCATTTGTACATATTAAAATATTTATCATAATTATTTAATGATATTTTAAAATAGTTTTTAAAACATTTATATGCCCACATAGAAATGTCTAAATATATGGTTCATCGATTGCTCTAGCGAGTCAAAATATACCTAAATCATTAACCATTTTTTGGTCCCTTAAGATACATTTGGTAGTGATAAAAAATGTTATACCATGTATAAATAATTAAAAGTGGCATGGAATAATCTAAGAGGTGATCATAATACTCATTTATGTAATTTTAGGAGCTAACAACTCATATCTACCCCTTCCAGTTCTCCTACAATGCCCATTGAAAGTTCATTCCATTTTCCCACTTTGGAATGAGAAGATTCTCTTTAGGGATTCATATGGCCACCTAAAATATCAACTTTAGGGCCTAAAAGTGAGTATATTTAGGCTATTATGATGTTTATACAACCATATGATATGTAAGCATAGATAGATCAATGATTAGGCTAGAGAGTCAAAATATATGCAACCTACTGACTAACTTTTGATCACTTAAAATACATTTGGATATGAGAAAAAATACACCATCATGTCTCTCTAATATTATGTGGAATATAATCCTATATGTGGTTTTGAAATAAATCACCCATGCAAATTTAAGAGCTGATGGCCCATGTCTACCACTCATAGTTCTCTTACAACACCCACTGGAAGTACACTTTATTTTCTAACTTTGGGATGAAAAGCTTCTCATTAGAGATTCATTTGGACACCTAAAACTCTTGAACCTAGGGCCAAAATAAGAGTGGAGGAGAGATATTATATATTTTATATGAATATTCAAATTTATGTGCATAAATGATTCACTAATTTAGATAACAAGTCAAAATATATGTGACCAACAAACCATTTTTTTATCCCTTAAGAGACATTTAACTATGACAAAAAATGAACCATAATTTATCCTTTGAACTAAGTGACACAAAATCCTCCAATGGGTGATCATATGAATCATCCATGCAATTATATGAGTTTATGACCGATCTCTACCCCTCACATATATCATATGATGCTCACTTAAGTCTGTTATAAAAATAAATAATTTGGTATGGGAGAGAATTGATATTATAATAAAACAAGGTAAAAACAATTTCAATTTAGATTATAGATAGGGAAAGAGATAGAATCAAAATATATACATATATAAATTGAATCAAAAGATATGACTCCTCCAGTTTAGACATAGACAAAGACATTTTATGAGATTTAACTCAAGTCATCATTGACACATGGTCTTATGTATTTTATTTGACCCTCATTACTATTTGGATTAGGCTATTTATTTCACATCACCAATAAATATGAATATAATATAATGGAATTGGGGATCCTTCTGGTTTTCATAAAGAATGATTTGGAAATGAAGACGAATATAATCATAGCATTTGAATTATGGGTTAATGTTTAGAAATATATTAAATAATGGCATATACATTTTGAATACACATGATATTAAAACAATTGAGAATGTATATATCTTAATCTTGTTTAATTACAAACAAAAATGTAGTATGGTGGACTGTTGACCCAAGTTTGTGCACACTAAGATATAATGTTTGGTTTTTGACTAAGTATGGTATTGCATAGAAGGAACACACACATAACATATGGTACATACAATAAATAATTTTTTATGCATGACAAGGTCACTTATCTTGACTCATGGATAAGTCACAGAGAAAGAGGAGCTCCATAAAAGATTGAAAAGTGGAGATTCATAAGATATGACTGATTATTATGAGACATACTCTATGAGTTAGACATTGATATAACAAGGAAATATTATATAATCTTTTAGAATGTATCCAACTATAAATGCATGCTATAAGTCAAGGGAAATGGATAAATATTTATATAAACCAAACCTTTGCCTTTGCCTCCTTCCCCTCTAAGATGGATATTTTCATAGTTGAGAGTTAGAGATATATGGTTATAAATGATGTTAATTTACACATTTAAGATGGACCTATATATAAAGGAGATAGTTGGATATTATTTATTAATCAAGGTTCTTATAATGTAAATTTTAATCTTTATATGTGGATACTATGAATACACAAGATCATAACAATTGTGATGAATCTAAGGTTATGTTGTGAGTTGGTATGTCTTCTTGTTAATTACATGTGTTAGGTTTTGAATATTTCTGATTGACATAGTATTTTTGTAGAGTTAATACGTAAGAACAATATTCATTTGTCCTTCTTATAATAAGGGACAAGGTGATCTCTCTTTCATGTTGGGTGAATGCTTAAGCTTCATGTTTAAGTGATATGTCAACATGGTGAGTATTCCATTTATTGAACTTGATATGATTAGTATATGATTTATTGATTGTATGAATAGTAAATTCAATACTTGAAGGTTATTCTAATGATATAAAAACCTAAATTATATTTTTTACTTTGTTTCTTTATTTCTCTATTCCTATAACTTTCTATTTATAATGGTTTTTTTTTGTTCACTCCCATTGACCTAATTTTGGTCATTGGTGGACATTAATATAATTTATTTCATTATTTATTTAAATAAATTTAGGATAATGATAAGAAACCATAATATAGATCAAAAATCATAACACATATGTTCACAAGAAAATAACTTTATTGTGTTCATTATAACATCAGTACATAAATTTCATAGAAGCTAAACATCTGAACTATTAATTCATTGACACAACCATGCTTGAATTTTTTTTCATTTATGAATAATTTAGAGAAGGATAAATACATGTAAAAAAAACAATAATGATATACAAGAAGTAAATATGTATAGATAAATTATAGCAATGTATGATTCACATAGATATGTCAAATAATATGTATGTGTATAAAAATTACTTTATAATGACATAAAAATAGGACATAATCTAGATCATAATATACATATACAAAATATGTCATATAGGCATAAAATGTGGGCCATATCATCATAAAAAAATAGATTTTTTTGATAACTACCCATAACATAACAACTATCTATCATGTTGCTCATTACCTCTAAATATTATGCATTATCGCCATAGATGTAGAATTGGGGGTGATGCATGACTCATTACAGGGATAAAATATTATCTTAACATGTGAAGGACCAAATGTTTCGTCATGATATTAGATCACTATGTCACCTTCAAAACATATAAATTATAAATTTTAATACATTAAAATGATATATGGAAAATCATAGAGTTTCTACTAATTTATGTTTGTAACAAGTTGATTATATACTCACCACATGCAATGTAAATAACTATTTTGGGTTGCATGACCCTAAAAATATCTATGATGGAAAATTATATGGAATATAAATATAGATTTAGATATAAATATGTATAAAAATATAAATATGCCATAGAGTATCATTATATAAAGTTATAAAAATAATTTTACTATGTGTTCTCACCCATCTATGTCCTTGAATCAAGTGTTGTTGGGGAGACACTACATCTTAGGATTAAACTAAAATACTAGTCAAATTTCTTTATGATCCATTTGGGGTATGCATGAAATATGTCATCATCTCTATAACTAACAAATGAAAGAGATAAATTATGAATCAAATAAAACTAAACCTATTTTCAGGGAAAATAAAATTATTTATATGTACATAAAGACAAAGGAAGAGAGGGATATATAGAGGATCTGGACAATCTACAAAACTATGTGTGCTTAAAATATGAGTGAAATAAAATCAAATTTAACTAAAAAATAAAGTACCATCTTGCTGGTACATATCAAATTAAAAATTATTTCAATAATATAAATCCTTAGATCAGAGACATTAGTTTAGCACATGATGATTTTATTTTTCAATAATGCATCAAATATCCTTAAGTATATTATTTAATTTGATGATTCAAATATTGATAGTATAATAAGTTAAATTTATCTAACATGAATCAAGATTCAACACATATATGTTTTTATATTTTAAAATCTTATTTCATATGACATGCTTCTTGTTTTCTCCATTACATATATTTATAAATACACCATTATGAGTTGTTATACTTAATCACCAATGACATGAGATTGTTTACAAATTTATGAGTTTCCACTACATATGAAATATTTGGATTGATTCATTTAATTCTTAAAGAGAAGTATGGGTGTGTTTTATGGCCATATTCACATGGTGAATATCTCATATTGATGGTGTAAGTTTCCTTAGATCTCATTTTTTCATCTTTCATACTATTTTTTACAATTATTGTGTTGCATATAATTATTCATGACTATGACATTATACATTGGATGACATTAACAATTATTCAAAGTTGTTGATACATAGTTATTGATTGATATATTAATTATTGTAACATTATATATATAATTCCTTCTATTTTTATTATATTTAACACTTTTACACTTGCCTTATATTATTACCCAAAATTATTCTAGCCTCTTTGTTTATATTATTTTCTATGTTGCATTGGCCCTTACCAATTTAATTATAGATCCCATTCCAAACAATAGTGTATATTTATTTATTAGAAAATCATATATATCAATAACTTTCATCTTAACATACAATAATTTCTAAGGGAAGTTATAGATCATTTATAATCTTCCTCTTCTTATTCTTTTTTATTTTCACCTTTTGGCATACCAATTCATAATTATTTCTTAAGTGTGCCCTTTAGAATATTTATTTATTTTTATTTGGTATTGATTGCTTCTTATTGTATGAACCCCATGTCCTTCTTATTTATTTCTTCCCATATAAAACATAAAAAGCGAAAAAAACATTTAAAAAACTAATTTATTGATGGATATATATCATTATTACATCCATATATTATAGGTTTATCACATTCATGATTTGCAAATATGTTAGTCATGGTATTTATTTTAGGGTATATAGGTTAAATATGATTTTAAACTTATAGATGTTATGTGGATAATTTATTGCTCAATCCTTGAGGGGGAATGATCACATTCATGGAATTCCCTACTTTGGGGTGATATTGATAAAATGATATTTATGGTGATATATCTATTAATCTATATTTATGGTATTGACTAAATATTTCATGCTTAAGATTTGGTTTTTGACTAAATATGGTACTGCACAGAAGGAACACACGCATAATATAGAGTACTTACAATAAATACATTTTTAATCATGATAACGTCACTCATCTTGACTCATGTATAAGTCACCGAAGAACAGGATCTCCATGGAATATTTGAAAGTCTAGATTCATAAGATATAATCAATTCTTAGGAGAGATCCTCTCTAAGGTGCACATTGGTATAGCTAGGAAATATTATAGAAACTTTTAGAATGTATCCAAATTTAAATGTATGATATAATCCAAGGGAAGTAGATATATATTTATATAAACCCAATCTCTAACTTTGCCTCCCCCCTCCTAAAGTGACATTTTCATAGTTTTGAGTTAGAGATAGATGGATATATGTGTTGTTAATTAGCATTTTTGAGATAGAGCTCTCAAAAAAGGAATATGATGGTTATTATTTATTAATGAAGTTTATTATAATTCAAAGTGTAATATTTATATGCATATATTATGAATACATGAGATCTTAACAATTATGATGAATCTAATCTTATATTGCGAGTTGATATGCCTTCTTGTTAATTATGTGTTTCAAGGTTTGAATATTGTTTAATTCCATGGTTTTTTTATAGAGTTAATACTTAAGAATGATATTAATTCATCTTTATTATAATAAGGGACAAGGTGATTTCTCTTTCACCTAAGGTGAATTATTAATATTCATGATTAAATGATACATCAGCAAGGTGAGTATCCTATATTTTGAACTTCCTATGATTAGTAAATGATCTATTTATTGTATGAATATTAAATTATACATTTGAAGATTATTCCAATGATATAAAAAATCAAAATATATTTGTAATTTATTTAGTTTGTTCTCTCTTCCTAAAAATTTCTATTGTGATTGGTTGTTTCATTCAATCCCATTGACCTAATTTTGGTCATTTGTGGACATTAATATATATTTTTTGTTTATTTATTTAATGAAATCTAGGATAATGCTAAGAAACCAAATGTTTTTAATTGACATTTCTTAGATACAGATCTCGAGAAAGGAAGATGATAATTGGTTATAATTTATTAATTAAGCTTCTTCTAATTGAAATTTTAATCTTTATATGCACATATTATGAATACATGAGATCTTAACAATTGTGATGAATCTAAGCTTGTGTCATGAGTTGATATGACTTCTTGTTAATTACATGTTTCAGATTATGAATCTTTTTGAATGTTATAGTTTTTCTGTAGAGTTAATACCTAATAATGATCTTCATTTATCCTTATTATAATAAGGGACAAGGTAATCTCCCTTTCACCTTGGGTGAATTCTTAAGATTTATGTTTAAATGATATGTCAGCATGGTGAGTATTATATTTGTTAAAATTTCTATGATTAGTACATGATTTATTAATTGTATGAATAATAAATTGAATATTTTAAGGTTATTCCAATGATATAAAAAATCAAATTGTCCTTGTAATGTATTTATTTGTTTCTGTATTACCAATGGTTATTTCCTTCAGTCTCACTGACCTAATCAAAAAATCAAATTTCTATTACCAATGGTTATTTCCTTCAGTCTCACTGAACTAATTTTGGTCATTTGTAAACATTAATATAATTTATTTCTTTCTTTCTTTAATAAAATCTAGGATAATGCTAAGAAACCATAGCATAGATCAACAATCATAACACATATGTTCCAAATAAAATAACTTCATTGTGTTCATTATAACATCAATACATCAATTTCATGAAATTTAAACATTTTAACTATTTTTTCATTGACACAACCATACTTTAAAATTTTTTCATTTATGTATGATTTAGAGAAGGATAAATGTATGTAATAACAGTCATGACATATAATAAGTAAATATATACACACAAATTATAAAAATGTATGATTCATATAGATATGTCAAATAGTATGTATGTGTATCCAAATTATGTCATAAAGACATAATAAATAGGAAATATTTGGATAAAATGTAGACCATAATATACATATATAAAATTTTCCATATAGGCATAAAATGCAGGGCATATCCTTGTAAAAAATAGATTATGCCTAAAACTACCCATAACACAACAACAAACTATCCTATTCCTTACTTCCTTCATATAATACACATCATCACCATAGATGTAGAATCAAGCGTGATACATGACTCATTATAGGGAGAATATCTCATGTCAACATGAGATGGACCAAATATCTCTATTAAAACCTTAGAAATCTATGGTTCCTAAAAAACATATAAATATAAATTTTAATGCATTAAAATTGTATATGAAAAATGATAGAGTTTTCAAGAACAAAATTTTGCAACATGGTGATTATGGACTCACCACATGTAACCTAAACAACTATCTTGGGTTACATGACAGGTGAATATATATGTGATGGATAATACTATAGAGAATAAATTATATATATATATATATATATATATATATATATATATATATATATATATATATATGACATAACACATCATTTTTTAAAGTTATAAAATAATTTTACTATGTGTTTCCACTAGTCTTTATCTTTGATTTAGGTGTTACTAGGGAGATACTACAACTTGGGATGAAATTAGAACATTAGTCAAACATTGTTATTATACATTTGGGGTTCCCATATAATATTTCATCATCTATTAAAAAAAAAATCAATTATGATTCAAATAAAACTAAATATATTTTAAGATAAATCAAAATTATTCCTTATGCGCACAATAAGAGCATGAGAGGAATATAAAGAGAGAAACATTATTCATTATATAATAAAACTATGGTGTATACAAAATATTTAAATAATATAGAAACATGATTTAATTTACTTTCCCAACAGGAGTGTAGCATACTACACTGCTAGTTGTATCCTCAATAACAAAAATCTAAGCCAGTTGGGGTACTTAAGATATCATTGATTATCTATAAAAGAAAAAAATGAATGAATTTGACTATTATTCAATTAAATAAACATATACTAAAATATAAAATTAATATTCCTTTTAAAATGGAAGAAAACTATAATTAATTAAACATACGTGTCAAATAAAATGGTATAAATAAGCCCTACATAACTAGTTATGTGATGATGGGAGATGATGAAGTAATTATAGATGGCATATACTTTAGTATTATAGTGTCCTCAGGTGATGATACAACTACAAATCCCATATAATCTTGATTTATCATGTCCTGAGGTCATGAAGAAAATACATGTGGAATATACAATCATATGCTAGTGTCACGAGGTGCTCAAGAAAATGTAGATGAAATATAATGTTTTGTACTAGTCTGAAGATATGCTAAAGAAACAATATATGCAATATATTACTGAATAATAATGTTATATATAAATGTACATCTAGTCTCAAAATGTGTGTCTATTATATTTGAATATGTATCCTATATATGTTTAACATAAATAGGATGTCTAGAACACTTCCTCCCACATGATGTTTAATGATGTACAATAACTATAGAATGACTACTAACTATGCCACTACTATTAGGAGGGAACTATCACCAATATTAGGAGGGACACTATTAGATGTGCCACCACATGTAGCCTATGTATAACTCCTTGGTGTATGTATCCCATGGTCAATTATAACCTATTTAAGACTAGTAACTCATTCAAGGGTGTCCATCTATGCAAAAAAATTTAATATTTTAGAGATATAAGTACATGTTATTTTATTTCTATTTCTATGAACTCAATTTTGGTAGTTTTGGTCCTACTTGACACTAGGTCTATCAAATGAGGACTCAACTTCCATACCTTGGGAGGCCTTCATGTCAAACATTTTTAGATTTCTTATAGAATAAAATTAGAGTAATTTTTTCTAAAAAATATAATGGAACATCATTATTATCAATCATAGAGTCTCATAAAAAAGCATACACCACCTATGCCAACAGTTGTATTTAATATCTACATTAACACACCAATAAATGCTAATGTGTGTATAAATCATTGGTGGTGGTTTTTTGTTATAGGAAAAGGAGATAAAGAACACACTTATTATTTTATTATTCTTATAATGTCCTTGTATGACAATATATCAAAATAAGTGGCATTTCCCACTTCATTGAAATTAGCCTCTAATGTAGTGGAAAATGAATTATGGGTACTATGACTTGAAGAGTCACACAAAATAATTTACATTTTTTACATTAATTTGAATTATATTATTTATCAAATTTAGCTTATTCTTCCATGAATTCAAAATTATTAGGGTTTGGATCATGATTTTGTTTTAAATTTTATTCAGCCAATGGATCCATCAATTTTTGAATCTTTATTTATAAAAACAAATATTTTTTTAGGAAATGTTAGATAAATACAAATATAATTTGAATACCCTAAATAATATATATAAATTTAATCCCTAAAATCAAAATTGAATAAAAACATTACATGAGATAATGATTGAAATGTGCAATCATGTTTTTAGGATACAAGGAATGCTAAGGCACACACATCCTTTTGTTTGTCTTTAAAAATACAAGAAACTATGAGTAAGAGAGGGAAGAATGAAAAAATGTTTTAGGAATTTGGGATATAAATACAATTTTTCAAAGGGTGCATACCCTTTTTAAGAAAGGGATAAACCCTTTTAATCAACAAAGGGCATATGCTCTTTTTCCTTGGTACTATGTTAAGGTGAGATAGGCTTGGGTTTTTTTAAGAAGGACATACACCATTTAAAAAAAGTCATACACCCTTTTCAAGGGAATATTTTTGTTTTCAATTTTGTCACTCTTTTTATACCCCAACTTTGTGCATCTACCCACATTTTTTCTTACCCTAGACTGGTTTTAGAAAAACTAATAGGATAGAATTTAGTAAAGTAGTTTAGAATCTAAGATATGAAATTAAAGCTTACATTTGAGTGTAAAATACTAAAATTAATTACAATGATTTGGAAATTGGCATATGCTAAATATATCAAGTAAAAAAAGGGATGAGTACTTAGATTTTCTGGTTTATAGTCTAACTATGGTTATATTTATATGCTAGAAAATAGACTGAAGCATGCCAATAATTCCTCTTATTGAATAATTATATTTCCATCTATGTAAGGTTAGTTCCATTAAGTTTTCATCAAAATTAAGTGTTGATACTAACCTGAGTTTTTTATAGTGATCTATTCCAAAAGATAAACTTGTGACCATTGGTTAGCTTCACCTATCTCTAAAATATCCATGTATGTGATTCCAAACCCTGGTGATGCATATAATTCTATAAATTAATATCCTTTATATTGAAACCCTAGTTTTGGTTCTGATGGATAAAAAATACAAAAAATAGGAAACTTTAATTTATTAATTTGACCCTAATCACCCCCATTTGATTATTGATATTTGCTTACATATCCAATACTGTAAGGAGGGAAATCAAGCCACGTGTAATTATCCCACCTAGAGTGGTTGATAAATTGTTATCCTTAATTATATTTATGCATCTAATGATTTTCATTTGATACTTGAAAATGATTTATTTGACTTAGATTATAGAAGATTATGCCTTAGATTTTAAGTGCTTCTAGTGATATATTTATAATTTGGGAATAATATGGAATAGTGTACATAGTGAAATAGTGTACATAGATGTGTAGTAGTTAATGCATAGTCACCTATTAAGTGAGATATTTATTTGTATATATATGAGTCCAATTTGGTACTTTTTCATGCCATTGACATGCTAGGAACATGGTTTGATCCTAATGCAATATTTTATTTTATAATGTAGTTATTGTTAATACCTGATTGATATTAATTAGATATTATCAGTGTCTACTAGAGATAATCAATAAAATTGACATTAATGACCCATGTATAGGTATACTAAACTAAGCATCTTCATAAGTTTTAAAAGGAATATAAAACTATTGAAAATAATTCCTTTACACTAAACCTTGAGAGGAGAATATGAAAATAAATTTCATCTTATTACACAATGATAAGAAAAACACATACAAATAAAAATAATAACATACCATAACACATGATTATATGAGTAAAAACCTTTTAGCAAAACACATCAAACTCTAAATTAGCTCAATGTATTCATCAAATCATTAATAATACAACACACCTATAGAGCAAGTCTTCACAAGAGCACCACCTGTGTACTACATAGGAGAAGAACTAGTTCCATAGAACTTCAATGTCTTTTCACAAATCTCAAGATTACAAAGCTTAACTATAATCTTACTAGCTTATTCCTTGTTATAATTATAAATGAGAATACATTTCATTTATAAAAATTAAAAAGAAGAAGACAAATCAAAAAACTTCATGAGCAAGGTAAGGAAATTCTCCACCCTTTAGTGGCACCACTATTTAACAATAGTAACATGCATTTAGTCTTGTTATTTGGTTAAAAATGGACCTTACACTTGTGAAAAATCATTTTCCACTCTCAAAAGCCTCCAAAACTATGCCCCATTCTCACATGTGCCTCCAACTTGGAATAGTAACTTTTTGCCCCACTATCTCATTTGCACACATGAGTCAAAATATTCCATAGATTTTGACTTATACCACATGTGAAAAATATCTCCCACAGGTGCCAATGTTATCCACTATCAAAATCATTTGAATTTGAAATTAAAAAAAAATGTCCCATAGTGTAATGGTAAGCCCCACTCCATCAGATGAAATTACATCATGTATAATCCTCACATGAGTCATGCTAGATCATAACAAACCACATCAACACCTACATCAACTTCCACATCACCTATATAGTCATTTCCCACTCACCTCTACCACCTCATCACATGAATAGTGACTACAAATAGTGGCTGTGAATAGTAGCTCATGAATAGTGTTTTGTGAATAGTATATCATGAATAGTGTCCTAACTTATCAAGGTTGAGACACCTTAATTCCCAACATTTTCCCGCTTGATGAATACCTTGAAAGACCCAAATTAACCATACCAACATGAAATTTATAGCTAGGGTCTGAGAGACCCTTAGACTCCAAACACCATCTAAAATTTTGTGTCATCATAGGTTTAGTCAATGAATCTACAACATTCATAAGAGTTTCTACCTTTATCATCTTCACCCTTCCATACTCAACCATGTATCTCATAAAATTATATTGTACATCAATATTTTTTATCCTATCATGAAAATTTAGGTTCTTTACTAGGAAAATAACACTCTAAGTATCACAATAAATTGTTACTTCACCTTATTTAAACCTAATATCATAACACAATCTCTGAATATAAATGGGTTCCTTATAGGTATTAATATCTAACATATACTCTACCTATGTAGTGGACAAATAAATCACATCCTATCACATACTCATCTAAATTATTACACCACCAAATAATATAAACACATAATCACTGGTGGATCTTCTTCTACCAACATCACCAACCCAATCTAAATCCAAATAATTAAGAATGTCAAGAGGACAAGTGTCTCCAACCATGTTACCATGATTACATAATTAATACTATGACTTACCCCAAAAATATTTGAAGACTCTTTTAATTTCATCCCAATGAACTCTACTAAGATTATACATATAATGGGAAAGAACTCCCACTACCTGGGAAATGTCTAATCTAGTTTAAATCATAGCATACATCAAACTTCCTCCTATACTCTAGTAAGGAACTCTACTCATGTCTTTAATTTTGGATGGGGAGGTATGAAATTATGTAATAGATAATTTTTTTCATACTTAAGAAAGAAAACACAATGGTCTACAATCCTACATGTTAAACCTATGTAAAATAGAATTCACATAGTTAAATCTAGCCAAGTTATAGATTTATATTATGTTTGTCCCTGCTAGTCTCCATCCAAAAAATGTGTATCATAGTGCCAAGATATTTCATCTCAAATTTTACTGGGAGTTGAGATTTGAGATTTGAAATCAAAACATTCTCATTACCAACAAACAACATATCATCAATGTATAAGGTAATAATCAGGAAAATATCACCATCAATTTTATAATAAACACAATGATTAAATTTAGACCGCTCATATCCAAAAATCAATACATATCTATCAAATTTTTGTTACCACATCTTAGGACTCTACTTGAAACCATAAAAGGATTTCTTTAGCTGGTAAACCAAATTTATTTTACATTTCACCATGTAGTGTTATGGATGTATCATATAAATCTCCTCCTCCATATTACCATGAAGGAAGGTACTCTTCACATCCATTTTCTCAATCTATAAATCATGAGATACTAAAATAGAAATAAATAATCTAATGGATTTCATTTTAACAATAGGAGAAAACATCTAACTATAATCAATGCCCTCAACCTGAGACTATCTTTTTACAACCAACTAAGCCTTGTAATTCTTAGCATTGCCATCTAAACCAGTCTTTTCCTTGAACACCCATTTTCATCCAATAAGCCTATTTCCTTTAGGTAATGGTATAATATCCCACATATCATTCTTATTCAAATATTTGATCTCTTCTTCCATAGTAACCATCCATAACTCTGCATCATGCATACCTAAAGCTTCTTTTATAGATCTTAGTTCATTAATATTAGTACTCAAATAAAATATACATCGCCATTCATTAGGAGATTACCTTTATAATGGTTGTCTACACATTGTAGAGCTTTGAACAAATCTAGGTGAAGGATCTTCTTCATCTTCCTCTTCTTTGAAAGACTCAAAGATTGATGAGCTCTCCTCAACTTCTTATCTCTTTCATGGCCTTGAATCAACTTTATCAGGCATAGGAGGAAGTTGAATCACATCTTTCATTGCTATTTTCTCTTGATGAAATGTAACAAAGTAAGGTTTATCATCAACAAAAATAACACTTCTATAATATATTAACTTTTGTGCTATTGGATCCCAAAACATGTATCCTTTCACACCATAAATGTAATTGATGAAGATATATTTCATAGCCTTGTTCTCCAAATTTTTGGTTTCTCCTTTGGCACATGTACATATGCCTCATAACCAGAAATTATAAGATTTCTCAATGAAGGCTTTCATCTAGACCATGCCTCCATAGGCATTTTAAAAACAACCTTTGATGTAGGAGACATATTAATTAGATAGAAAGTAGTGGCTATAACTTTGGCCTAAAATCTTTAATCTAGTCTAACACCACTAAGAATAATCCTAACCTTCTCCATCAATGTCCTGTTTATTATTTCTTCAACTCTATTCTACTCAGTTGAATATCGAGTTGTTTCTATCTCTTTATACTAGAATCCTTATAGAATCTATCAAAATAATTAGAGCAAAACTCACCACCATTAGTAGTTATCAAACACTTTATTTAATTTCTAGTCTACAACTAAACCATTGCTTAAACTCTTTAAATCAACTAAAAACTTCATATTTACTATTATGAAAAGAAATTCATGTCCTTCTACTATAATCACCAATGAATTGAACATAATATTTGGATTTTGAAATTAAAAGAACAATTATTGGACCAATGAAATTAGAATTAATAACATCCAAAATACTATTGGATTTATGAGAACTTGAGTAAAACTTAACTTGGTTATATTTACCATAAACATAATTCTCATAGAAATTAAATTCAAGATTGCAATCCATTAAACCTTTAACAAGGTTTTTATTCTTCAAGGCCGTTAGACCTTTTCCCTAATGTGGCCAAGTCTTTGGTGCCATAACATAGACTTCATTGTAGGTGATTTTAAATAAATAGAATGAGAACTCTTAGGTACCTAAAAACCAATAGCATATGTATAAATAGTAATTAAATCTTTATCCAATGGAGTAGTCTCATATGTAGTTTTAATACAATTACTATTTCACTCAAACATGAATGTATCAATATTATACAAAGTGTCAATATTGACACCTTTAGATACCACCATAGCACCTAAAACATATTATAACCTAATTTATAAAATACAACATACACACTTGCATCTATTAGTTTGATAATAGATATAAAAAATTGAGCTAGCCCTAAGATATACGACACATCATCAAAATGTTTAATTCTTCCATCTAGAAATCTAATTTTAAATCCCCATGGCTAATAATGTTTAGATAAAAATCATCATCTAAGTACACTTTACCTCCATCAAATTAATCATAATTAAAAACCCAATTTCTATTGGATGTCATATGATAAGATGCACCTGAATCAATCAACCATGCATCATTACCTGCATGGGTTAGGAAGGCTATAATGAAAGCATCACTACATTCTTTCTCAAATTGAGAATCAAAATCATACATCTTCTTTTTTTCCTCTTTACACTCTGATCGGTTGTGACCATGCTTACCATAATTCCATCATCTCACCTTTGTATTTCTAGTACATTTGGATATCCCCTTAGAATTGGATTTAGACTTTTCATGTTTCTCATTCTTATTTCCTCTTTCCTTAGATCTTCCTTAAATATGAAGGGCTCTTTGGCACTAATGGAAAATTTCTTTCTCATTTCTCTAGAAATAAAATAAAGTACAACATCCACAACTTTTAAGGTAATAAAAGTACTCACTATAGCCATAACAAGAGAATCTCATGAGTCATGTAAAAAGTAAAGCAAAATTTGACATCTCTCTTCCTCATCCATTTTAACAAAAAATGAAACTAATTAAGATACCATCATATTAAATGATTTCAAGTTGTTTGAAATTTTTCCATCTTCTTCCATTCTCAAATAATATGGTTTCTTTATCAAGAAAAAAATATTAAATAGAGACTTAGCTTGGTATATCGCACCTAGTTTCATCCATAACTTGGTCATCATAGTCTCTTCATGGACATTAATAAATACATAATCTATCAGGAACAATTTGATGAGACTTATAGCTTTCCCATCAATCAATTCAAACTTATTTACTTCATCTGGATCTAAGTATTTTAATACTTTGATAAATGGTATCCCATATATCATGGTCAATATAAATATCTTCCATCTTTAACTTACACATCTCAAAATTATTGCCTATAAATTTCACAGCCTCTAATCTCCTTGATGTGATTTCCATCTTAAAATTTCCACAAAAAATAACTCAAAATTTCTCCTTGCACAAGCTCCCACTGAAACTAGATTAGTTCACAAAATCCAATATACCCACAACTAGACCAAAATTAGCCAAGCTCAGATACCACTTGAAAGGAATTTAAAGATAGTAGAATAAATTCCTTTACACTAAACATTGAGAGGATAATATTCAAACTAATTAGATATTGTTACACAATGATAAGAAGAAAACCTACAAATAAAAATAATAACATACCATAAAATGTGATTATGTGGGGAAAACCTTTTCAGGAAAAAAAAAACCCACACTCCAAATCAACTCAATGTATTATTCAAATCACCAAGATTACAACACACTTGTAGATCAAGTCTTCACATGAGCACCAATAGTATAATAGATAGGCGAATAACTAGTTACATAGATCATTAGTGCCTTTGTAAAACTCTCAACCTTAAAAATCTTAACTACAAGCTTAATATCTTAATTACAAAGTTCAATACATTTCATTGATAGAAATTACAAAGAAAAAGATAAATAAGAAAAATTCATGAGCAAGGGAAGGAAATTTGACACCCTTTATTGGTAACATTATTTATAAATAGTAACATGCTTATAGTCTTATTATTTAGTAAAGAATGGACCCTCCACTTGTGACACATCATCCTCCATTCTCACAAGCCTCCCAAACTGTGTCCCATTCTCACATGTGCCTCTAATATAGAATAGTAACTTTACTCTTCACTTCCCATGTACAAAAATGAGTCAAAATATTCCATAAATTTTGACTTCTCCTACATGTGTTGAAGATCTCTCACATGTGCTAATGTCCTACACTATCAAAAATGTCCCATAGTGTCATAATTCCCACTCCATCACATGCACTTACATCATGTAAATTTATCACATGGGCCATACTAACTCATGACAAGCCATATCAATACCTGCATCACCACTTATATCACCTACCACATCACCTACATAGTCATTTCCAACTCACCACTAACACCTCATCGCATGAATAGTGTCTCATGAATAGTGTCTTGACTTGTCAAGGTTGAGACACCCCAATTATAAATAGATTTATGTAGGATAGAATTGTAAATTTAAAATAAAAATTTATGTTCCTATAGGTGTGTGATATTATAATGGAAGGATCAAACTCATAAGTTAGCATATAAGTGTGAGAGAAAGGTGAGATAGGAAAATATTTTTATGCTTAGGTCATGTATGATAAAATTGTGTCATGTTTTTCATTGCCAACTAATTAATACCAACTTTTATATCTATAATACCAAAGAAGATCTTACCACATCTAAAAAATTATGGGTGACTATAAATAAGTGAAATGAAATATAATTTAACTAGAAATTGAAATACCATTTTACTAGTGCATATCGAAGTAAAAATGAGTTAAATAATATGTCTTTAGATTAGAGACATTAGTTTAGCACATGATGAATATTTTTTAAAAATGTAATTCATATTCTTCACTGTATTATTTCATTTGATGATTCTAATATTGATAGTATCATTGGTTATATTTCACTAACATGCATCTATTGTACCAATTTTTTATCAATGGTCAAAAAGTCAAAAAAAGTAAAAATGGTTAATGTCAAAGTTAGTCAAAGTTAAAATTCCTATTTTTGAGGAAATTCATCTTCACAAGGTCAAATTATGCAAAAGGATTGAAAATTTTATAAGTCTTTATGTTATCCTTTTGAAAATTTCAAAATGTGTCAATGATACCCTCAGATCTTGATTCTCATGGAAGTAGACTGATCAGAATCTAAGACACCTATTAACACTCCTATCAAAAGTCAATAGGTGTGTTTGTAAACTTATATAATTTTGATGTCACTATGAGTATAAATCATATAACTTGGTATTAGTTTGAACACATCTCCTATAGTCTGATTCTAGTGTTAACAACATCTCTGGAACCTAACTTATCTCCATTCATAACTATGAATTCTCACCTATTTACCAAAAAAATACTAGTTCTTTGGTAATTAATGGCATGCACTCCTATACATGTGTGAAAGTGTTTTATATAAAATTTAACCATTCATTTTCATCATTTCTCACATTTTATTACTAGATTTTCTCTCTTCTTCCAATGGATCATGGTTGCTTCTTCTACCTCTGGTTCATCCATTACAACTTTTTCCAAGTTCAGATCTTCTCTACTAGTGATGAGGGTTTCTGATTTTACAAGATGAGGTAGGTTGAATTTACTCATATCATATTGTTTTCCATTGAATATTTAGTTTAAAAATATTTTTCTCTCTTATTTTATGTAAATCATTTCAGATTCATTTTCTATGAGATTTATTTTATCGATTTTGATTGAAATAAAAAATCCTTATCAAAATCCCCATTTTTTGCTTGAAAACCAACCTAAATATTACTACCTTATACATATCATTCCTTTATCTCACTCCCACTAATAAAAATCTTTTTAAATTAATTACAGTGTATTTACAAACCATCCAGACCTTGTTATGCTTGTTCACAACATCACCAGATATTGTGCCTTCTACCTACATCCTTGTTGGGTCTTGAGACTATTTTTAGTATACCTGTCAAAACCCAATGGTGAGAACACACAACTCACAAACCCTAAAAAGTGTGTTTGTTACCCTTATAACCTCATGGTAGTGATAACATGACCCTTAGATTCTGATCCCCTATAAACAAACCTATCTAAATCTAACAGCTCTAGGTGTATTTTTTTAGAAAAATAGTGTTTTTGATTGAATTCTTATAAAATTCCATATTCATCAAGGGAAGTGTTGTAAAGTCTATTCATGCAAGTGGTGTTTTAATCTAAATTCCAACATATAGGACCCTCATTAAGTGTACTCCAAATTAAAATCCTCCAAATAAGGCCCCACAAGGTGAATAAGGATCAAGAAATAAATAAAATTTTCAGTGTGTTGTTCCTACATAAAATTTGGATTCTAATGTTGAAAATATAATAGATATTGATTTGAGGAATATTGACATTTTAGACTTTTAGAAAAGAATCAACTGAGTACATATACTATGGCCATAGCATACATGATAGTGCATTGGCAAATACAACTACATTTCCAACTTAAGTACAATGTTTGTAACTTGTATTGACTATAGTTTAGTATTATGATCTTGAGAAGGTAGAAGTTTTGAATCCTAAAATATAATATGTCATATGTTTGGCACCAAAACATAGTGACAAACTAATTCATTTTTTAGAAAAATAATCTTTCGTTGATTTGACTCCTACTTCTACTCATTAATTTTGGGAAGACAAAAAAAGGGTAAATAAGTAGTGGTTTATGAAACCTAAGCATAATAATAATAATAATAATAATAATAATATTATTATTATTATTATTATTATTATTATTATTATTATTATTATTATTATTATTATAATAATAATAATAATAATAATAAATTTGTGTTTATGAATGAAGTCAATTATATAATCACACTCTTACACATAATAGTGTGGAATCTAGCTACAAGAGATTCACAAACTAGGATGTATATGTATATATGGATTATTTATAAAAATAGAAAGTATAGAAATTATGGTTAGCTCATAAGTAACTCAATCCATAATAAGTTGATAGAAGTCAAAACAACTTCCAAATGTCTTCTTACCTTATTTATACAGTTTATAGAAGAAGATTTTGCAGTGGATTGAATTAGGTAGGAGACATCAAAGCTCCAAAAATACATGGATTCTATCTTCAACTTACTCTTAAAGAAAGTGCTAACAATTTTATATTTTTAAATGATACATTCCTATAATATGTGATTTAAATGTTGGAGAGAGATCCCTCTAACTTGATTATGTTTATATAATCATCAATAAAGACTACTAATTAGGGAACATGGCTCATTAAATTTCACAATTTTAGTTATCTAAAAAAAATTAGATGCAAGTTATCACCATACATTCTCCCTATATATTTTGATAATAAATAGGCCTTTATGGAGTTCGTGAGACAATTGGTTGAAGCCCACAAGTCTCTAGCCAATAAATACAAAATTGGAGTAAATTTTCCCATCTCTTTAGGTAGATATATGTGTGCATCATTAGCAAAATCAAAATCTGTTGAGGAAAAGATGATACATGTCAATATGAGAAAATTTGAAAATAGACCTTAGTTTAACATAAGAGGTTTAATTTCAAGCATTCTTAGTTCTACATATCATCATGTGTCTTAGTTTAAGAACTATTAGTTGGACTATAATAATGAAATAGATGTGAGAATAATGGATTATTAATGGTTCACAATAAAATAGGCTAATGCATTTGGCATTATAAAAGTCCCAAATAATGCAATAGATGATGAAGACACATTAGATCCTAGTTTTCATAAATATAAAATTGACTCAGAACCACTCCAAAAGATTGATTAGATCAAGAAATAATTAAATTCTCTCTTAAGCATAACTCAAAATAATCTTGATATAAATTTGAGACGGTTTAAAAATAAGGGAGTCAATGTTGATAAATCAAGGTTTTCACCTCCAATAATAGATATTGAATTGGGAAGCATTCATAAGAAGCTACAATTAAAAGATGGAACATCACAAGTATCTAATGAAAATAAAAATATTCTAGAAATAGAAATAGTGCTTGAATCTTAGCCTATTAAACTAGATGGCCCTTTTCATAGGCCTCTCAAGATGAAAATAAAAAGGTTTGGAGAGAAACATTATTATTATGCTAGAATTTATATTTCTAAATATGTTCTTATTTATAATATTATTCAAAAAATATCCCTCAATAATTTATTGAATCTAATTCTTCATTATTGTTTCCATCTTCCACTCAACTTGATAGCTCTTTTCCTCTACTTCCTCTACAAAAGTATAAAATTTTTCTTCTTCCATCACACAAAACCCCAATTGATATAGTAGAAAGAGAGAAATATTAGATAGTATAAGAATAATATTAGTCCTTATAAATTATTCTTCCTTTTCTTGAGGTTTCAATACAACCTCAATCTGTGCAACTATAATAACCTCTTCCTAATGTATAAATTCCTGACTGGTTAGATGAATTAGTGAAAAAATGAAATTTGTTGAACATGAAGAGATTTTTTGATATGGGTTTTGACACATAATAAATAAATAGGTATGGTTTGTTAATCCCTCCTCTCCTAAAAGGAAACTCATGTGAGAAAGTTATGTTACCAAGTCTTGATACATAAGGTAACCCTGTTGGTTGATGTACACTATTCCATGTCAAGGGTCTTGGTATTGATGATTTTAATAAAAATAATTAACTATAATTAAGATATTTAACAAATTTAATGCCTCTAGTATTTGATTCCATTCACCATCTAACTCCTCTCACTATTTTATCATATCCAAGAGTGCAATAATGCGACAACAATGAAAAACTTCTAAGAGAATTTGTATAAAAACAATCAGGATAAGTAATTAGATTCAAATTGTTGTATTCCTAAAGTTAACCTCATCATAAAAATAGATAAAAATATTATATTTAAAGAGAAAAATGCTTACTACAGACACAAGTGAAACCAAATTTATTTGACTAAATGAATTCCCATTTAAACCAATATTCAATTGAGTTAGACTTAGCACAACTTCGATTGAATATATATATATATATATATATATATATATATATATATATATATATATATATATATATATATATATATATATATATATATATAGAGAGAGAGAGAGAGAGAGAGAGAGAGTAATTATAAGAAATAAGGGCATTGATACCATAATAATGCATAGATAATGTCCACATAGACTTAACAATAATCTAGATATCATAATTTTACTTTTGATTAATAATGTATTAAAATTTATAAAATAATTAGACTTAAAAAATAATTACGTAAAAAAAAAACTAAAACAAGAGAAGGGAAAATATTATCCTATAAAAATAGAAAAAGAATCTAGTTATATATGTCTCTTTTCAAAATACACAAAGAGATAGCGTTTATCCTTCTACAAGAGCTATTCTTAAATAGGTACATAGACCTATGGAGTTTAAATGAAAATTCAAATGTATATTCAAATTTAAATTCATCCCATGAGGAAGTTGTAGTAATTTTCAACATGGTTAGCCCACTTAAGGATCATTGGGAGTTATCCCCATTCAATTGCATCATGAAGATAATTGGAAATGTGCTAGACGAAATCAAGAATAAATGGAAATGAAGAATTCAATTGGGATTACAATGAGATAATTGATTGTCCATTTATTGTATAGTTAGAGCCATGCCTCTTAAAGGCATATTATTTGGTACTTATTCTAAGGCCATTCTAATTATTTGTGCCTTATTCGTAATTTAGTTGGCCCAATATTTGATTCTACAAATCAAATTAGATGCACTATTTTTTATAAGTATCTAATAGTTTTGATGGTAAAAAATGATCTCAATTTCAATTTCATGCATAATTGGTTACATAATTATCATGTCCTTCATCCTCAAAGGTTCACTATCACATGGTTCTCTTTTGGGTTCTCTCTATTTTGACCTTAATTTATACTCGGCTTCTACTTTGGAAGGCCCCAACTAATGCTTGGTATTTTCTTGACACCCTTGGGTTTCATCTTTATTTGTTCATCTTCATGGCCTTTTTCATTTTCCCAAGCTCTTAAGCTCTCAACTCCTTCGTTACCAAGTGTTGCTTTCTCAGCCCTTTGGGATTTTTTCTTTAAAACTACAAACCATCTTGCCTTTGGGATCATGGGCTCTAGGATGTCACCATGTGGTGTCATCTCACTCACCCATTTATATAACATAATTAACTAATCATAAAAAATACTACAGGATAGCGAGGTAGTGAGATTTCACATGTGGCATCTCACTCACTTGCTCACCCAGGGCTTTGATCACTCTTTCACTACATGAAAATATCTAGGTTAGTAGGGTAGTTATATTATGCCACATGGCATCATCATAATAACCCATTGTCTTAAGGGATTTGCTTAGATACAAACATCTCTAGGATATCAGAGTGATGGATTATGTCATGTGACATCATCTTGCTAACCTGATAGTTTGGTATAATGCTGACATCATCACCCTACCAAGAAACTTTCTAAAATATTAACTAAGTCTTTTGAGGTAACATAAAAGTGTTGTATGTCCTTAGGCAACTTTTGATGAAATTGGCTAAGTTAAAAGTCCATTTTGAACTGGTTAGAGTTGTTAGGAGATGCAAAAAGGTGACACATATCTCTAGAAACTTCTTTAGGTACTTGTGAGCATAATATAAAAGATACAGTCAATAATTTTGCATTAAAGGCCAATAACTACATAAATAGTTAAACAAAATAAGGCTAAAAAACATCTAAGTACAAAATTTTAGTGGAGAAACAACATTATACCACATGGCATCATATTGCTCACCTACCTAGATTAGAGGCTATATACTTTATATGAACATCTTTGGGATAGTGAATCAATAGTATTATACCATGTGGAATTATCCTACTAACTTGTTATCCTACTATACCAAAACACTACTAACATCATCATCATACTGATAAACCTTTTGAATAATTAACTAAGTATTTTGAAGTAGAGGAAAAGTATCACGTGTCCCTAACCAACTTTTCATGAAATTAGCTATGTTCTAAATTTATTTTGAACTAGTTAGCACCTTTAGGTGATATAGGAAGATGGCATGTGGATCTAGAAAAAATCATAACAAATTCAAATAAAATGTTTTTAAGATTTATTTTAAAGACCTGAGTCTTCAAGACTTTTTTTCAATAATTTTTTTGGCAACATCTAAGTCTTTAGAAATTTTATTGTGAACAAAAGTCCTGACTACTTATTTCCTATGTAAAGCTTCTAACTATTTGTTTACCAGAAACAAGTGTCAAATAATAATACTAAAAATAACTGTTTGATAACTTCACTGAAGACCAAAATGTTGAAAACAAGTTTTGAACTTTTTTTTATAGAAGGGTAAATATTTAACACTACTTCTAAAATCTTTGATCCTATTGAAGACTCTACTTCACGTATAAATTTTGGCTATACACTATAAAACACAAAGTGTGACTACCAATTTTTAACATAAATCCCATATATTCATTTCATTGAAAGAGATCAAAGGCAAAATTGTGAACAAAACATTCAAAACACAGTTAATGACTAAGATTTAAAAATCAATGGCTACATATTCAAAAATTAATGGTTAGGTTCTAAACCAAGGAATTTTAAAACCAACATCTTACTATTTGAAAAAAAATGGCTATGTAAGGTAAAAATTCACTAAGTGTAATATAGAACTATGGACAAAGTTAGCCATTTTCTCAAATCCAAAGGGGATTTTGTCCATTCACATGACAAGAAACTAAGGTAAAAATTAAATCTTTGTAAACATTCAACCACTTAAATAAAATTTGAAGAATAAATGGATCTAATTACCTAAGAAAAGAAGCAATGGACTTCCAAAAAAGTCAAATAATTTGCATAAACCTAAGGTGAAATAGCCTAAAAAGAAACTATGAAATGTGTTTCAAAACACAAGTAGGAAAATAAGCCAATACTTAATAAAATTATGTAGATTTAGATATTGAATGAAATAATTTTTAAATGAAAGCTTGGATTAAATTGAAAAAATATAAAGACATTAAACTAAAGCTATTTAGTAAATTATAATCTAATCATTTGGTAAATTTCCAAGAATGTTGATTTGAACCAACAACCATTATGAACGGTTATAAGATATAAGATCAAAATCTAGAGCAAATTGAGGGACCCTAGTTTTAGACTAAAAATGGGGTGTGTTATGCAAGAAACAACAAATGGTGACTCCTACTAGGAAATACTCCTAAGTATTTTGAGAATCTAGAATATTTTATTTCATAAGAATAAAAGCACATTAGCTAAAAGGATTTTACCCAAAATAAAACCTGAATTTAAAGGCACTAAATTATATGGTAAAAATGACCTACTAAGATACAAACATATCAAAACCATCTATGTATGTGATCAAGTGATTGATTCATTTGTTTTGCATTCATACATAATAATTTAGATTTTTAATAGATAGAACTATTGAAGGAAAAAATATTTTATAATTTGGATTAGGGAGAGGTAGTCTAGGTATTTCTCTAATACCATCCAAGTATTTATATTCTTGATAGAGATACCTTTGTTCCCTTTAAAAGGCCTTTCTCTATATCCAACCAGGATAGAACCTTATGGTAGAGGTTATCAAGATCACCCTTTTGAGGTTAATTTTAGATCTTAAATTTTAACTCGGTTCCTTTGAAAGGAGATTTTGAAATTTCATCCATAGAGGGTTGGGGACCAAACTAAAGGTAAAAGGAAATAATCAATTCTATGACAACATAAATTAGAGTAGTGTTGATTTTTTTTGGATATTTTATTAAGTGCATTAAATGGCTTCAAATAATAAAATAGTTTTTATAAATCCACAAGTTCTATTAACAATCATTGGCCTTTGAAATTTATGAAATGAACCATGTAATCACAATAGTTTCACAAAAACTCTTTGAAAAAATTTATAGTTAGTCTCTTTAAGTGCCATCTATGTTATTATTACAACATCCCTTCATTTCATTCCTTCAATTAAAAAGGGGAAACTAAGGAAAAAATAGTTGGGAGAAACCCAATGAGGAAGAAAACAAAAAAACAAACAAATGAAAAATGTAAGCTAACAAACAAAGAACAAGAAATAAAAATGGAAATCAAAAGAGTTGTTATTTAGAGCGGCTTCTTATCCACTCAATCTTAGAACTAATGCTTGAGGAATTATCCATTGATATGTAATGGGACATTGTCACCAGTTTAACACCTTAGGAAGATTGCATTCTCATCAAATATTTTAGAGATTTGGTAGGGATTGAGCCATAATTAATCAAATTTTTCAGGTTGTCCCTTTTGTTCATGATACCTATCCCATAAAAGGACTAGATCTGAGATCCATAAGAACTTCATTTTAGATATTTTTTAAAAACTAACATTTAATTAATTCTTGATGTTTAGTGAAGTGTAACTGGGCCACATCTCATTTTTCTTATAATTGCATGAGATTTAAGAGTCAAGCCTCTATTGGGTCATCAATTCCTAGGAACTATTTAGTAAACATCAAGGTAGGGATATTTAGATTAGCTAGGAAGATAGGGTCTTGAATGTATACTAATTGATAAAGATATGTTCCTAGAGTAGATCTACTCTTAGTTCTATCTGACTACAAAGAAAATTTTACCCTAGTATACCAATCCATTATGTTTCTTTTTAAAGTTTTCTTAATCATATTCAACAAATTCTTATGTTGACTCAACTATCTCTTTACCTTTTGGATAATAATTGTAAGAAAATGTATGATTTACCTGATGATTATAAGCCCATTCAATGAATTTCATGGAGGTGAAATCATGTTCATTATCACATACTAGTGTGGTAAGCATACCAAACCTTGTAGTAATGTGTTCCTCCAAGAATTAAATGACTATTTATTTGTGAAAATTCTAGAATGGTTTGGCTTCAACCCAACAAGTATAGTTCTCTATCACTATCAAGATGAATATATGGCCAATAAAGGAATTAGCATTGATGGCCCCCATGAATTCCATTCCCCACTTGGAAAAGGGTTGAGCCTTAGTGTCCAATAACAAGGGCATTGCTAGAGTGCATTCATGGGATGTAATGACTTGGCAAGTTTGTGAATTCTTCACATGTAGGTGAGCATCCTTGAAATGATGTATCTAATAATAACCTACCCTCATTATTTTATGAGTTGTAGTACTTCCTAAACCATGTCCAGTTCCATATTTTCCATGGAAGCCTCTGAGTATTAAAAATACTTCCTCTTTATTTATGCATCTTAGATATATGCCTTCATGGTTTCTTCTATAGAGAATTTCAGCTTTCATCATGAAATGGTTGCTTCTCAAGTGCAATTCCCTACATTATGTGAAATTCAAGTGCCTAGGATACTCATTATTTAATAAATATCCAACAACATTTGTTTACCAAGCATCATTCATGATCTCATGTGATACATATTATTTGCCCAATAATGGATTTATAGATTCGTTGACATAGGATAATGTTCATTGACTATAACTCTAGGTCAAACTCTTGGAGTATGTTCATCCATTTACCATGTCTCTCTCCAAATTCATTCTCAATCGATAGTGACTTGATGGTTGGATCAGGTACCACAACAAACACATTATTTCATAAAATATAATGTCTAAATTTATTAACAACCTTGATCAAGTCAAAATCTTATTTATCTAGTGTAGTGTATCTAAGTTTGGTATTATTGAGTCAGATGGTCATCAAAGACACTAATCTTTCATCTCCCAACTCTTTATTTTGTATTAATACTAAAACCATAGAGAGCTCTCATATGAATGAGTAAAGGTAAAAGGGTTTTATATAGTCTTGGATAATGAGCACTAGTGTGTTTGCAATGATAGTCTTGATTTTGTCTAAATCCATCTTCACTATGATACTCAAATTCAACTTGATGTCCTTCATCAGCATATTTTTAAGCAGTTTGATTATCTCAACAAAACTCGAGATAAATTTTATCATGAAGTTAATATTGTCAAAGAAATTTTGTAGCTCCTTAGTGATGGGCTATGGGATTTTAAATATTGCCTCTACTATGTCAGGTTCTATTGAAATTCCCTTCTTAGAGATAATGTGGACCAATAGTTTACCCTCAGTCACTCCAAATATGCATTTATTTAAACTCAATGAAATATTGTGGTCTCTACACCTATGTAGTACTTTCATTAGAACTTTTACATGATTTTATCTCTTCTTGGATATGACTATAAGGTGATACATGTAAACCATTATACACTTATGCATTAGGTTCTTCAAGGCAATATACATGGCCCTCTATAAAATGGTGCCCATGTTGATTAGGCTAAAAGGAATTATTTTGCAGGCATAGGTTCTCCACTTGGTAGTGAAATTTTTCTTGATCATATCTTCATAATTGATTACCACTTGGTTGTATCCCAAGTACCCATCAAGGAAGGACATCATCTGGGAACCATTTACAATCTACAACACCTCATATAATGAACATAATGGGTAGTTATCATTTTAAAAAACCTTGTTGAGGTTATAAAAATCAACACATAGTATTTTTATCCCCACCTTTTTTCCTCATTGGTACTAGGTTTGTAACCCATGCATAATGTCTCACTAGGAAGATTATATTTTTTAAAAATTAGGCAATCTATAAGTAGATTTGCAGGGCTTTATCTTTACCGAAATGACTTAATTCTAGGATTTAGGGGGATAATGTGCATCAAAATAAAAGTGTTGAAGACTTTGAGATCATAAAAACTCCATGATATCACATCCTTTGATTCATTGAGATTCTAAATGAAAACTCATTTCTTCTCTATGGTTTAATTAGTACCTAATATCCCATTATTCATCTCATTTGTACCACCCAAGTTATATTGATCATGTAGCATACCCTTGATTGGGGTGAACTTATTTTCATTTTCATGATAGCCCATGTCAAGTAACCTTTCAAATGAGATTATCCCTTTAGTTATGTTATTATTTTTCATGTTTTTCATCTCATCCTCCTCTAAATCAAAGTCTTCACGATCATCTTCATCAATGATTTGATCTTCAATCACTTCAAAATTGATGATGAATTATAGTATGTGTTGGTTGTTATTAAAGATGTAGAAATTGTTAATGCTATTAGGTATTGAAGGGGTAGAGACTAGATCTATACAGAATCATGTCATTCTTGAATGGGTAATGGGTTCTAAGGTAATCACAGTGGTAGCCAATGTATTTGCTACATAATTCTTCTATCTAGTTAATGTTTGAATGCTAAAGGCATTAAAATCTTTGATGAAGTTCTAGACCTGGCTACGATATCTAGATAAATGTTTATCATTATAAGAATGTTAACTTCTAAGTTGTACCAATTTAGAGTCACCAAATAACTTGATGTTCTTCACTTTCTTTCCAATAGGGAATAATAGAACATGAACCATTGCTTCATACTCATCTCTGTTATTGGTGTAATCAAACTATAAATGAAATGCTACTGAATAAGACTTTCCATTTGAATTAATTAATTCCACCTCAGGACTGCATCCATTTTTGGACTTTGGACAATCAAATTTCAACATCCACAAGTCTAAAACTATAGTTAGTGTTAGTTTATTTAGGAGTAATAGTATTGTTGTAACATTTACCTATTAATGAATAGTTAGATCCAAAATATCATCCCTAGATGCAACATGCATTGAAATTACTAGTACAAAACATAAACATTCTTATCTTCTATTTAATTCAACACATCTTGGGATATCACTTACAAGAGTAAAATATAGGAAGGATACTATCTCAGGTGCTTCACAAAAGTCTTCTTAATCCACAAGATCTAATTATTTCACCTCTAGGGTCTATTGCACATTAATCATGTTAATAAAGAAAGAATTATTCCTCCCTTCTTTATTAAACACATAGACTCCCAATTTAGATTCCTTATAGAGGATCTCATCTTTTTTTGTACTCAGTAATCATATGAACCACATTTTATTCTAATTATATTCTAATCTAGATGGGAAAAACATGCCAAGGTAGCCACATGTGGATGAAATTAGTTGTTACATAAACATTTAGAGTCCTCAAAAAGTCTTGACTTAGTAACATACCATAAGGATCCAGGATCTCCACCACTTCGATATCAATGAATTATTAGATCCTAGGATCAAAAGCCAATTGCATTCAAATATTCCATAGATACCTCTTCCTCTATTTTTTCTAGTTAGACATTTTTATGATTTGATTTTGTAGGTGTTAATATCAAATGTTGGAAGATGGCATAACTTATGACATTCCTCGAAGCACTTGAATTAGCTAAATAATTTTGTAAGTTTTTAACAAATATCCTAACTGTTAAGAGGAAAGGATGAGTTTAAAACTTTTCCGTATAGATAGAAACATGATCCTGAGAAACATTATAAAATATTTTCCCTTTATTACCAGATAACTCTTTCAATAACAAGTCCTTTTGATTAAAATTTTCAAGTAACTCAAACATAGTTATATTGGCTTTTGTCTTCTCAATGTCTTTTATAATATCAAAACTATGTTTGGATTTCTCTAGTTGCTTATTACTTGGGGCATATTTAGTATGATTTCTAGGTGGCTAAGGGGTAGGAGGTCCTTTGGTTGGAGGGGGATTATTACCTAAATTCATATTAGGTGGAACATGAGTGTTATTTGTTGTAAAAGAGGTGGTCAATGGACTGGCCAACTTACTCTTGAGTTGGTAATGATCTCTATTTAGAACTATCTAAAAGTATGGACTTATTCTAGATTATCTCCATACTCATTTTCATATTTAAAGTGAAATTCATAAGTGTCTAACACAAATTTCATGTGAAATTTTCTTCATTCTATGTTTTATTTATCTTTTAGAGTAGGCATGGTATCCATGTTATCCACCTCCTTCTGTAAGATGTTTGAAGTAGGCAATAATTATATGTAGTTGATTTCTATGTGGTCTATGATAATATGCAAGCTACACCAAGTGTTTAATGTTAGGTCCATGAAATTCATAGAATGAGAGCATTTTTATTTTTATTTCCACTATCAAGAGTATTGGGTGCATTCCTATTATTAGGCCTAGAATTCCATTGTTAATTGGGTCTTAGGAAATAAAAATTCCTACCATAAGATTTGTTACAATTATTTTGGTTAGAATTTTGGGGTATTTATCTACATAAATTGGTCATATTATTAGAGAGTTTTAGAAAAAATTATTTCAAATCACTTACATCATAATCTATGTTAGTACTAGATTGGCTATCCAATTGAGGTTGTGATCTAGTTGTGGGTGCCTAAGTGCGAGTATTATTAGTAGAGTTTTGTGGATTTAAGTAAGATGGAATGACCTAATAGGTGCTTCCAAATGTAATGTAACTACTAGTAAATGTAGTAGTAGAAATGTTATTATAGGCCATTAGGACCAACTATTGATTATTCATTTGGGGGAATACATGGTTGGGAGGCCTATAAGGTAGACCATTGTGGTGATAATTCATCGAATTTGGATTATAAATAAGATTAGGACTTGCATGTATGGATCATAATATCGGATTCATAAATATATTATGTTATTTTTGGGCCTGATTAATCATTGGTATTTAGTTATACACACTCGACTAACCCAATGAAGTCAAAGCACCTAGTCTATAACCTTATGGCACCATCTATTACTCAATGGTGATAGCTTCATTATAGGCCAATGATAATGATGTTAGTGTGACTTTGGTTGTTCTAAGGAACATAAACATCATTGAATCTAGATTCTTAAGTTAGGCTTGTATGGCAACAACTTTGGCTTAAATATACTCATGGGTTCATATGTTCTATTTTGGAAACTACAATTTGATGATATAGGATTGCAAGGTTAATGAGGATTCTAAAGTAGTTTACAAATATTGTTTCTAGATCATTCCACATGGTACTAGACCTAGTGAGTAAACTAAGGTATTAATCATATGATTCTTCCCCTAAGGAATTAGGAAATAATATACAAACAACATCTTCATTTTTGACCTGGGTTTTGATTAAGGCATACTTAAAAGCTTGGATATGTTCCTTAGATGTTTAGACACATCTTAATATAAACTTAGGACAAAACTTGTCCATATTTTTGGTCAAATCATGAACCATGCTTGATATATTCACATGAACATGATCTCCTTGTCTAAGCCAGACCATGTTGGCCATTGGTAAATACTAAGGGATTATGAATGGGTTAACAAAAAGAGTAGATGCAGTTATGGGTGAATTACCAGTTAATTGGATGGGATTAAATTTTCCTTTCCCTTTTTTAGGTATATGAGTTATAATATTTTCAAATTATCCCTAGAAAACTTTGATCTAGTGGTAGTCCTTTTATTTTTAAGATCAAGATAAGGTTATGCTCAGTGGGATAGAAGATTTCTGAAGTATCTTAGCACGAGCTTTTAACTAATAAATTAAAATCATGGTCATGGAGGACTTATATATAGCACTAAAACATGTTGATGTGGATTTTGACACATATCCAACAATTAGGTAGGGGTTGTTAATCCTCCCTCTCCTAAAAGGAAATTCATGTAAGTCTCCCCAAGGTCTTGGTTACCAAGGCTTGACATGTAGGGTAACCTACTCAGTTGATGTTCACTATTTCATATCAAGGATATTGGATTTGATGATTTGAATCAAAATAATTAAATCTAACTAAGATATTAGACAAAATTCATGCTTCTAATATTGATTCCTTTCACTACCTAACTCCTCTCACTAGTTTATCTTGTCTAAGAATGCAATAATGCAATAAGAATGATAAAATTTTAAGACAATTTGTGTAAAAGTAATCAGGATAAGTAATTATATTCATATTTTTTTATTCCTAAGTTAACCTCATCATAAATAAAGAGAAAAATAATAAATTTAAATATAAAAATTCATGCTATAGACGAAAGTGAAAGTAAAGCTATCTGACCAAATGAATTCTGATTTAAACCAATATTTAGTTGAGCCAAACTTAACACAACTATGAATGAATAAATATAGTGCAAGAGTATAGGGGGCGAGAGAGAGAGAGAGAGAGAGAGAGAGAGAGAGAGAGAGAGAGAGAGAGAGAGAGAGAGAGAGAGAGAGAGAGAGAGAGAGAGAGAGAGAGAGAGAGAGAGAGAGAGAGAGAGAGAGAGAGAGAGAGAGAGAGAGAGAGAATATATGAAGGAAGGGAATTACTATCATAATAATGTGTAGAAAATAACCACATAGACTTAACAATAATCTAGTTATCAAAATTTTACTTTTGATTAACAATGTACTGAAATTTATAAAATCATCAATCTCAACAAACAATTACGTAAATAAAAATCTAAAATAAGAGAATGGAAGAGATTATCCTAGAAAATCAAAAATAGGGTCGGGTTCTATATATATTCTTTCATAATCCACAAAGATCCAGCCTTTATCATGGTATAACAGTTATTATTAAATAGGTATACATGACTATGGAGTTCAAATGCAAATTTAAATGTAGATTCAAATTAAAATTAATCCCATGAGTAGATACAATAATATTAAATGTTTCTATCCCACTTGGGGCTTATTGGGAATGAGGCCAATTTAATTTCATCATGAGGATAGCTAGAAACATGCTAAACCAAATCAAGAACAAATGCCAATGAGGAATTTGGTTAGGATTTCATTGATATAATTGGTTGCTCATGTCTTCTATAATTTGATCCATTCCTCTTAAAGTTATATTATTTGGTGATTATACTTAGGCCATGCTAATAATTCACACCTTATTCATAATTTAATTGGGCTAATATTTGATTCTACAAATGAAATTAGACATGTGTTTATTTCTTAGTCTATAATAAATTTGAGGGATAGATGGGCTACAAATTTAAAGTTCATACCTAATTGGATGTATATTCGACATGTCATTCATTCTGATAGATTCCATTTCATGTGGTTCTCTTTTAGGTTCTCTCTATTTTTCCCTTATTGTGCACTTAGCTTCTGCTTCTATGGGCCTCAACTGATAGTTTGTATCTTATCGGTTCCCTTTAGCTTCATCTTTATGTATTTGTCTTCATCTTCTTCCTAACCATGTGGCCTATTTCCATTCACCTAATATATTAATCTCTCATCCCCTTCACTTTCAAGTATCAATTTATTGGCCCTCTAGGCTTTTGCCTATATCATTACAAATGGTTTTACTTCTTAGATCATAGGATCTAGGATGTCACCATGTGGTGTCATCCCACTCACCTATTACTCTAGTGTACTACCCTATTCATAAATATTGACACATGATAATAGGTTAAGAGGATTGTGCCACATGGCATCATCACACTCATGCATTGATCTAGGGATCAGACATCACTCTTATCTTACATGAAAATCTTTGGGTTAGCAAGGTAGCAAAATTATGCCATGTGGCATTATCTCGCTAAACTATTAGCCCAAGGGATTTGAATAGGTAAAAACATATCCAAGATATCATAGCAGTGGGATTATGTCCTATGGCATCATCCCACTAACTCATTGGCCTATAGCACTATTGATGTCATCATGCCACTAGGAGACCTTCTAAAAATTTGACAAAGTATTTTGAACTAGTTTAAAAGTGTTATGTGCCCTTAGGCAACTTTTGATGAAATTAGATAAGTGATAAAAGTCATTTTTGAAGTATTTGGAGTTATCGGGAGCCATGAAAAGGTGACACATGGATCCAAGAGATTATTTTGGTACTTATGGGTAGAATAAAAAAGACAACCATAAATTTTGCATTAAATGCCAATGGTTACGTAAATAGTTAAACCAAAATAGGTTGAAAAGTGCCTAAGTAAAGAATTTGAATGGAGTAATGAGATTATGCCACATGGAATCATCTTTCTCATCCACCTAGATCAGAGGATCTATTATTTATATGAACATATTTGGGATATAGAAGTAGTGACATTATGCCATGTGGCATCATCCTATTAACTTATTATCCCACTAGCCTAAAACACTACTAATGTCATTAACCTATTGGGATACCTTCTAAATAATTGACCAAGTCTCTAAAGTAGTAAAAATGTACCATGTGTCCATATTTAGCTATTGATGGAGCTAACTAAGTGACGAAAGTATATTTTTGCATTGGTTGGAACTTTTAAGTGCTACAAGAATATGACACGTGACTTTAGGAAATATCAAAACACCTTCAAAGAAAATGTTTCAAATATTTATTCAAAAGACCAAAGTTATGGGACTTTTGTTTAGGATTTTTGTTTGTGACATCTAAGTCTTTACAACTATTTATTTGTTAAAGAAAATTTCTTGACATGAATGTTAATGAAAATGATAAATAACTTCACTAAAGACCAAAATGTTGAAATCAAGTTTTGAACATTTTTTACCAAATGGTAAATGTCAAACACTACTTCCAAAATATATGGACCTCTTGTAGACTCTCTATTGTGAAAATTTTTTGACTCTCCAGTGCCAAAAAAACAATTTTTGACTACCATTTTACCAAATACGATGCATGAATATTCATTTTGTCAAAAGAGCTCAAAGGCCAACATGTGAATAAAACATCCAAAACATGGTTAGCGACTTACGTTCAAAAATCAAAATCTACATATTCAAAAATAAATGGTTAGGTTCCAAGATCATGAATTTGAAAACAAACATAAAACTTGTTTGAAAATAAATGACTATGTGCAAGGTCAAAAAATGACAAAGTGTAAAATATAACTATGAACAAATTTATCAATTTTCTCAAATCCAAAGGGGATTTCATCTATTCACATGAAAATAACTAAGTTAAAAATTATAAATTTATAAACATTCAACCACTTAGATATAAATTAAATCATAAATGGATTGAATTTCTCAAGACAAGAAGCAATAGACTTCTTTAAAAAGTCAAATAATTTGTATAAACCTAAGGTGAAATTGTCTAAAAGGAAGTTGTGAAATGTGTTTCAAAATGCAAGAAAGAAAATAACCTAAGGCTTAAGAGAATTATGTAGATTTAGATATTAATTGAAATTTTAAATTAAATTAAATAAATACAAAGAAATTAAATAAAACAAAAAAGATATAAGAAACCACAATGAACTCTTTCAAGATATAAGATCAGACTCTAGAGCAAAAGGAGGGTTCCTATTTTTAGATTGAAAATAGGGTGTGTTATGCAAGTAGAAACAATATTAATTTTAATACCTTAGCAACCCTACCTCCTCAAACATTAATGAAACCCAAAACTGTATCGAGGATAATCAAATAAAATAAAGGATATAGGTATGTATAACTACAAGTTCCTTCTAAAAAAGATAAATAAAATGTTAGTACTTCTACCTATCAAATCTCTAAAATTAATTCAGGTAAGGATAAAAAAGAAGGTATGAAAGGAAACATTTAATTATCATTTTTTTCCTTATTTGATAATACAGATCATGATAAGGTGACCAAGTATCAACTTAAATAAAAATTTGAACTATTAACAATAATAATTGAGAAATTGATAAGATTTATTCAATCGTATTCTTCAACCATTAATCAAATTTATTTATGGAAACAATAAATGTTACTAAAAAAATTGGTCACATGAGTAAAGCTACAACATAATTGATAGATAATATTCTATAACAAGGTATTGGTACCATTCACATAATAGTGGCCATGTGTTCTAAAATCCAATTAGAATATGATCAAGAAATAAAAGATGAGAAAATTTGTGATGATGAAGTATAAAAATGGGATGAATTACTTCCAATGTTAGAATATATATTTTTTATTTATCAAAATGACCTCATTCAATAAAATTTCATTAAAAAATAAGAGGTAGCATAACTTAGTGATTTTCTTAGTGCTTTCAAAAATAGGATTCTCATTGTCAAAGAAAGTATCAATAAATTCAATGACTCTAATTCAATGGGATGTGAGGCTCTCCTTGAAATATTAGTAGGAATAGGTAAATCAAAATACATGCTCACTGATAATAAAGGGAAATTAGTACCCAAGGAGGCCATTTTAAATCAATTCATGAAAAATATCAAGGACATTCTAACTACCAAGTCTCTATTTAGTTATGAGGCAATTTAAATGTTGATCAAATATCAAAATAATATGGATAGTCTTAATACAATGCTTAAAACACTACAAGGAATAATACAAAAAATGTTAGATCTATATTATAATGCTGAAATAGCTTCTACATATTTAGATGGCCAAGATGAAGATAAAGTGATCAAAACCTTGTAAAATTTTGGTGAAGATCAGAAAAAGATGACATAACTATAAGAAGAGATGATAAAAAATTGTTCTCGGTAAAGGCGAACAAGAATAACTCTTCACCATAATTTGAATTATTTCCTACCTTATGATTTTTGAGTCATTCTTGTATATCTCCATTCACATGTTTTGTAATGAGTAATTTGTAGATTGTGAACTTCATTTGAAAATTTAAAGTTGTGTAAATTTACCAACGTGTTTTTGTATGTTGAGCAAAAACACCATTGCATTTTTTCATGTTGTGCAAATTTCATAACATGCTTTTCCAATTTTCTTAATGTAAAAAATTGCTATTGTATTTTCTAAGGTTGATAAAAGGAAAAAAATGTGGTAACCCAGTGTAACAACCCATTTTAGCTTATAAATATGAGTTAATAGCTCATTTTAGGGGTTCTTGATAGTGATACATTTCAGCATACTTTTTGAAAGAAGAGATTGTATTTGAAACTCAATAAATATCAATAATGTATATTTTACAAACTTTATTTTCCATATTTATTCATGGATTATGTATGTGTATATTGTCTATATGTATTCATATTTTTGCTTTCAAAGAGTTATTTCAATTGTTATGAACTAGTCAAAATTTGGAAATTCTATTGTAATGTTTCTTTTTAGAACCTACATTAGTTATTTCTATTTTAGTGAAATCTCAATGGAGTAAAATAATATTTTTCCATTTATTACAAGGAAATATAGAGTGATTATATTATTCTTTTATTTATCATAGGCAATTATTTTAGTTTATGTTATGTGTTCTTATGAACACACATATGTTTTTCATATTCATTGAATGATATAAGTTTCCTTTTAAAGAGATGTTCATCACCTTTACATTTACAATAAGTTTATAAGATTGTATCATTGGATTTGTTGTTTCTTCCTTTTTTTAAACATACTTCTCCTCACTATCACCCTCTTTCATGCTTTTCTTTTCATAGAATTTTAACACTTTCTAGTCAAAAGTAATACCCCATACAAAACACTATTTATGTTGTAATATTTTCCCTTTACTGTACTTATTTTGGTTTTCAATAAAGGTAGCTCCACCTAATAATAGGAGAGGGGATTTGTCTTCTGACTATTGATGAGAAATGACTATTTTCCTCTGGATAAAGTTTCATGCCAATAGTTTTTTGTGCCCATCATGGGGCACATTTATACAACATTCATGTAATCCATTTTGAGATATTGGTCTATATTACTTTTTCATCAACTCAAGGACCACTTTATAAATCTAAGTTATATTTGGAATAATCTACAAAATTATATTCATTTCATATATCAGATAATTAGTTTAGGACTTTGATGAAATTTTTGTTGCTCAATTTAAATATTTCTAGTGATTTTGAATCAAAAATAATTTAATTAAAAAATAATAAAGAGAATTATTGAATGTAGATAATCCCATAGAGCTTGAAAAGTAGCCTAAAATCAGTAGATCTCATTCATGACTATTTTGGATATTCAAAATCTTGATAATCAACCTAATTTAAACTGGATAGAAACTGCAAATGAAGAAACTACTTTAAGTCTTTGACAAATAGCCTAGGATAATAAAAAGAGTTACTTTAAATTCAACATTATCTCTACAGTAATAAACATCAAACAATAATGTGTTGTTATTTCCTGAATAAATGTCGAGATTGTTTCAAGAATTTAAACAAGATGAAAAACATGAAGGTTGTTTCATATAGCTACTCAAAGAATTTTAACTATAATAATTTATTCTAATGACCATTCAATCCATCCAAACACTATTTATTCAACTGAATATTG
Organism: Torreya grandis; assembly: GCA_037957365.1. Classification (NCBI taxonomy): domain Eukaryota; kingdom Viridiplantae; phylum Streptophyta; class Pinopsida; order Cupressales; family Taxaceae; genus Torreya; species Torreya grandis. Next base: position 987,238 of record JARHVA010001426.1, on the reverse strand, counting down.
ATTGATTAAGTCAGAATGAAGAAGACATTTTATTATATTTGAGAGTATTTGCATGGGACAGTACAACAATGTATAAATACATTTTCATAAAGTTATTTATGTATTAAAAGATAAAAAATATCATGTTGTTTTAATACAAAGAGATGAAGCACTATATACCCACAAAGATAAACAAAGAATACATTCTTAGAGGATTTTTTGATTCATAATAACTCCTTGTCAATAATAAAAATGGCAAAAAATGATTTACTAGAACTATCAAATTAAAATTTGAAGTTGATCCTTTTTATAAATTTCATGAAGCTTCTAATTTCATATTAAATCTTGAAAAAAAATGCCAACTCAAAATAATAGTCAGTCTTCCCACAACCCCTATTAAAGGTAAATAATTGTAAGGAGGTAAAATTATCAGTCAAGCTCTTATCTTTCTAGGTGTTATGGTACCACTACATGCATACTTTCCAACCATGGCTCTAACTTGGGTTAACAAAATTAGTCCATTTACTTTTGGATAATTGCATGAACTTCAAAAATGATAATAAAACAATTTTATAAAATTTTCAAGTGATGGTAAGAAACATCTAGATGAACATATTACTACTTTCTTTATATCTTGTGAAATTCTAGGCTTTGAACATGAGTATAACATAGTGATATTATTTGTTGAAACTCTCTAAAATGGAGTAATATATTGGTTATCCCATCTTCCTCTATGGAAAATAACCAATTGAAATGATATGAAAACCAATTTTGAAAATAGATTTAAACTAGCACAAGATACACATGCATTATTATCTCAAATCACTTAGACAAAGAAAGAAGCATACAATCCTATGAGAGAATTTTTTAGCTAATTAAATAAACTAATACATATAATACTAGTAACTACCAAACTAATATATTGGAATAAGAAGTGTTTATTTATCAAAACTTAATTGCCATAAGAAATTTATCAATTGAAAAGATATAGAGTATCTGATTTGATCATGGATAAAAAATTAGCCATTGATATTGAAGATTTTATTATAATGGTTGGGAAACTAAATAAATAATCATCTAAAGGTAAAATATAGAGTTCAACTCAATCTTCAATTGAATTTTTTTTCAAAAATAGCTAATAATATAATAAAATGAAAGAATTAATTTCCTTAGAAAACTATCATTGTTCCTTATCAATACATACCAAAAATAAACTATCTGCCTTTTCAAGGAAATCATCCTCAATTATAAGTTCTTCAAAAAAATATTTAAATGGATGTTCCTCCTCAAAAAAATATAAATCCAAAAGTGAATGCCATTTTGGAAATGAAATAAATATTTGGATATGAAGAGAATGAAGATGAAAATGAATTAGAAAAGTTAGATCTTTAAGAATGTAAAATTGAAGAACCTAGTGGCAACTCCACAAATATATTCTTGGAGTACAATTTATATGAAGATGATTATGAGGACAATGTTGAATAAATGAATAGTCGGTCATTTGTATTCATCACAAGATCTTAGAACTAGAAATATAACAAAATGATAGGGAAAAAGAATCTATGAAAGTTACTCTTCTATGAAGAACACCACCTCCTATTCAAAGGAAATGAAAACAACCAATAGCTAAATCAAGTGAGCTTTCCCTAACTATTACTAGTATATATCCAAAAAATTCTCCTCTTGTTGATGATAATACTAATATGTATCAAAGTTTAGAATGATCCTCTTTTACTAGTTTACCTACTTTTGACATAATTAAAAATGTCAACAAAAATGAAGTTCAAATTTCATAAGATGAATATTTGAGAGCTTATCTAGATCAACTTGGTAGACTAGTACAGTTTATCAAAGGCCAAAATCCCACTCAAAATAAGGCCAATGTCAAGGGAATATTAGCCACTCCACGTTATTCCAATCTGGTAAATTTCATGGCTGTGAAATCTTCTAAATCTAATAAGGTTAGTACTTTTGACCTTTCCTTATTTTTTAAGGGATGTAAAGTTAGTAATTGCATCATTCACATATAATCCTTATATAACATAATGCCTTCCAAATTTTCTCATTCCCTTGGCTTGACCTATATTAAATCATTTGGATTTTTTTACTCCATGGAAGTAAAAAAAGTTCCACTTGTTTGACAACTCAAAGATACCCAAGTTTCCCCCTTGCATCTTTTACCTAGAAAATGATCAAGATCAACATCCTAGTAATTGATATATTAGCTATCTATGGTATTCTCTTGGGAAGAAACTTTTTTAAATAGCTTGAGTTGAAATTCAAGTAAAGTGAAACTTTTGTATATACTAGCTATCACAGGTAATGATTCCAGTCAAAGGAGTAAAATAACACCTTAAATAAAAATTAAAAATGAAATACACAATGTATAAAGTAGATGATCCTATGGATGTTATATTTTTTGAAGATACGATCATAATTATTTATTGAGGTTAGAAAAATATCTAGATCTACAATAAATCATGAAAGCCAATCCTAATGATGTATGGACATTAGATTTAGATGATAGTTTTCCTTCAATATAATCTAGTGTAGGGATTTTTATAATATCCCCAAACCAAGAAATATTCCCCTTCTCTTAAAAATTATATTTAATTGTACTAATAATGATTTAGAATATGAATCACTCTTTCCAAGGTTACAGTTTGCAAAACATGTGATAATTAAAAACTTGAATGTGTTGGGTGATGCAATAATCATTTTAAAACAAATAAAAGTCCAATATCATGTGAAAAATGATTTCTTAAATAATTATAGGAGTACAACCTATGATAATATTGAAACTTTTGAGGCATTTCATATTATTGTAATCCCAAGATAAAATAACTCCAAAATAGACACACTTGTAGTATCAGCTTCATTGTTGATTCCTCACTTATAAATTGATAAAGACAAATACATAATTGAAATCATGTGTTGACCGAGTGTACTAGATAATTAAAAGAATTGGTAGGTATTCAATTATGATCAACAAATCATTTATTTTCTTTAAAATTTTGATTTCTTAAAAAAATTGTATTTTGAAGGCAGTGATTCATCATATATAGAATCTTTTTCTCAAACTCAGAAGGAAAGCATTATTGAAGAACAAGATAAAGGTGTAATAAAATTGAAAGGAAATAAAATTCATAAGGACTTGGTCTCATTGGAATAACATTTTGGAAAACATGACAAGTTCATCAAAAAAACATGCATAAAGATTCTCTTAGCTCAACAGACTAGGATAAAGTAAACATTGTCTCTAAAAAATAATCTAGGTTGGTTAACATTAGAAAATGTTATTTATCAGAAGAAAAGAGAAAATTTATCAGTTTAATTTGAGAATACATTGACACTTTTACATATTCAAGTGAATATCTTAAGTCTTTTAATCCTAAATAAATGTAGCACATGATTCCTTTCAAAACCTATGTCAAACCATTTAAATAGAAGTAAAGACAGTATAATCCAAAGATTTAAAGAACAAGTTTTTGAAGAAATTCAAAAAATATTGAATGCACAAAATATTTTTTGCATTCATCATTCAACTTGGATTGATAATATAGTCCTAGTTCATATAAATAATGTATAAAATATATTTTGTGTAGACTTTGAAAACCTTAATAAGGCTTCTCTCAAATAAAATTATCCATTGCACATTATAGATCAATCCAATCAATTAAGCTCATTTGGTCTTATCCCCTAGCCATATGAGAGTTAAGCCCTTGGTCATGGCCAACCCAAAATTTATTAACTTTTGGTATAAGAGGTCATAATATTTTTATGGATAAGTTTCCACCAAAAATATTTCAAACTATTTTCACATCCAATTTTTTTATGTAAAATAGAGAACAATATTTTTTCTAGCAAGAAACCTTTAAATACACATAACTTTCATCCTGTTGCTCCTTTTGAGGTGCCATTTTTTTTAAGACCGTGTGTTTTTTGAGTTATAAAAATTTGTGATATTACCTTTCATTGTAAATTTGAACATATATATATATTTTATGTGGGTGTTACATTCTTAGTTTATAACACATGCACTTCAACACATACTTCCTTTCTACATCATAGATCTAAGTTTTGTTTTTATTATTACACCATTCAATTATCATGAGTGGGAAATGAAAGATAAAATCATTTTGAGGAGAAAAATATTGCATATAATTATGATGGATATAGAAATAGAGTTGGCACCTGAGGTATTGAAGGTGAAGTGGTACATCCAAAGTGACAAATCTTATGGTGTATTATGCCTATCTATTTCTCCCAGCTTACTCTTACATTTTGAATTTACAACCTCTCCAAATAAATTATGGTCCACATTAGATAAAATATTTGGAAATGATGATTAAATGAGGGGTATGAATTGGAGAACAAGCTCATCAGTTTGATTCTAGGTGACTTTGATACGATACAAGGATTTTTCACCAAGTTTAAATAACTTAGGTTATAGTTGAAACTATGGAGAATTAAAAAAATTATGATTAATTTATTATTTCCATACTCTACAAATTGGGTTCCAATAATTCTATATTCATTTCTACCTTCTACACCACCAAATGGGCCATTAGAGCTATATAGACCATGTCATCCTTGGATTATTTTACTGCTAACTTGAGTCAAGAGTAAGACAAGATCATTCAAATCATTATATTAAATTAATATAGGTTTACTAGCCGTGATTTCAAGTCATAAAAAATAGAAGGATTCTAGTAGAAAGGAAAAAAAATAGAAAAGAAGGACCCAAAGTAAAGAAAGGGTCAAAAATTTGATGCTAAGATAAAAGCATCCAAAGAGACCTCTTTAGATAGTAAATCTAAGAAAGAGTGACTCACTTATGGATACTCTAAGAATAATGGGCATGATGAACCCAAATGCATAAAGAAGCAGATCAACTAACTCAATAAAATTCTTGAGAAGCAAAATATTAGTGTCCCTAATTCCTTTAATCATATTTCATTAGCACAGCAGTCTTATACATCTAAAGAAAATAAGAAGGGAAAAGATAACAAAAAATCACTTATTGTAGTTACATCCCAACCTTTTTCAAGGATTATTGATTCTGGTGCATCATACCACATGGATTTAACACAAGACATGTTCTCATCATTGTAGTCTTGTTTTATGCCTTTAATTTTATTATGTGATAATACTTATACATTAGTTAGTGGGAGTGGATATATTGAAGTGAATGATGGGACATTTCATGGAACCTTAGAGTCAGCCTTGCATCTTTTTTGGATATCCTAAGGGTATTAGAGGATATATGATTATCCATCACACAACTCATGATTTAGTCATTAAGATGAGTGTTCATTTTATATAGGGTCTTTTGGATTCCACACTCGACACCTCTCATGCTTACTTAAAGGTACTTGGATTTGATGATATATCTGAATTAAATGGGTTTGTATAAAATTTTAAATCATGTTTGGTAGTAAAAACATTTTCTCAAGTACCTATCATTCATTCTATTGAGATGTTCACCCCCATTTCCAAAATGAACTCAATCTGACTCACTCTCACCATTGCTAAAACACATCACTAAGATGTTCATCAAATGGATTTGGTAAGTGCCTTTCTTCATGATGACCTCAAAGATAAAATATACATGGATTAACCACAAATATTTGTGGAATATTCTTTCTTAGTTTGTAAACTTTAAAACTATATCTATGGCCTCAAACAATTTCCTCAATCTTAGTATGCCAAGATGGAATATTTTCTTATTTTGGTTAGGTTTATCAGATGCCATTATAATCTAAATTTCTACATTTTAAAAAGGGATGATTCATTATTGATTCTATTTTTCCACATAAATGACCTATTGATCATAAGGGGTTCTACATCCATCATAAAATTAGTTAAAAATTCTTTGTCTCATAGGTTCTCAATGACTCACTTGGGTTTATTGAATTACTTCCTTGGGATTGAACTTTATCAATCTAACTTCAGGATCACTATTGTACAATCCAACTATAGTCTTGATTTGATTTCGTGGTTTAACATGACTGATTTTTGGTCAGATCTAACTCCTTTTCTATTTGGTGTGATGTTTGAGGTTGATTTTCCATATGCATTACTTGTCCATATACATTGGTTGATGCTACTTTATGTCATCAACTTGTTGGCAATCTTATATTACTTATGCACACTAGGCCTAACATTTCATATGTAGTGGGAATGGTCTCTATACATGATCAATACTATAAAGTAGATAAGTGGATCCTTCACTACATTGAAGGTACTAATATTTCAAATATTCACTATGGATTGGGCATTGACATCAACTTAATTGGTTATATAGATTTAGATTAAGTTGGTGACATTCAGAATTGTAAGTCTACTTTAGGCTATAATTTATACCTTGGTTGAGGTCCGATTAGTTGGTCAAGAAATAAATATAATTTTATTGATTTGTCTTCTACATAGGTAAAATATGGAGGAGTTTCTAGTGGTGCCATGAGGCTAATGGGCTGAAAGGATTCTCACTAAATTTTTCATCTAGTTTTGGTGAACAACTATCATATTTTTTAACAACTAAAGCACTATAAAGATCTATACGATTCTATTATTCCATTAACAGACCAAATATATTAGGATTCAATACATTTAATTCAAGAACTCATCTATGATTAAGTAATTGATCTCTACTACCAAGAGCTAATTTTTGATGTGTTCACCAAACCTTTCAATGAGATCAAGTATCTTCATTTTGTGGGATTTTATTAGGGTTTAGGTATCTCAAGTACCCTCCTCTATGGAGTATCTTATTATACTTAGGTACTTCATCAGGCCTTTGAGATAATATCCAATTCTAATACCCAACTAAGATACATTTAAGGGGGGTGTTAATGTAGGTTTTTATTTCATTTAATGGTTTTTCTCTACACATATTTAGTTTAGCTTAACTAGGTGTATTTCAAGTCATTTTGAAGGATAATCCCACATTCATAAGGAAGTGAGGGCATGTTTATATTTTACCCACATAATGTACCTTCCTAAATATTTTATGGATAATGATGTTAATTATAATATTATAAAGTTTCTATTGTTGAGCAATTTATTCTTTTGGCTCATGTTTGATTTTTATACTACACACAAGTAATCACATCATGCATTTAACTCTATCTAGTACATACTCAATTTTGGTTCATTTTGACATTGTTTACCAGTAAACTAGGTGCAAATTTATTCTTTGCAAAATTGATTTTCTTAAGAAGATTTGTTTCATATTTTACATAACTCACCAACAATATTTATAATATGATGAAATGGAAACCCTTATTCAGATGTATTAATGATGTAAAAGGGGCATTTGAGAAAATAAATGGTGTTATTACTTGTGCATCAAATCTGGTTTGTCCATAATTTAAAAAGGAGTTCATCATTTATTGTTATGTCTCAAAACATACTCTCTCAGCCATATGAAAAAAAAAAGATAAAGAAATGGAAATATACATATATAAGATATATCTAGAGTGAATGAAAGTAATCAAATCATATAAATAAACACATGTGAATTGACATAGTATGCAAGGATTTAAGTGGGAAAACCTCTAGGAGGTAAAAAAAAACCCATGTGTGATATCTAATAATTGAGAAACTAATTATAACCCCAATACATAAAGCCTTCTTGATCTCACTCCTCAAAATTTCTTCACAAAATATTGTGTGAGTAATAATCAGTGTGTTTTCAAGATATGAATTTATAATAGGAGTAAAACCTATTTATAATATTCACGAGGGGAGGTGATCATTGTAACTAATGGTCCCATATTTTCCTTGATAAACAATTAATTACATTAATAACTATTAGACAAATATAATTTAATTATTTATTTTCATGAGGTTTTCATGACATGTTAATTAAAAAAAATATATATTATTATTTAATTAACTATCAAGGTAAACTAAGGGTGAATAAAGCACCACTTAGTCATTACTGCTTTAACACTCCTTTTAACAATATAACATTGATGATGGAAATAAGAAGTTGTTAGTTCCATTTGAATAGCACAAGTAATGAAAAATAAATCAAACTCTTTACTAACATATTCACCACCATTATCAGTTTTAAATCTCTTACTAAAAGAATTAGATGCATTTTCAACAAAATTTTTAAATTATTTGAATATAGACAATACATCGGATTTATTTTTAATGAAATATGACCAAATAGTTCTAGTGTAATCATTAATATAAATAATAGTATACAAAGGACCATTAAGAGATACAACTTTAAGAGGTATTAAAACATTACTATGAATTATTTCTAATATGTGAGGAATTGCATTCTGATTCTTTTGAAAGGGGTTAACATGTTATTTACCACATAAATAACCCTCATAAGTTTCATGATGAGAAGGTATAAAATGAAGATTAACAACAAGATTCTGGGAAGACATATCATGTAAACTTATAAAATTAACACGTAATAATATTTCATAACATAATTGAGATTCATTATTACTATGGAATGAAATAAAAAATACATAAAAAAGAGAAAATATATAAACCATTCTTTTGAACACATTCAACAATCAAAGATCCATATTGATTTATAGTAGACCAACTATCTTTAATTAATTTTATAGTGAAAATATCATTAGTAATTTGTTAATAATCTAACAAGTTTTTTCGAGCTTATGTATCTATAAAATATTATTTATAACATTAGTTTTAAAAAATTATGAAATATTACAATAAAATAGAATGTCACAAGTGTTCTAAAATATAGTAATATAAGAACAATTATAAAAAAATAACATTTTTAATGAGTTTTTATATTTTTTTTGTAAAATGAATTAAATCACAAGTTCATATATAATTAAGGATCTTTATTAATGAAAAATATCATAAAAAATTGAAATAAAATTGTACTAAACTAGATGTCAAATGAGTCACACTCAAAACAACCACCTAGACACTATTATTGAAAATGTTTTAAAATAAATAATATTAATATTAAAAATTTAAAATGGACCAATTATATGTGTCCATAAGATACCAATACCTAAATATTAACTAGTTACATGACTATGATTGTCTAGGTTTTGACTAGGTCAAACGTTGAAAAATGGTCGAGAGGTTAACTAGAGTTTTGAATGTGTTAAACTCAGCACATAAACTAGGAAAAAAAATCAAAATAATTTAAATTTTAAAAATTAACTTTAATAATTCAAAAAATATCAAAAAAATGTTGTTTAGCTGGTTTTGAACACTCGACCACCCAACATGCAAGATTTTAGTAAAATACTAACCACCAACCCTTCTAGGAGACTAGTTAGAAATACACATGGACTAATTTATATGTGAACATTATTTTTTATTATTTATTTAATTATATATGGGTGTTTATGTGTACATACATACACACATGCATATACATACATAACGTGCATGTGATTTTTAAAGTAGTAAAAATATTTAAATTTTTAACTTTTTTGGTAAAAAATTTTAAAATAAAATAAAGTGGGGACCACTTCCATTTTACATGAAATATTTAGAATTAACAAATAAATTATTTTTCAAGTATATTTTCAAACTATATACTCACATGAATGTTCCTATAATTGGTTATGGCACTCCAGGGGAGAGTTTACAGTTGCACAAAAGCATGAGCAGGTGCTTAAACAACCTAAAACTTTGAAAACCTTCCTAAATTTTCCCATTGATGTGAATCACAACCTAAAAATTGAATTTTTGGCTTAGAAAATATCTATTTCAATCCATTAGGCCAATAATGGCACCCATGTTCTTAAGTATAAAATATGGATGATTTAGGAAGGCTTCTCAAGCTTTGAATATGATTCTAATAGGCTTAAACACTCAAGATTTAATCATTTAGAACTAAAAATATATTTTTTAAAAAACATAGTTAAATAATTTTCTGGTCTCCCTCCTTCACAAGTTGTATAAGGTAATAATAGCATCCCATAGGGCTAAAGTATATTTCCATGGTTGAAAGACCATTATGTGTCCTTACAAAGGATTTAAGTATGTTTTAGAGCACCATATCTCAACTTGGAATTAAGGATCCAAGTGAAAGAAGATCTTAAGTAAAATTTATATTTTTTTCAACTTTCCAACAACACAAAGCTATATTATGGGTTGTAAAATGGTGCAAAGGGTTAATTTTTGTCTATTTTTTATATTTGGTTATTGATTGAGGTATCCAATGCTTGAATTTAGATTCAAGTGATCAAATAAATAGAGAAAGAAGATTAAAAAAACAATCCCTCCTTCTATGCTATACGACACCTCCATAGGTCCAATGTAAAATTAAATTTGAGTGAAAATGATCTTTGCACAATAGTCTGGATCTTAAGAGGTAACATGTTAATCAATCACACTCTGATGGCTCTAATTCCATGAAAAATAGATAAATCAATGGTAATATACATCCATAGGATAGATATAGAGTTAATAATGATAACAAAAGTATATAAATGAACAGAGAAAAAATGATAGAGTTTGAAAGGATTTAAAATGGGAAATACTCCAGGATGAAAAAATCCCATGACTGATATTTAACAATTAAGAAACCAATTATACCCCCAATACATAAAGTCTTCCTTATCTCACTACTCAAAATTTCTTCTTGAAAGATTGTGTGAATAATAATCACCATGTGTTCAAGATATGAATTTATAATAGGAGTAAACCTTATTTATAATATTCATGAGGGGAGGTTATTGTCATAACCAATAGTCCAATAGTTTTCCAACAAACATTTTTTTTAGATCTATGCTAGGGAATAAGGGTCGCTAACCCATTTAACATCTGAATTCCATATAACATTATTGGTATACCTTAACAATCAAAATTTCTAAGATACTTAACCATTTAAGATTATCGAAATTATCAAAATTTAAAGAATATAATTCAAATAATTAACAAGATAGTCACCAAAATTACTATATCTGACAACCTCCTATCATGCTTTTACAAGAAAACCTAAAAATTGGGTTTACTCTAATGCCATAAACCAATACTAAACCCATCACTAAAAACCAAAAAAATACTAAAAAATAATAACTCCAACCAAACAACAACCATTTTCTACCAAAAAAACCCATCAAGCTAGAACAACATACCAACTAAAAATATACTATCAAAGGCTAAAACCTTCAAGATAAAATGAAGAAAAACAACATCTAAAACTAGAGATCAATACTAAAAATCCCAACACCAACACAAAAACACCAACCATAGGAAATATCCATTAGGATTGAAGTTACCATCTCTCCCACATAGTGTTGACATAGACAACTCAAAATAAGTGCCCTTCAACAACCTTCAAGGCAAATCCTAGTTGCCTTGACATGGAGGCCCATGCCCCTAAAAGCACTTAGATCCATATGGATATGAGATAGGAACTAACTTCCATTTGAATCTATATATCATATGGGACACCAAGATCAAATTGGAAATGAAAACCAAAAATGAAGGTTTAGAGATCCATATTACGAAGACCAAACTAGAAACCACCCAAACCGCCAGCTGCGTTGAGCAGTCAAAATACCATGTACCATAAGAAATAATTACAAAACCACTGAGGGGAAAACATTTTTGGAAGGAGAGAAATGAAATCCATCTACTAACATGAAAATAAGTAACCCTTAGTCAAAATGAACCAAAAATAACATGTATAAGCTCCATCACATTCCTATGCAAGGAAATATTTAATTTAGAAACATATTCATACATCATAACCAAAGAGGCATCATAATATGATGGCCTACCAATAGGATCAACCACCTCACCGATCTCTATCTAAGCTTTTACTCCCACCTCCATTGTCAGTTACTTAAGATTTTACACAATCAATTCAAAAGATAGAGCAAGAATAGGATAACATAAAGACTCAACTCCTGATTATGTCTCTTGAATGAAAGGATGTATTTCAATTCATTACTCCCTTTCTAACCACACTCTATGCCAAGGATACACCTCTACCAAATGGTTGTTAGATTCAAACATGCCCAAAGCTAAATTTCTCCTTGGTGGAACAAAAAGACCAAGGCATTTTTCTTGCTCTACTTTAGAGCCTTGTAAAATAGAAATTTCTTCTAATAATTCTATCATATTATCATCTAACTATACCTTAAACTCCTCTTACTCTACATGTTCATCAATAATATGGCCCTCAAAAACCCCACCATGAAGAAACTCCCACTTTCGCTCCTCATACTGCCCCTCTATTTCACAAGCAACCATATCTATGTGGTTACATGTATTTTTTGAATTTCATAATTATAAATTTTACAAATTTAGACCTATCCAATAAACATTTAATTACATTGATAAATATTAAAAAAATATAACTTAATTATTTATTTTCATGAGGTTTTCACCACTATCAAGGTAAAGTGGGGGTGAATTAATAACCACTTAGTTCGTAATGCTCTAACACCATACTAGTTCATAAAAATTATGAAGGTACAAAAAATTGATTTTATGAATTGTAACATGAAATATTATGATTTTAATTATTTTCTATAACATAAAAATTCAAATGTAGTTATGGAATCTATCAAATAGTTTAGGTATTATATTTTAGATTTCCATTTTATTATGATGGTATCGAATACAATAATTAAGTGTATTTTGACTGAATAGGATCCAAGTTCTAAGATAGGTAATTGTATAACCAAATTATAAGAATATTATTTATAAATCAAGCCCACAAAATGATTTTAAGGAAAAGGATTATGTCAGCTCATAGAAGAATAAAAATATTCATAAATAATCTCTTCAAGATATTCTAATGATCGAAACAAAGAAGATCTTACCTTTGTCTATTTTGTAGGCTATGGTGAATGGTTTACTTATATTTCTTTATTTTTGACATATGTAGAATTCCCATCTCATAGAAATACCATAAAGTGCATGACACTCAAGTTGAAAAACATAAATTAAATAATTTGGGATTATATATTGTTCAAAAAGAGTATTGATTATTTTTTATTGAAATGTCTTGACAATGAACAATAAAAGATCTTACAAGCCTTTCATGATCAAGCCTATGGCAGACACTTTTATTCTCTAATGAAAATGTATAAAATTATAAGAGACCATTACTATTTTCAACACTATTCAAGGACTTTTATGAATGGGTAAGGAATGTGAGGCCTATCAATAATTCATCAAGTGACGAAAACTTGTAGCATTTTTTCTCAATCTAGTCGTGATAAAAGATCCTTTTCAACAATGGGGGCTATATTTTGTATGAACTATGAATCATTATTCAAGTGTGAGACATACACACATTCTCACTAATATAGATTGCTTCACCAAATTGGTATAGGGTATCCTAGTCAAGCAAATAACTTCATAAGTTATTTGTAATTTCATCAAAGAAAACATCTTGGTATGATATGTTGTTCCATATAAGATAGTAACAAATAATGCCTCAAATTTTATTATTTAATCCCACTCTTCAAACTATTACCCTTAAGGAAATGGTCAAGCTAAATCAAGTAATAAGAATTGGAATAATAAGTTGTATGATGCAGATTTCTTATTACCATCATTCACAAGTTAGTTGATGAGAATCACAAAAATTGGAATAATAAGTTGTATGATGCACATTTTTTAGATCACATAACATCAAAGAAATGCATTGGTATGTCTCTATTTTAGTTGGAATATGGGCTAGATGCGATAATTCTAATAACACTCAAACCTATTACACTTTAGCTAACTAGGGTCATTAAGAATCAAAACTTTGAAAGTCCCTTATATAAAATTATTAACTAATTGAATAAAATTGAATAATATATATCTCGAGTTGTTGATATAATTACCAACAATTAGGGTTAATTAGAATTCCTTTTTGATAAAAAAATCAAAGATAATATATTTTCATGTAGGAGATCTTGTTCTTCTATGCGATAAATGTAGGGAACTAAAGGGAAGTCATAAAAAGTTTGAATCCTTGTATATGGGCCCCTTAAAAATTATGAGCTTATATAGAGACTACACTTTATATTTGGCCGATCATGATGGCACACATATAATATTAACCTAAGAGGTTAGTATCTCAAACATTACTTCAAGTGAAATTAGGTATTCCCTTACATGTAGGTATACATATAATAATTGTACTTGTGTATCCTCTTTCATTGTTATTTTTGTCATTTTATTTCACATCTTGCTCCCTGTTAGTTGGTTCTCTTGCCTTCAAAGTCTCTTGCTTTATCTTAATTCAATCTTTCTATCAAAATTCAAATGACTCTATAACCCAAAGGAAATATACTTGTCTAAAAACCAAAGTTTGGAGTTCATATCTCATCCCTTATAATTTTAAGTCTGTAATCAAAGCCATTTATTGTACCAATATTTTAACAATGGAAAAAAATTTAAAATAAGTAAAAAATGGTTAATGTCAAAATTGGTTAAAGTTAAAATTTTTATTTTTGATGAATTTAGTTTTCACAAGGTCAAATTATGGAAAAGGATTGAAATTTTTATAAGTCTTTACATTCCCTTTCTAAAAATTTAAAAATGCATCAATGAATACCTCAAATCCCTATGATAATGCAAGTATACTAATTAGAATATGGTAGGCTTGCTAAAATTCCTATCATAACCCAACAGACATGCTTGCACACCTATTAGAATTTGATTTCACTACAACCACAACTCGTGGAACCTAATAATAGTTCAATCACAACTCATGGATTTTGGTACTAGTGTCAAAAACATCTATAAAACCTATCCCATATACATGCATACCCATTAGATCCCACATATTTAACAAGTAAATAAAAGTTCTTTGTCTATTAATGGTAGTTACCCTTATGCATGTGTGAAGGTGTTTGAGATTTGGTTTTAGCCATTCATTTTCATCATTCCTCACATTCTATTACTAAAATCACTCTCTTCCTCCTTTCCATACTAGTTATTTCTATTACCTCTGGCTCATGTGTTGTAACTTTTCTCAAGTTTAGATCTTCTCTGCTAGGGGTGAGGGTTTGTGATTTTGCAGTATAAGGTAGGAAAAATTTATTCATCTCATCCTATTTTCCCCCTTACATTGAGTTTACAATTTTCTTTGTCTCTTATTTTCAGTAAATCCTTTCATAATCATTTTATCTAAGATCTATTTTATGTGTTTTTATTGAAGTAAAAAATCCTTATTAAAAACCCCATTTTTCATTTGATACCCCTCCTAAATCTGACTAACTTTTAGATAATATTACTAGATCCCACTCCTTCTAATCATACCCTCATCAAATTCAAGACATTTTATTTAAAAACCTCCAAACATTGTCCTACTTGTTCACAACATAGCCAAATCCCAACCCTTCTACATACATCTTTGTTGGGTCAAAACACTATTGCTAGCAAATTGATCAGAACCTGATAGATGTGAAATCCCAACTCATAGACATTGATAGGTGTGTCAGCACAACCTTAAGATCCCAAAAGTAGTGATGATAATATCCTTAGATTTTAATCCCCATATAGACAACCCTATCAAAATTTGATATCTCGAAGTGCAAATTTTTAGAGAAATAGATTTTGATTAAATTACTATAGAATTCCTTCCTCTTTAGGGGTATTGTAGTACAAATTTTTCACTCAGGTAGTATTTTTTCCTAAATGTCAACATCTAGGATCCCCATTAAGGGTACTCCAAATAAAACACCTCTAAATAAGGCCCTATATGCTGAAAAAGGATTAAAAAATGAAATAATAGTTTCAAGGTGTTATTCCTTCATCAAATTTGGATTCAAATGTTGAAAATATAATAGATACTAATTTGGGACATAATGGCATGGAATTTTTTTTGAATGGAATCAATGGAGTACATAAAATAGACTATGGCCAAAGCATACATGATAGTGGGTTGGTACCTATAGGTGTATTTCCAACTTTAGTACAATTCTTGGAACTTATCTTGATTATAGCTGGGCATTATATTCTGAGAAGAGAAATGTTTTCAATCTTTAATGGGAATATGTTGTATGTTTATCACAAAAACATATTCACAAATTACTTCAATTTACAAAAAGAGAATATTTTATTGATTTGACTCATTTTTATTCCTAAGAATTCTTGGAGGAAAACACTAATTCTTGTGCAAAATGGATAGACATGTAGTGGTTGATAACACCTAAGAATAAAATAACAAGACTTCTAAAGAATATTTATAGGTTCAAGATTATGAAAAAATTCAATGATATAATCACACTCTTAAATAGAGTAATGGGGAATCTAGCTACAAATAATTTCCAAATTTATATGTATTGGTTGGATTACTCATAGAAATTATTATATCAATTGGGTTCAACTCATAAGTGATTCAAACCATAAATAACTAATGGATGTCAAAAACAACTTTCAAGTTCTACATGTCTTCTTAACTTGTATATACAATTCTCAGAATAATATTTTACAATAGATTGAATCAGGTAGGATACATTAAAGCCACAAAAATAAATGAATTATATAATAAATTTACTCTAAAATAAAGTGATCATAACTTTATAATGGTAAATGATGCATTCTTAGAATATGTGATTCAAATGTTTGAGTGGTGTACCTATAACTTGAGGATATCTATATATGCATCAACAAATATTGATAAATGGTGATGTTTGTTCCATAAATTTTACACTTTTATTTATATACCAATTTATGGATGTGAATTATCACCATAGACACTCCCTAGATATGTTGATAACAAATGGTCCTTGATGCAGTTACTAAGACAATTGTATAAAACCCACAAGTTCCTAGACAATAAACACAAAACTACAATAATGTTTCCCATCTTTATATGTAGGTACACATGTGAAGTATTGGATAAACCAAATTTCATTGAGGAAGAGATGA
Source organism: Torreya grandis (assembly GCA_037957365.1). NCBI lineage: Eukaryota > Viridiplantae > Streptophyta > Pinopsida > Cupressales > Taxaceae > Torreya > Torreya grandis. The sequence continues at coordinate 970,411 of JARHVA010001426.1, read as the reverse complement.
CACATGATAATATGAGGACATTTGAAAATAAGACTTTGTTTGATATAAGCGGTTTAGTGATAAGCATTTTTTGTTCTTCATATCATCATGTGTCTCATTTTGAGGATTATTAATTAGATTTTAATGATGAAATATACATGATAATAAATTATTTCTCATGGTTCATAGTAAAACATGTCAATGTATTTGGCATTATGAAAGTCCAAAAGAATGTAATAGATGATGAAGATAGATTCGATCCCAATTTTTAGAAAGATAAAATTGAATTAGAACCACTCTAAAAGGTTAAATGAAGCAGTAAAAAATCATCTTCTCTCATAAGTATAACTCAAAATGTGCTTGATATAAATTTGAGATGGTTGAAAAATAAGGGAATCAATGTTGATAAATCAAGATTTCCACCTATAATAA
>JARHVA010001426.1:955000-962500 GCA_037957365.1 Torreya grandis | reverse complement strand
ATACATAAGAAATGTTACAAAAAAAGAAAGAAATTAAGTTACAAAGTCAAATTCATGCTAATCCAATAAGCATTCTCAAAAGAGCCTTTTTAACAAAAGAGGTTCCAAAACATCATATGCATATAATAATCATGATTTCAAAGGGCACAAAAATAAAAAATAAAAATATTAAAAAATGTAATTCATAAACTTCAATTACATAGTAAGAGGTAATTCTATATGCTCATCTAGATAGAACATAAGTCAATAATAACATTCCATTGGTTCAAAATCAAGATGTTAATGATGAGGGAACCATCTAGGTTGCTATGATTACCAAGATACTAATAATTAACAATACTTAGATTTACACTACAGCTAAATTCAACTACAACATATCAATCACATCGCACAAGAGGTCACCATCCTATTTTTGACATAGGCCACACTAGTAGTGGGTCTCTTAAGAGACTCATTAGTTAGTATGTTCCTCCCTACTTATAAATAGTTTCATTCATTTTGATCATTGTATATAGTTTCATTTTCATGTTGCTTGTACATAGCTTATATCCAAAAAAAAAAAAAACTTTCAAATATTTACTCAAAAAATACAAACTATAGATTATATGCATTGTCATGCCTACATTTCTTATACTAACCCAGTACTATGTATCTTAGATATCTTAATATAGTCATATTTTAACATATATACATGTTTCACTTTTTTTTTTGAGTGTTTGTAGATTGCTACAGGACTGAGGTCTATCACATAAGTCTAAATTTACTACTATCTACCCATTGGGGGCACATACACATGTTAATCATTTGATATATTTACCTATTTGGGGGCATCTTATACATAATTATAATTACTAGGTCACATATTTATATACTATATATCACATATTTAGCATTTTTATATTTTAACATTGATAATTCTACGCTACTCAAATTTTTTGCTAACTACTACTACTCTAGACTCATTTTATTCACATCTTTTCTCATATACATATTTTTAACACATGTTCATGCACACTTTCATTTATAGATTTCCTATTTTATACTTGATTGTGTCTCCATGCTTTTTCTATTCAATGGCATTTAAATATACCATTGCTCTTTGATTTTATGCAACTTCCTTTCATTATATGTATGTTTTATACATGTTCCCATGTCCTTATGTGTGCCTTCTTAATTGTGTATGTGGACATTTGAATATTTCCTTCCATGTGGATATATGCCAACCTACTTTTCATTTATGTATGTGGGCACCTGAACATTTCCTTTCATGTCTTTTCTTTTCATATTTAGTGACATGTGCCCATGTCCTTTGTATTATTACCCCTTGGCCTACTTTCCATACCTCGTGTGTTTTAAATGTATACTTTTATGTATGCATCATGGCCATGACATTTTTATCTTGTTTATTGCACACTACAATTTTATATGTCATGAGGGACATCATACATATCCCCTTCCTCCTTGGGTGACTTAATAGATATCATTCTCCATCCCCCTAGGTAGTTAGTTTATTTCTCATATTAACTACTCATATATATGTTTGTATCTATCTTGATAGACTTGTGAATACTAGATCTAGCATACATCATATATTACAAATTTATGCTTAGATTATCTTACATTTTTATGTTATGTATACACATTATATTGGTTTATTATGCACATATCATATATAATTTTGCTAACACACATATTAAAAAGATGTTTATTTTAAGGATATTTATTGAATAGGTTCAATAACAACCCTCAAAAGAGGGGGAATTCACAGAGGTTTGTCAAAGATATCAAGCTACCTGAATGCTCCTAGAGTAAATTTTTTAACACATAGGCATAGATTACAAAAATTAGTTTCAAGAAAGAATAGTGGGAAATAGTCACACAAAGACCAATTTTAGTTGCAAAGAAATCAATATAGCTAGACATTAAACCAAAAGTGGTACACTAGCACCACAAGTGTACTATCCAATCATGGCACTACTATCTAATAGCCTCATTTTTAGGAAATTATAGATTAGACATAAAAGTATAGTATGTACAGTCTAGGTTTACACAGGTTGAATTATAGATTACAAGTTTTATTCAATTTAACACAAATTCATACCAGTTTACTCAAATCGGGGAAATCATACATGGCATGATCATTCCCATTTTAGTTTCAAATATATAGTTATAAAATATTACAACTCAATAAAGAATCAATATGCATGGATATTAGATTTGAGGGCATGTGTGCAACACATTATTTCCATATTCTCACTTTTTTTCTAATTGATTTGATGGAATGGTAGACATTATGTCATTCTCTATATTATTAATATAGACACCAATTGCACTAGAAAAATACATATTTTATGCCTTAATCTATCTGTAGTGTTCAGAATTCCCAAGTGGCCTAGATCTATCTTACATTCTCAAGTGGCCTAGAGTCATCTTATATTCTTGAGTGACCTAGAGCTATTTTACATTTTATAAATTTTGAGTGGCCTAGAGCCATTTTATATAGTTTCAGTTACATCACATAGTTTCAATTGTAGATGCATCTACTAGAAATGGGTATGAAATGATGTAGTCATAGTCTACTTGAGTTATTAATCAACTTACATATGAGGGTTAGGCAATCCATCAATCAAATTCAAGTTATTCATAGTATATGATCCATCGAGTAGGGGTGGGAAATGATGGAGTCAAAAAATGGATTGAGTTCTTAATCCACCCATACATGGGGATTGAGTAATCCATCAACTCAGTAAAGTTATTTACTAATTTGATCACTATCTACATGTACACACATAGAACGTCACCAGATTTATGTATTGATTCACATATCCAATGAGGTGTATTCATTCATTTCCTCTCTCTTAACTGTTTACTTAATTTTATCTTTACTTTTGATATCTCCTAAGTAAAAACTGATCAATACGCATTTCATTTCACCCTATTGCATTTATAGAATAGGGGGATGAGATGGGGGTTGGGGGGAGTGTGAGAAATGTAATCATCTAAAAATGACACTTTAGTGTTAAAAGTGTTACTTTAAATCCCCCATCTCTATCTTAGGGCCTATTTAGACACTTATCTAGCATTCATGTGGGCCACAAACATCCCTAAACATATTTAAATAATTCCTAGGTTCTCACTTTAATATTTTGGCATGTAGTACCTTAGGCTCTACCACATAAACACTGGCACCATAAATTGGATCATAAGACCATTGGCCAATGTTTTAGTTTGGGTGCTATTATCTTTTTCCCACCTTTTTTCACCAATGTACGTATGTGTGTGTGTGTGTGTGTGCAGACACACACACACACACACACACACACACACACACACACACACACACACACACACACACACACACACATATGTACATGTACATATATATATATATATATATATATATATATATATATATATATATATATATGTGTGTGTGTGTGTGTGTGTGTGTGTGTGTGTGTGTGTGTGTGTGTGTGTGTGTGTGTGTGTGTGTGTGTGTGTGTCTCTCTCTCTCTCTCTATATATATATATATATATGTGTGTGTGTGTGTGTGTGTGTGTGTGTGTGTGTGTGTGTGTGTGTGTGTGTGTGTGTGTGTGTGTACATATCAGAGTTGTTGCCAAAATCTGGATAATGTGAATGAAATGGAGACGTGATCACATGAGATGAAGCTATTGCACATCACATAGATGCTAAAGCAATTTGAAATTATACAAGAAGATAAATTGCACAAGACAAATAGGAGAAAACTAAATATCTGATTAACCTGAGATGGCCAAAGTGAAGAATACATATAGGAGAGCATGTAAGTAACTCCTCCACAAGAGGTGGTCAAGGTACCCCAAGAATAGACTGTAACTCTTCCATGAAAGGTGGTGACAAGGTGTTAAGAATAGAGAAGTAACTCCCATCAAGGGAGTTACTTATGACACCTATGACACATCTATGACACACATCTCCACATAAGCTAGCCTATCCCACGAATGTAGGAAAACTCCATGTATGCACAAAAAATAATTTCCCTAATTAAATAATAGGGAAAAATAAAAACCTACACTAATACCCCCCCATAAGCACAACTTAGGTAGGCAGTGTGGAAATATAAAATGGGTCCCAACAATTAGGCCTGATGAGGTACCCATGTACAAATGAAATCTCCCATAAGATAGAGAAAAGGAGAAAACCTGTAGGAAAAAATTCCCCCCCAAAAGAGAGGCGTAAAAGAAATGAAGAGGCTAGTGGGCACCCCCCCTAGAAGATGATGTTGCTGCAGATGTGGACTGCACCTGAAGAAGAGCTCATAGATGAATGAACTTGCTCTCAGTAAAAAGTTTGGTGAAGATGTCTGCAACCTGCTTTGAAGACTAGCAAAATATCAAGTCAATGACCTGACTATGAATAAGCTCTCGAATAAAATGCATGTGAATCTCTATGTGCTTGGTCCGCTGGTGCTGAACTGGATTCCTACAAATTTGAATGGTACTCTGGTTGTCACAATAAATGATGGCAGCTACTTGATAGGAATTCCAAACTCAAAAAGAATTCCTTGAAGCCAAATAGCCTCAGTAGCTGCATTAACAGCTCCCCTGTACTCTACTTCTGTGGATGATATAGCAATAGCATTTTGCTTATTATTAGACCAACTGATAAGACCAGAACCTAGATAGAAACTGTAACCAGAAGTGGACTTGCGAGTCTGTGAATCACCATCCTAGTCTGAATCTATATATCCAACCAAGTCAACCTCTATGCCAAATCTATAATGAATCCCATATCTATGCGAACCCTGTATGTAATGCAAGATCCTCTTAGCTATTTTCTAATGTAGCTCATGAGGTTCCTCCATAAATCTAGAGATAAGTCCCACTGTATATGATATGCCGAGCCTGGTGTGAGTCAAGTAGATGAGACTACCAACAAGTTGTTGATATCAGGTGGCATCAACCAATGTTGAAGAACAGTCAGCCTCAAGCTTGATTCTTGATAGAAAGGAAGTCGGAGATGGCTTGCAATTAGCCATGTGAAACCAAGCCAATAAGTCAAGAGCATACTTAGGTTGTGTAAGAGAAATCCCTAAATCTGACTATGAGATCTCAATGCCAAGGAAGTAGTGTAACAAACCCAAGTCTATCATGTCAAATCTATTCTAGAGAGATGCCTTCACCAATGCAATAACAAATTAAGAACTCTTGGTGATCAAAAGGTCATCAACATATAGAACCAAAATCAAGAGTGAATCATCCTACTGTAAGAAGTAGACATTGGGGTAAGAATGGCACCTAGTGAAATCTGCTGTGAGAAGGAAGGAATCCATCTTAGCATACCAAGCATGAGGGGCCTGTTTGAGGCCATAGATAGATTTTCTAAGTCTGCATACTAAGGAAGAATCTTGAACAAATCCTGGCGGCTGCTCCATGTAGATCTCCTCTTCTAGGTCTCCGTGAAGAAAAGCACTCTTCACATCCATCTAGTGCACATCCCAACCATGTGTTACATCAATAGCCAAGGTGAGTCAGATAGAAGTCATATTTGTAATGGGTGTAAAGGTCTCTGAGTAGTCAATGCTTACCATCTATGAGAAACCCTTGGCAACCAATCACGCCTTGTACTTATCAACTGACCCATCTGCTCTAAAGTTGGTCTGATATATCCACCTACATCAAACCATCTTTCTTCCCTTAGGAAGTGAAGTCAAATCCCATGTGTGATTTTTGATTAAGGAAGAATATTCTTCTTCCATATCACTATCCCACTCAAGTACCCCCGATGCCTCTCAAAAAGTATGTGGATCTAAAATTGAAGCAAAGAAGGCATGTAGATCTCTCTGAAAATCCTCCTAGTTCATCTATCATATGCAGGATTTCCTGCCCAAGTGTCAGCACTCTCAAGTGTCTATGTGGCCCAAAGTGGCCCAGAAGTGGGTGAGTCAGGTGCTAACTCCTCATCCTCTGACTAACTAGAAGTGGATATCTCTACATCACTATCCTCACTGTCTAAACTCAAAGAAGAAGAAGAAGATGTCTCTGGCTCAAGAACCTACTGTGGCTAATTTGAATCTGATGAGGAACCATCATGACGAAGTAGATCCAATGAGGGAGAAGAAGTGCCAAGTGTTGAGTCTCTAGGACTCTCCTGAAAGTAGACACTTCTCTTAATGAACAACTCATGAGTGGTCAGATTTAGAAGGCAATACCCCTTAATACCGTCGAGATATCCTATAAAGATGCAAGGCTTGGACTGACATTCCATAGCTTTTCATTTCTTCTTTAGTATGTGGGCCATGGCTAGGGATCCAAAAACCCTAAGATGCTCAACATCAAGTTTCTTTTTATGCCAAGCTTCAAAGGGTGTTATCCCTTTCAAATCTTTGTGAGGAACCCTATTTTGAGTGTATCAAGCACAATTGATGGCTTCGACCTAGTACTATGGTGCTAAGGATTTGGAGTGAATCATATAGCTACCCATCTCTTTTAAGAACCTATTTTTGCATTCTACATCCCCATTCTGTGAAGGATTGTAAGAGACTATGCGCTGCAAATCAATCCCCTCTATGGTGCAAAACTGCTCAAACCTGTGGCTGACATACTCCCCTCCATTATCAATTTGAAGAACCTTGATGGATTTCTCACTCTATTTCTCAACAAGATCCTTGAATTTTAGAAAATTTTCAAACACTTCAGACTTTTGTTTGAAAAAATATATCCAAGTGTACCTAGGGAAATCATCAGTGAAAGTGAAGATGTACTTGGCCCTTGTGAAAGATGGTTTGGGAAAAGGTTATGATACATCACTGTGGACTAACTCCAAAGGTTGTGAAGTCCTCCAAGCTTTGCCTTTGTCAAATTTTGCTTTGGGATGCTTCCCAAGGGAGCACCTCTCACAAAGTCCTTTTGAGAATTGGACATGAAGCAAGACAATGACCATGTCATTTTTACAAAGTTGTTCAAGGTAGAGGTAGTTAAGGTGGCCAAATCGCTCATGTCATAGTTTGTTAACTCCATCTGAATGAATTAGCAATGCTGTTGGAGAAGAATCAGGTGAAAAATGTGAGGTGTATAAACTTGCTTCGTGATCTGCCCTACCCACTACCACTATAGTATCACTATGCAACTCCCTGATAGCCACTAAATCTGGTGAAAATTCAACTCTCATGCCCTGACCAATGTGAGTGATTTGGTACACTGATAGGAGATTTGTTAAAAGAGAATGAACACTTAGAACATTATTGAATGTTCCTCCTTCCATTTCAATTGACCCTCTCCTTGCAACAAAAACTGATGTGTCATCACCCAAACTAATTGAAGTAATGCTACAAGGCTCTAAAGATGAAAACTCAACTAGTGAAGAGCCCATATGGTGACAAGCACCTGAATCAATGACCCATGATGTTGTAGAAGCTACAGTTGCTACAAGGGCCTTGCCCTTTTCTTTCTCCTTACCCTTGCCTTTTGCCTTGGTAGAATCTTGGGTAGATGAATTCTGCTTGATGGACTCAGGAA
>JARHVA010001426.1:912500-950000 GCA_037957365.1 Torreya grandis | reverse complement strand
TTGATATATTTATTATTGTACCATTACTACTTTCTATATGTGTCTCATTTCATATATATGTTATATCCTTTATGTGTGTTCTTCCATTAAGTTTATTTCATTCCTTCTATTTCTACTATATAAAATAGTTTTCACTTGCCTTATATTATTACCCAAAATTCTTCAAGCCTCATGGTTTATCCTATTTTCTATGTTGTATTGTCCCTTACCCATTTAATTATTGATCCCATTCCAAACCCTTTTGTATATTCATTTAGGATAAAATCATATATATGAATACCTTTCATCTGAACATAAATTAAGTTCTAAGGGATGTTATAGGTCATTTGGAATATTCCTATTCTTATTCTTTTTTTATTTTCACCTGTTGGCCTACCTATTCATAATTGCTTCTTGAGTGTGCCTTTTTTTTTTCCCTTTCATTTGGATTTTATTTCTTCTTATTATATTAACCCTAATGGCATTCTTGTTTATTGCTTCCTCTAGAAAATATAAAATGTAAGGAAAAAAAAGAATGTGATTCTCCTTTACTTTTTTTAGATGATGCAAAAGTAAAATGTGTTTTCCTTTAGTCTCTATATGATGAAAATATTAAAAAATTAGAATGTAATTATTCTTTTCACTCTTTATATGATACCAATATTACAAAATTCAAAGGTCATTCTTATTTTCTCTCTCTAAATAATATAACTATTACAAAATTAAAATATGATTACATGAAATCAAGTTAATTCTATATTCATTAAATGAAGAGGTGTCTACTCCTAAAAAAATATAATATTGTTCAATTAAAAGAAACAAAATTAGTGGTGAAAAAAATTCTTCAAAGTTTTTTTTCCAGAATAATTATTTCAATGTTTAGAAAGTTTGTTTTAGTAGGTGAAATGGCTAGTATTTAGCATTTATTACTACTTGATTCACAAAAATTAACTAGTAAAAATATAGTTTGCAGTGTTAGAAAATTCTTACTATATGTGAGTGTAGAATTAGCCAACAAACTATACTAGGCAAAGGACAATGACCTATAAATAATGCTGAAGACTATTTTACCAGACATAGGGAGGAGTTGATTTTGCTAAAATTATATATTGCTGATAATTTAGCTATTGATGTTAGGATGAAACTATAGCATTTGATTGGATTAAAATTTTAACTACATAATATCATGCATTTGAAGTAAGTAGGGATCTATATTTGAACATTTTTTAATTTTCCACTAAGCTACAGGGAGAAGGTTCTATTTGGGAGTACCTCCTACATTTGAATGGTCTCTATGATTAGATAGCTACCATTAAAAATACAATGGATGATCAAGATAATGTGGCATTGATATTTCAAAGTTTACTTTGTCCCTTGATTTGTTTTTTGAGTCACTACCCTTGATTATAGGGATAACATACTGAAATTAAGAATTTGACAACGCTCCCCATGGAAAAAGAGTGAATGAAATATCCTACAAAGACAATAAATTTAAATTATACAAAGAGCACATTCGGTGTAGGTCAGTTCAAGATGAGAGATAGAAATATTATTTTTATCAATTCAACAAGTGGTTAGGCTTTGATAATCAATAATAAGTTAAAATGGAAATGTCATTATTTCAATAAGACGATCCATTTCAAGAAATATTATCAAAATATAAAATGTGATCTAGTAAATGGTTGAAATAAATCATGATATGTAAATTTTCTTGGAGGAGATGAATGAGGGGCAACAAGTGATTTTAAATAATAATTTCAAGGAGACTAGAACATTGTATTTTTAATCTGGTGCATCTTCCCACTACATATGTCATAAAGACTAGTATGTTAATTTCATTAAAGACAATAGTAGTAATAAAAATATTTCATTGGGTGATGGTTGGACTCACTTTGTTAGATGGTGTGGAGATTTTTGTGTTACTATGAACAATTCTATCAATTACAATTTCAAGAATTTTCAGTATGTGTGAGATATGAACAACAATCTTCTATCTATAAGTGAAATAATTACAAATCCTAATGTTTTTGTAAAATTTTAAGGAAATAAATTCATGGTAACTATTTTTCATGATAATAAAGTAATTTAATTATTGGAATTGGTTAAAAGAGGTTGTATAAATTAGTTCATCCCAAAAATGCAAAAGCAATCATGCAATTGTAACAATTGAAACTAATATTATACTTTGATATGAGAGGTATGGTTTACTCAATTATCAGTATCTAAATGTATTAAATAAGAATAACATAGTGAATGGACTTCCATCCATTTAGGAAAGTCAGAATGTGTGTACATGGTATTAGATAGACAAACATATTTGGCATTCATTTAATATTAGTACCATATTATTTTATCAATCAAGTTATATTTATTACATCACTAAAAATCTATTATATAGATAAATAACTTCTTATATCTAAGCAAACATTCATATTTGTAACAACCTATGAGCTAAACATAGGTCAAACAACTACATAGCTACAAATCAACAATAGAAATGAATTAAGCTTTATTATAAATTGACAATTCTATAGATTAATAATCTAACTAAAATTATATTAATAACTTATTCTAATATTTATAATATTTTATTTTGTTTATAATAATCTTGTGTGGATCTACTCTAACCTACCCTTATTATTATGGTTTATTGTTGTTATTTTACTCTTGATATTGATATTTATATTGAGATCTATTGTTACAATTTTACTTTTATTATCTCGTTTAAGTAATTTCATTACATACTATGACATAGCGATGACCAACAAAAGAGGTTAAAAATGGTAAGGACACTCCTAACAAGTGTCATTAACTTCGATTACGCTCTTTCCACAAAGACCAAGAGGTATCCAGGGAGATGAGGATATATATATATATATATATAAACAACGAACGTACCAATAACACTTAATTCAAGTGATAATTGACAAATAAACAAGCACTCCATAAGCCCATTATATTACTTTAAATTAATGCCACGACGCCATTTTTAGGTGTCCACAATACTGTAGTTTTTTTCTTGAATACATTTCCAAAAAAATTCCAGTTAGTCGAGAGTTCTGGAACTAAACTTTTGTATGCTTTCATTCGATTAAACAATGAATACAATCCAGGTTTTAAATTGGCATTCATGCTTGACAGAACCATTTTTCAGTTTCGTGTTTGATCCCCTCCTGTAGGAGGAAGATGAAGTAAAAAGGTTTATCGTGGGGCACCGCTCTCAGAAAGAAGGTTAAGTTACTGCTGATAATGATCAGAAGCAAAAAAGAAACTCAATATTCAATAATATTATGCTTGGTAGTGTTGGTAACTATTACAGACGGCATTCTTGCTAATTTGGCCCGAGTGGCTTAAAAAGCTGTAATGCCGAGGCCAAATCAATTTAAATCAATACGGTTTTATTTAGAAGAAAACGAAGTGCAATACAAACCTCAACATAGATGTTCATAAATTAAAAAAAGGTACAGACACCATTAACTATTAACAGTACAAGAGATTCCTGGAGGAAAAGTTCATGAAGATTGGAGCAAGGGAATTTCAACCAACTCACAGAAATTATGAAATCTGGTCTCGGCGTATCCGGTCCTGTATGTATTTGGCAAATATGCCAAGCAGATGGACCCTTTCACAACGCACTCGAACGTTTCTGCAACTAATTTTTATTGATTCGCCATATAATTGGCTTTCCGTACACATTTCCTGCAAATACAACGCCTCCTTGCCTTGTGAAAGCTCTGTGAGCCTTGGAATACGTTGTCGGTGATAAAACTGACATTTTTGGAGGCTTGGAGGTAAACAACGCCTTTCTGCTATTGTTGTCATACAGAGTCCATTCCATCTTTGCCTCTGTACTGTTGATTACAGACTGTTCAAACCCCCAATTGTTGATTTAATCACGGAAAGCTTGAGAGACAGCTCCTGGGTTGGCTCAAATCCGGACTCGTAAGTGTTGCCTTTCCCGATCTCTGCGACGGGGTTTTGTGATGATGCAGCCACAGAAATCAGATGTACATGAGAGTTATTCTGAGGCTCAATCGTTAAAGAGATGTGAGCCGGAAAGTGCCGCTCATTTTCAACCCCACTTGGCATTGGGAGGTATTCGTTTGGATCCAATTGAAATAAGTCGCACCTGACATCATCGATTTGGAGGCTAACTTGAATCCAGTGTGGACACACGTTACCCACATGGCGGAGCTGAAGGATGCAATGCAGCTGCTGAAAACTCAAAGCCTGATCGAACGCCTTATCAACCGTGGTTTTCGTGAATTCATTTGAAATCCCCACGTTGCTTGTCCTCAACATTGACAGGAGTGGACAGTATGAATTGATGATCCACAATCCCGGAATGCTTGAAGTATGTGAAATTCTGAAGGCGCTTTCCGTAAATTCGTCTTCCTTCCAAAAACGCCCGAATTTTAAGCACATTATAGTGAACTTGGTAGCCAAAGAAGCATCAAAAATTCTGTTGCAGCAGGTCCTATTATTAAGAGCGTTTCAAAGTTGTCCTACTTTTTATTTGTCATCGATACACTATCCACGTGCAAATGCTACTCAGATGTCGATGGATGCCATGGTTCGCATGCTTGTATAAACAACAATGCTAATTGCGGTTAGTTGGGCTTTAATTAGCCTAGTTTTGCCTAACGTATCGAGTGTTTACTTTTCCATATCACCAATTATCGAATTTTGAAGAGTTGGTCTTTTTTTTTTTTTTTAAAAGTAGTATGTATATTTTAAATAGATCTATATAAAAGAGATCTACAGATATTATAATCGAGGTGTGATATAAGTGGAATAGGTGTTTTTTATATAGGTTTATTTTAAATATGTATGTTAAGAATATTAGTCTTATTAAAATAAGAAATACTAAGTAACACAATACTAGTAAAATATGAATGTAAATATATGATATATTTACAATATAACAATAAGTTTATGATATTAAAATTTTATATGTTTTATCTTTCAATAATCGAAGTCTTTATTCTTCCTCATTTTCTTATCCATCCCTTTTCCATCAATTATTTCAACTCATCCACAATCATTTGTTCTAAAATCACTTTTCTATCATCATTCACAAATGAACATGAAAGCTTGTCAATTTCTCTTAATATCTCAATTACTACATCAGTTGCCAATGAGTAGGATTCTATGAAATTATTTACACATTCTTTAATGATGTGGATCCAAAATTTGGCAGCCCCTAGAATATATGTTTTATTTTTTAACTCATATGATGAGATCATTTGGATCAATATATGTGAGCACTACCAATTTTAGTATCATCTATTTCTATTTACCTAACTCAATTGCGTATTTACCTTCAACTTCTTTTGCCTGATCATATTCATATTGAATCTCGAAGTACATGGTCATGGGTGTATTTACTGTTGTTGCTCCTTGCTGAAGTAGATTTGCATACCATTATTTAGTTTTCCTTCCCATGTGCCCAATTTCTTCCATTACATTCAGTGTCTCGAAATATGAAATCTAATGAAGAACATAAGTAGAAGAAGATTGAATTGGCCTCAACAAATTTTGTGAAAATGATGTGAGTTTTCAAACTTTTTATTTTAGTTTTTATTTGATGACTTTATCTTGATCCATCTTTTTAAAGAGAGTGCCAATCAGAGACTATACATTTTCCTTAACACCTTCTCTAGTATATTTACCAAGATGCACTTTGTATATATGATAGTCAGTGACACTGACATTATCTTTGTCTTTAGCAGCAAGAGAAACTACTACCTCAGTGTATCTTTCTCTTTTTTCATTTGTAATTATTTTAAAAACTATTTTAGGTTTCATTACCACATGAGGAGGAGGAATGGTCACATCAATAAAATTAATTTCCTACGGTTATACTATTTTCTTTATTTTTTATACCACTTCATTTAGCCAGTCAGGAACCTTTGTGATAGGATTGTTGTACATATGCATGTTTTGTTTGATTTTATGTATTTGGAGGAGGGGGTTGAATTATCAAAGCTTGAGGATCTGTGCATAGAACATCGCCTTGATCTTTCTTAGGTGATCGAGTTGTAGCTTTGGGACTTGAAGCATGGGATCAATCAACATCTTCAAAAGGAAGTATAGGTAATGGAGTGATCATTTGGGGAGGAGTGGATGTAGGAGGCAATAAAGAAGTGTCTGTAGCTACTAATTATTATGTAGTATTCAACACTAACCTTTGGGAATGAACAATATATTCATAAGAGGAGTATCAAGTGGAATGAAAATATGAAGAGTACATGAAGACCCTTCCCCTAGCATTTTCATTTTGAGCTTGAGTGGTTTCTGTACTCTAATAATATTTAGGAGTACTTCAACTCTTTCTTCTTGAACTTATGATATGTTTTCACCTACTTCTCATGTAGAAGATGGGCTTGCCTTTGATTGTTTTTGATGAAAAAATTCCCACCTAAATCTCTTTCATTGGTGATGGAAAAAATGCTTTGTCTATATTGATAAATTTTATCTTCAACCATCTAAGTGTATTATCTAACACTACTTGAGTCCTATTTTCCAAGGGTGTGAATTCTACTCTATTCCAATCGATATGTGGAAGAGACTTTAGTTCAATTTCTTCTTCTTCATATATGGGATCTAAAACATCCTCATCATCTTCAAACTCATTTAAAAAAATTTCTATCATGAATTTGATGACTTGTTCTAGAGTGAAGCAATAAAAAACATAAGCACTAAATTATTTATCATTTTCACAGTTCATCAAAAAGTCTTCAAAGTGGGGTAGACGATGGTATGTGAAACTGAGAATGTTTTCAAACAAACCTATAACATCAAAACATGGTCTATTATGGAATGACCAAATAGTGACTCAAGTCATCTCTGCATCAATAGATTTCTCTTTGGATAATGATGCACATGTTTATCTTCCTATGGTAATTAAAAAGTTTATTCCAGTTTTGTGTTTACTAGATAAAAACTTATGAGTCTCAGCCAATTATCTTACCAATTAAATTAGATCCCAATTATCATCCCCATAACTACAAAGGATATATGGATTTATCTCACACCCAAAAGTTTTGAGGTGTTTGAAGGTTGGGAATTGGATAAACCAAGCACCCATCTAGATATTTTAGTCGATGCTTCAATTGATATTATGATGTTGTAGGGAGAAAGCTCTAATATATGAATGACATATTGTAAGAATACATCATCGACCCTATGATATTGATGTTAACCTTCTTTTAGAGTGAGTTGTAGGTATAATATTTATAATTTACAGGATGTCATATAACCCATTATGTTTGGACCAATGCAGATTCTTATATGATAAATAACATATACAATATATGAAGTCATATATAACTTTGATGTGGTGGTGACTTATGTTATTTGTTTATGTATTGAATCACTAATCAACTAAACCCAATTGATTTATTATTGATTTTTATAAATGATCCATATGTATTTGTACATCTAATTTTGGAAGTCTTTGGCAATAGGGTTACCAAAAATTGTATTCAAAAGTGTGATTAAATCACTGACTTCATTGATGAATTCAAATTTGGAGATAGTCTTTAAAAATATTATTGTTGAACTTTAAGGCTTTTTAATCCATTTTTTGTTAACCCACTTGGAAAAGGAACTAGTATTAGTTAGATTGAGATAATCAAATGATTCATGATCAAGCATCTTGAGCATATTATCAATATGTTCTAGCCATAGAGAAAGCATATATTACCTTCCTATGTTTTTTACTTCTCTCATTTCTTTGTCATAGTGTTTAGCCATGGTTAAGACAAATTCATGATATTTTACTAAGGATAGGAAGGTTTTTTCTTGAGGTAGTACACTATCATAGATATTCTGGCCTCATACAATTTTATGTATAAAATATATCCAATGCTAGAATTATTACATGTTTATATTCCCAAGTTATGTGTCAATCACTTTGTATATAATGGAATCAAGGTTTGAAATAGTAACAAATCCTTGAAATTGTTGCTTCATGTTTGTGTTATTCTTCTTTGGGGTGCCTAATGTAGACATCTGATGAAGTTCCTCTCTATAATAATAATGAAGCCATAGAGCATGATGCATAAAAAATAGGTCGACCTTATGGAGGCCATATATTTTGACTCATAACTTTATTTGAGCTCTTTCACATGCCAAAATGATGATATCAAAAAGTTTGATTCTACCCTAAGCCACTCTAACCACTTAGATTTGATTTCAATATCTTTTGAAGGCCAAACATGATCATTTGAGGGTCTAAAATTAATGTTTATGATTTTTTCAAAAAAAAACTATTTTTAAAAATTGTATATTTTTAGAACCAAAATTCAATGTCAGTTGAATTTCATTCCATAGGCTAATTTTAGTATTTGAGTTATTTAAAAAAAATTACAGCCATGCATGCTTGCATGTGAAACTTACTATAAATAGAAGCTACTAAAAATAGACATTTTTTTTAGAATTTAGATTTTTTCAAATTTTTGTATGTCAACTCTAATTTTTGAGTTGAGGATTATTTAATCATGGTTTGGGTTTGTAATTTTTTCAAGCAATCAATACAAATCAATTCTGAGTGTTGTCTCAATATCTTGATCTATGAGTATTTTTCTTGTTCTTGATAATTTTCTTATTTCATTATCTGGTATCATATCATATTCAAATATTGGAGGAGTAAAAAATGGTGAGAGGATGAAGAGGTGTTGCATAGATGAACTAGAATATACAAGAGCTATAGAGGCAAGTTCAATAATTAACACAGGTTATCACCAATCAATAGAGAAGACAAGGTCGTGATGAAGTAGACATAGATCATGATGAAGAAGTTTAGCAAGAAGAAGAACAACAAGAGAAGCCACCATCGATGGAAGATAGTATGGTTCAGGCTTTAGAAGGAAAGAATGAAGAAGTAAAGGTTGATGTTCCATATTATGTAGGAAATTTAAAACTAGAGGATTTGATAGATTGGATGAATAGCATGAAGAAATTGTTCGATTGGAAGACTATGAGAGAAGACAAGAAGGTAAATTTTGCATGCAAAAAATTGTAAGGTAAAGAGAAGATTAATTCATGAAAAAAGATAGAGAAGAAGCTGAAGGAAAAATTTCTTCATATGGATTATGCACAAACCTTATACAAAATATTTCAAAATTTGAGAAAAAAAATCACAATATACAAGAGTATACAGATAAATTTTATAAGCTTTCCATACGAGTGGATCATGATGAAATAGAAGAGGATATGGATACAAGGTATATAAATGGTTTAAAATTTTCTATTCAAGATGAAGTAACCATGCATAGAATACTTAAGATGGAGGAGGATTATTAGTTAAATTTGATGGTAAAAGAAAAATAAAATAGACAAAACTTGATAAGGACATCTATTGGTCCAAAAAGAGGTAGATCCCATCCAATAAGGGGATGGGGTGGGTTTAATACCATCAGAGGTGGATTTAATGCCAATAAAGGTGAGTCATCATGTGGTACAGAAAGGCAAGATGATAATAGGCAAGGGTTTTAATACCAATAAAGAGGATGAGGGTTTCTGAATCAGTGTAGATATTATGTCTATTATAGATGTGGAGAAGAAGGGCATAGTGCATTTAAGTGCTCACACTATCAAGATCAAAAAAAGAGGCAAGAAGATCACCCAAGAGTAAATCTAGTTGAGGCTAAAATAGAAGAGTCGAATATCAAAGGTGTACCAACTAATGTTGGAGAGAATCAAATGATGAGAAGAACCATGATCACTCCAAGGAAGGATTAAGTATTTAATAAATAAGGTGGTGATGTATGGTTAAAATCAAATAATTTTTTAATAAGATGTACGTCGGGTGGAGAGGCATGCAAAGTAATTATAGATGGTGGTAGTTTTGAAAATATGGTTTCTAAAAAGTGATAGAGAAACTAAATCTACAATGTGAAAAATATCCTAACCCTTATCCGATTTCAGGGTTTAAGAAAGGGAATGAGGTTAAAATAGATAAAAGGTGCTTAATTAAGTTTCCTATAGGAAAAACTTATAATGTTGAAATATGGTGTGATGTTATTCTGATGGTTGCATGTCATGTGTTATTGGGGAGATCATGGTAGTTATATGGAAAAGTAGTTCAAGATGGAGAAAAAAACACATACACTTTTTGGAAAGGTGGTACAAAGGTAGTCTTATTACCTCTTAAAGAGGAAGAGAAAACATAAAGCATGCTTGATACTAAAGAAATTATCCAAGATATGAAGGTAGTAGGTTGTTGTTATGCACTAGTAACAAATAATGAAGAAACAAAAATGGTGCCAATACCAACAAAAGTATCAAGAGTGTTAAAATAATATGTAGATGTTATTCTTGATGAGTTACCATGTGGTTTAAAACTAAAGAGAGATATTCAGCATCACATTGATTTTATTTTAGAATCAACTCTACCCAATCAAGTAGCTTATAAGATGAATCCAACAAAACATGCAAAATTAAATAAACATGTTACTAAATTGTTAAGAAAGAAGGTGATAAGGGAGAGTATGAGTCCATCTACAATGTCAGAGTTTCTCACTATAAAGAAAGATGGAGGATGGATAATGTATGTGGATAGTAGATAAATTAATAAAATTATAACAAAGTATAGGTTTCTTATACCTCATTTCAATGATATGATGGATGTGCTTGCAGAAGCAAAATATTTTACCAAGATTGATCTGAGTGGTTATTATCATATTTGAATTCATGATGGACATGAGTGTAAAACTAAATTCAAGACAATGAATGGCTTATATAAGTGGATGGTGATGCCATTTGGATTATCTAATACACCTAGCATATTTAAGAGGGTGATGAATATAGTGTTATGATAATATATTGGTAAATTTGTGGTTATTTATTTTGATACTTAGTAAGAATAAGTAATAACACTTACAACATTTGATAATGGTAATAGATTTGTTAAGAAAGGAGAATTTGTATGAAAATTTGAAGAAGTTCAAGTTTATGCAGAAAAGTTTAGTATATTTGGGATTTGTAGTTTCAATAGATTATGTGAAAATAGATGAAGAAAAGATAAACGCAATTGTTGAGTGGCCTATTCCAAAAATCATTATAGAGATAAGAAGTTTCCATGGTTTAACAACCTTTTACATAAATTTTATTTAAAAAGTTAGTAGTATTGTGGTACCAATAATAGATTGCATGAGAGGGAATGAATTTGCATAGACTAGAGCAACCACAAAAAGTTTTAAAATTTTGAAGAAGAAGATTATAGAAATACCAATTTTAGCATTTCCATATTTTAAAAAAGTGTTTGAGGTTAATTTTGATGCTTCATTTATGGGAATTGGTGATGTGTTGAGTCAAGAAGTAAAGCCAATAACATATTTTAGTGAGGAATTGAATGAGGTAAAAATAAAGTATCCTATTTATGATGTTGAACTTTATGAAATTGTACAAGCATTAAGACATTGGATGCATTACTTGGTTCCTAAAGAGTTTATCCTATTTAAAGATCATGAGGCTTTGAAGTATGTGAATACACAAAAGAAGTTGAATAGTAGGCATGCAAACTAGGTTTCTTCCTTGAAAGGTTATACTTTTATGTTAAAACATAAATTAGAAAAATAGAATCAAGTTGTTGATGCATTAAGTAGGAGGGTAGTGTTATTAACTACTATGGTGAGTGAAGTAGTTAGATTTGAATCTATTAAATAACTACATGATACTGATCCATATTTTGGCAATATATTTGAGCATTGCAAGAGTCCATTAACAAGTAGGATAGATGCTAGTCATGATGAGTATCTTATATAGGAAGGATATCTCTTCAAAGATAAATAAGTATGCATTCCACTTGGGTCTCTCCAAGGTAATATAACAAGAGAATCACATAGTGGTGGTTTGGATAGACATTTTGGTAAGATGAAGAGAATAACTTTGGTGGAGCAAAATTTTTTTAGCTAAAGATGAAGAGATATGTGACAAGGTATATTTCAAGGTGAAGAATATGTTAGGTGGCTAAAGGACATGTACAAAATACTAGAATTTACATGCCATTACCAGTTCCAAGAGGACCATAGATAGATTTGAGTATGGATTTTGTGTTGGGATTGCCAAAAACATAGAGAGGTAATGATTCAATTTCTGTTGTTGTAGATAGATTTTCTAAAATGGTTCATTTCATTGCATGTAATAAAAGCAATGATGCCACTAGAGTTGTATGATTAGTTTTTATGGATATTATGAGATTGCATGGTGTTCCAAAAAATATTACTTCATATAGGGACACAAAATTTCTAAGTCATTTTTGGAAAACTTTATGAAAGAAGATGGGTACTAATCTACAATTCAATAGTGCATATCATCCACAAATAGATGGATAGATAGAAGTTATGAATAGGAGTTTCAAATAATTATTTAAATGCATAGTGGGAGAGAAGCTAAAGCAATGGGACTTGGATTTACCACAAGTTGAGTTTATGTATAAAAATTTAGTGAATAGTAACATTCTCAAATTATTTATGGGAGGAATCTTATGGGTATTTTAGATTTGGTACAATTGTCAATTGCATATGGAATTAGTGATGATGCAGAAGCATTTTTAGAGAATATGCAATAGTTGCAAGGAGTAAGAATAAATTTACAAGAAAGTAATGAGAAATTTAAAGCAACAGTTGATGTCAGAAGAAGATCTAAGGTATTTGAAGAAGGAGAGTTGGTAATGGTTTACTTGAGGAAAGAGAGATTTCCAAAAGGCACATACAATAAGTTGAAGTACATGAAAATTAGACCATGCAAAATTGTGAAGAAAATCAATGGCAATGCTGATGAGGTGAGTTTACCATAAAATTTTGATATATCTCTAGTATTTAATGTTTTATACTTATATGAATTCCATGGTGGAGATGGTGAAGATGATGAAGATGAAGAAGTAAATTGGGAGCAATAGGTTCCAAAGAAGAAGAAAGAAAAAATAGTTCAAATTTTGGATATGAAAATAATGAGCACAAGGCAAGGGAGTTATAATAAGTATTTGGTGCAGTGGGAAAGATTGTAGAAAGAAGATAACACTTGGATTACATAATGGGATCTGAAGAAGATTGATAAGAAAAAATGGTAGCAGTACAATTAGAGTAAATCGTAGGAGCTGAGTTGTTTTCAACCAGAAGAGAATGATGTATAAAAAATAGGCCATCCTTTCGTAGGTCATAATTCTTGACTCGTAACTCTATTTGAGCTCTTCCATACACCAAAATGACTATATCGAAAAGTTTATTTCTACCTTAACCTGCTCTATCTACCTAGATTTGATTTCAATATTTTTTGGAAGCCAAATGTGATCATCTCAAGGTCCAAAATTTATGTTTAATGATGTTTCGATAATTTTCTATTTTTAGAAATTGTATATTTTTAGAACCAAAAGTCAACTTCATTTAAATTTTTTTCCATAGGTAATTTTAGTAATTAGGTTATTTATAAAAAAAATAGATCCACGTGTGCTTACATGTGAAAATTACAATAAATAGTGGTTGCTAATAATAGACATTTTTTTTTAGATTTTAGATTTATTCAAATTTTTGCATATCAACTCTAATTTATGTTTGAGGCTTATTTAAGCATGGTTTCAGTTTATAAATATTTCAAGTTTTCAATATGAATCAATTCTGAGTATGGTTTCAATATCTAATCCAATAGAGAGTCATACTTTTGGGTGTAATTGAAAAGACACTAAATTATCTAACTATGTGTGATAGGAGGTATAAATCTGATGTGTGTTTAACAATAGGTGGAAACTCACTATATGTCTAGCAGGGGCTTTGTTCCAACGAGCATTGAAATAAAAATTAGATCTCTGATTAATGCTACAAGGGGTATGTAGGCCCAAGATTATGGTAAGGTTTTAAACCCCTTAGTTTAAATGTACTCAAGTTAGAACTAAGAAGGATGTATTAAGATTAATCTTTGTCATGTTGGATAACTCAGGTTTCTTGATGTTCAAACTCTGTTGGAGTTGGCATTTTACAAATTATAAGCTATAATATGTGAAACCTAATTCCCCCTACATGTAATACCATGATCAACCAAGAATAAACACATGAAAGAATAAGAGTGAAAGGCAAATGTAAAGGTTTGCATGAGAGTGGAAAAATAGATCCCTATCGAAACAAGGCATGGGAAAATGAATCAAATAATTGGTTAATAATGAAGGCTGAAACATCTACACACATGGATAAGTACCTATTTAATGGCATATTTTTTCAATATGTTTGGGCATGTGACAGGATTTAGGGTTTGTCTAACAAGTTGTAAGGTTCTGATTGTGAGAATTCAAGGCTTAGGTTCTGTAATGTTTTGCAACAAATGTCAGGTTCTACAATAGTGTCTTGCAAGGTATCAAACCCTGATGATGTCCTAGCTAAGGATTCAGAATTTGCAGGCATGCTGGACAAGGTACAAAATATGATAAATACTCTCCAATGGATGAAAACTTGAAAAAGGCAAAAAAACTTGGAGTTTTCTAATTTATTTCTTATCATTAGATACATAGAAAGATTTTTCAGAATAAATTCTTCAAATTTGAACATGTTTAATATTAACGACTTATTTAAAACCAACTAGACCAAATTTTGATCATTTGTGATCAAAATAAAATGATGGATTCATAATTTTTTTCACATGTTCAATTATCGGTACAACATGTCTAACCCAATGTGATCCTTTAGGGTGGTTTGATATTTCAATAGTGACATGCTTTGTAGGTGGAACATATTTTTTAAATAGAAAACACTAAACATAAGGAAGCAAATTTAGTTTCAAAAAATTGTGCAATCCAATGTTAACTAAAACTCATTAAATGAAATGTCATACAATTATGAATTACATGTCTTTGTTACCTGATGAAGAATGACATACAACAAAATGGAATGCCTTGCAATAATCTTTGAGTCAAAATACATCCTCAGTGAAGATACAGTCCCAAGCACAATTAAAGGATTGATTAAATTACTTAACATAATTATCTTATCATGGAATATCCTATTTTATAGCATGTCAATGCACACATTCAATACAAAATATTTTAAAGCTTAACATTATTTTATGCAGACCATACAGTTAAAATGGAAGAATAATGGAGAAGATAAATTTAAAAAACATGTGCTCTGATACTAATGTTAGCCCAAGAATAATGGAATAACCAAAAACAAAAATTAGGTGAAAACTAACACTATATTCACGTTGCAATTAATGAAAAAATGTTACAAATATTTATATTCACAATATGGCTATTCATTTCACCTTTTATGAAAACTATTCATATTCCTATGTAGTCAATTCATATACTACTGTGAGGCAAATATTATCGTACATATAACATATAGAACTAATAATATTACAAATTAATATCAAGTGTGCCCAATAGAGGAAGATTTCCGTCTGTTTAAAAAATATAAATGATATTTTTAACCCTGTAACATTCCATATATGATGTCTCATTATTGATAATCATCTACCAAGTGGAAACATCCCCGAGCTACATCCATCAAAGCACCACCTCTCTTCCATTAAAAAACTAATGATAGACACACAACATAAGTAAGAAGCTTCTATTGTATATGTATTGCCAACAACTAATAAAGACCATCGATGAAGTACAAATAGAAAAATACACTCTTCTTATGTAATGTCCATCAATATAAATATAACAAAATTTTGTTTAATTAAATGGTGGGGAAAACGATTAAATCACTTATAATTTCATTAAAGTACAATTAGCAAAAGCCACTCTTCTTAGGTAATGCCCATCAATATAAATATAACAAATTTCCATTCACTTGAGGGGAAAAGATTAAATCACTCAAAATTTCCTCCAAAATAAATAATTAATGTGTTAGTTTTGTATGGTTTCAAGTTTTAAAATTTAAATTTAAAACTCAAATTCAAATATCCTTTTTTTTTTTTCAATATTTAAAATTAAAGTTTTATTTTTATTTGAAATTAATTAACACATTTATTAATTAAAAAAAATAAAATTTAATAAATAATTTAAAATAAAAAAAAGTGGTAGAGACAATTAAAAAAATGTCTGAATTTTAAAAGTCTAAAAATAACATACTAATAAAATATAAAGTTAATAGTATCAAATATTATTAAAAAATAACAACACTAAAATAAGGAAACGGAAAATGATCCTTAGAAAGCAAATCAACTTAAAGAAGACAGCTCTACTAATATTATGTGAGAACCTGCTCATAGTGCAATGGCATTCCAATGCCACTTTTTCATCGTGAAGACAAGTTTTATCGTGAAGACAAATTGTGAAATATCTTCATTAGTAAAAATCACATCCTTAAATTTATAAAATGGAAAAAAATAAATTGATAAGAGGATATCTTTAAAGTTGAAAAAAAAGTTTATAAAACTGAAAAAAAAACAAATTGGTCAAATTTGTATTTTATAATTCTTAGCGCTATGGTGGTATAATCGTGCTTTCAAATAATGAATTTACAAGAGGATTTCTTCAACTGTAGTGGACGGTATTGTATTTAATATTTAATTTTATTATTTAAAATTTAATTTTGGTCCATATGTTATCGCTTCTATTTTTTTTATATTTATTTATATATTATTTTTAATCATTGTATTGATCAAAAATATTAAATTTTATTAAGTCTACGCTATTTCATTTTTTATATTTTAATAAAAAATCATTACTTTATTTCTTAAAACTTTATAGATTTTAAACTAAATATTTCGTTATTATATTTAAATAACTATTTTCCATGATCGAACTTAAAAATAAAGGAACAATTTTAAAGAATCGTTTATAATTTTGATTTTGAATTTTAATAAAATAATAAATTTAAATTTGGTTTTTTTTTTTTTTAATCTTGCATATTTTATAATTACTAGTTAATAGAATAATATATTTAATTCCTTTTTAAATATTTTGATTCTAATTAATCGGATCTAAAATAAATTTTCATATAATTTTTAACTATAATTCAATATAAAGTATTATTTAATATTAATTTAAATATGCAATACTAAAAGACCTAAAAATTTGGGAAATCTTAATTCACTCTTACCTCTTAAATTCATAAAGTTACAATTTTAATTTATTTCTTTTAATTAATAGTTTTATTTTTTCAATATTTCTATAAAAATTAATCAACTTTATTCTAATAAAAAAATATCATACATCTAAAATAATATGGGCAAATGAGTTTACACACATTACATTTTTTTAATCCAACATTTTATATAAATATTTAATGAATTCTAGTAATTAAAGTTAATAAATCATTTAAAAGTTATTATAACATTAAATACATAAAAATATTGAAAAAAAACTAGTATACACATCTTAAATAAAAAATTTCAGAAAATGTCAAAAGATATCAATCTCAAAGTCTTTATTTTGAATTTTTCATATATTACAATTATTAATAGTTATTACTTTCTTCACAATTTTTTTATTAATTTCTAATAAATTGTGTCAATTTAACTATACTAATGTGTTGATCTCAAATTTTTTATTTTTGGACAAATAATTTAGATTCAAAAATCCATTTTATGGATAGGATATTTCAACCCACCATCACATGCGACTACAATTATAAAATAATTATTAGTATAATAAATTTAATATAATATTTATCTTTTCCCTAAATACATGGTAGATTATATAGACAAGGAAAATAGAACAAAACCTAAATAAATTTCTCTTTCAAGATATTTAGGTTATTTGAAAAAAAAATTGTCAATCTGATATTAAATTGAGTCAATTCAATCAAATACTAAATGAACAACAAATTTAAATTTTATTAAAAATTTAATATAATGTGGATAGTTTATAAAAATCAGTCAAATCAGCTCTTGTGTTTTAGTTTAGTGGTAAAGAAAGGAAGAATTTATCAACACTGAGCAATCTAATATTAAATAGACAAGGAAAATAGAACAAAAATAAATTTCCCTTTTAAGATTTTTAAGTTATTTCAAAAAAATCAATTATTAAATACACAAGAAAAATAGAAGAATGCTTATTAAGAAAGTTTTATTTTTTTATTTTCAAATCAATCCAATATTAAATTGAGTCAATTCAATAAAATACTAAATAGACAACAAAAATATAAAACAAATTCACATTTTATTATAAATTTAATTTAATGTGAATAGTTTATACAAATTAGTCAAATCAATAATTATGTTGTGATTCAGTGGTAAAGAAAATAAGAATTTATTAAGATTGAATAATATAATATTAAATAGACAAGAAAAATAGTGCTTATTGCAATTTTTTTTTTTTTTTTTTTTTTTCTAATTTTCAAATCAATCGTATCAATCCTATATTAAATTGAATCAATTCAATTAAATATTAAATGAACAACAAAAATATAAAACAAATTTACATTTTATTATAAATTTAATATAATATAAATAGTTTATTTTATTCCTATCAGAGTTTTCTAATCCAATCTTTTACATATATACCTTAAATCATTCAAAAATTCGCTTTAGTATTAAATGGACAACATTAAATAAATTTCATATAATGTTTATCTTTTCCCTAAATACATGGTGGATGATTTTTAAAAAAAATCTAGCATTAAATGGACAAGAAAAATGATAGAAAACAAATTTGATACGAAAGTCTTTTGTTTTCAGTTAAAAATTTAGTCAAGTAAGCTATCAATTGACTTTGACTTTGACAGTCTATTCCATTCGTATGTTCAATCTTTTATAATCCACGACTCGAGAAGCTTCGCCCCAAGCAGGCCGCAATTCAGATGCCATGGTATAAAGAACAATGTTAATTGCTGTTAGTTGTGCTTTATTGAGCCGAGTTATCCCTTAAGTATTATTTGTTTGCTTTTCCATAACACCACTCATCAAATTTTTGAAGAGTTGAGTTGGTCTTAATTTTATATATATATATATATATATAAAATGTTAAAAGATATTATATTATATATATAATGTTAAAAGATATTATATTTGAGGTATTCATATATTATATTTATGATAGAAGTAGAATATATATTTTTTATATAGATTTTTATTATATAAATATGTTAAAAATAAATATTTATTGTTTGCTAAAAAAATTAATAGATTTTATTTTAATATTCATTTTCTTTTATTTAATGTAATTATTAAAATATGAAATAATGAGTCACACAATATTAATAAAACATGAATGTAAATATATTGTATATTATCAATATAACAATAAGTTTATGATATTGAAATTTTATATGTTTGATCCTTCAAAAATGGAAAATTTTATTCTTCCTATATTCCTTTATCTATTTCTTTTCCACTTTTATATCTCTCAAACCTTTCATATGTAAAAGGCGATGAGAACTTCAATCCATGTAATGGCTTGACATGTGATGTAGCAACAAAGGTCAACCCTTGTCTTTCTATAAGTCATATATCAATTGTGGTTTTGTTATATGTTAATCCTTGTGATTTATGGATTGTGAATCCCCATGGCCATTTTAAAGGTAATTGACACACACAAACCCTTTCTATAATAGTGATTAGAATTATAGTTGGAGTTGCATCAATGAAATAAGTACTTGTGTCATTATCAAATTGAAACATTACATATAAAGGTGGTTCACAAGGTGATAATCTTAGTTGTAGACAATGTTTTAAACATATCTGAAGCAACCATCATAAGTTTTCAGTCAGTATTAGCCTTGCCATTAACAAGTAATAATTTAACTTCCAATTGTTCATCATCCAATCTTGCAACATTATTATTTCATCCCCTGGGTGTAATGCTTTGGGAAACATGCTAATTCAGTCCCTCAATTTTTCTCTTATTATGTTGGTGCACAATTTTTTTTGTTGAAAATAAATGTATATGTTCATTAAACTCCTCTTTTTTAACTATTTCAAGTGAAGCATTGGTTCTATTCATAAAAATTGCCAATGTTCAACGGTTGAATGTGCGTCTCTTAGATTTGGTAGAAGTTATATAAATATTTGTTATTATTCACTTTGATAATTTTTTCTAAAACCCCTATCTAATGTAATTATTTTTATAAAGTTTTGGCATGATAATTTTAATTGCATTTTACTTGGATGTGGAGGTTTATCCGTTACCAAAAATAATTGTCCCAAATGCCCAATGAAAATTATAGATCTTCCAACAAAGCACATATCAACATTTTTTAGAAATGATCGACATGCCAAGAATCTATAATTTGAAGCAGATTTTGAACTATAAATCTCATCTCAGTGATAAAAATATGCCTATCATTTCATATTTATTCTTGAACGCTTATTAACTGCATTTCTTCTAATTTTTCAAAATCTTAAAGTAGACATTAAAAAGGTTGTGTGTATTATTGATTCACCAATTTTAAATGTTTCAACTCCAATTGGAACAAGTAATAAAAAAAATTGGCAACATTTTGGTTGTGATAATTCTAAAAGTGCTAGCTTAATCATTATAATAAGATGAAATTTTACTTGTTCCTGACATTCCTTTTATTATCATATATAATGGAGGTGTAGCCGGTCCTTTATTGTAATGTCTAATAATTATATCAAATACTATTGTTTGTTTCTCATTTAGGATTTCTTAATATAAATTAGACTCCATTTATTCCATAGCAAGCAATGCATTTTATTTTACCATGCTTATGAATTTAAGAGATTTTTTGTTTGTTCTTTATCCAAGTTGTCTACATTGCAAGGTGTTTCCTTATAAGTATCACTTAGACCCAACCTATTAATATCATAAACATGAGAAAAAATTCACTTGCGTAGGCTCAATATGATCTCCCACTCATGCTTGGTTATGGTTTTTTGGATAGTATCCTCATATTCATCCTCATTTTCTAGTTGAATGTCATTACTTTTTTCTATAAACCAATTTGTATGCCAAGGATTATATTTAAATTGACCCTAATTAAATTTTATTGTATCATTCTCAATATCACTAAATAATTAATTAAAAAAATATCCATGACCAATAGAACTCCATAAATTGTTGATTATCTTGTTCTAGGATGCTACAAAACCTAGGCCATTACCTCACAATAGTTCACATTTTTCTTACTTTCCAATTTTATCCTCTATGAATTTTGAGATTACACATCCAATATTGTGTATCCTAAATTAGAGGTACATGTTACATTAGGATAGGTCTGTTAATGTACCCATCAATTATTGACTTTGCATGTCTCTCATTTTCATCATCATCTTTTAATACCAGTTTAAAAAATTTATGCCTAATCATATAAATACTCTAATACACACCATCAATGAAAATACTATCAACATGTGGCATGTATCCATTTCCCATATATCTCTATTTAAAATTATTTCAATTTACATTCAAAATGAAAGGGATAAAGGGATCAATAGGATGGGGCATTATTTATATTATTATAAAAGTTATAGTTGAACTAAAATTCGGTATTGAATGAAATATTAAAATGTTTGATAGAATAATTCAAACACTTTTATAAGGCTAATATTTTGAAAAAATATTATAATACTACTACACAACATTGCATGATCTAGATTTTATAAATTTAATCTTTTAGTGTCTACAAGAACATGGATATGACCCCAAATATGTGTGGTGTCAATCACATTAATTTCAATTTATGATTTAGTTTGAATCATTGTTATGCAAGCTATTGAATTTTTCAAAATATTTGATAGTTGGTGGAAATAAATAATATAAAATAAAATGTATATATTTGAGGTATTAAGTCTAGTACTTGTCATAAAATAAAATAAAAATGTAGAATATATAAAATATTACCATTTTCTCTTTTGCACTTCTTATTTCAATGATTTTCACCCTTTATGTTTGTTCTAATTCATTTCTATGTTTTATTTTATTTGATTTATCTTATTTATATTTATATGTTTTTTAAATATTATGTCAATTGGGTTATATTATGACACTCTCACTTAACACACAACTAAAAGGTTTGATTTTTATGTTTATTAAATATAGAGAAATATTTTTTATAAGTCCTCCCTATAAAATCACATCTTTTTCAAATACCAATCACTTCATTAGTACATAGATAACACAATAAATTAGTGAATAAATAAACCTTCCCTTATCATATATTTTAGAATACAAGAGTAGTACCTCAAAGAGAGCTATGAAAAGTACTAAATACATATCAAGCCATATAAAATTAATTCAACAGAGCTTTATAATTCCATAATATGTTAATATCAATAATAGGGAAATAATTATTTTGTTCATGTTTTTTAATCTTTAAGATGAAAATAATTAAGGTATTTAAGAATATATTTAATAAAATTTGTTATTATAAAGGAAATATAGATTATTATTTCTATAATATAGAAGGAATAGATCTCAAAAAGCGCTAAGAAATATTGTTTTTTATTTCACTAAAAAACATCAATACAAAATGTGACTTCCACAATAACATCATCATCATAGTGAAAAAACTCAATAACCAAATAAAAGGGGAAGGTTCACTTCACAAATGTATGACATCATCAACCCTCGAACCTAAGGTGTTTTACCAATCATATGAATAAGTACATATCCAATCCATATGGTGTAACCAAGATTAAGGATGTCAACCATGTACATAATCCTTTGAAAACACATTGTAATCCTCCTTAATGTGTTTCAAGAAGGAAATAGGAAGGTCTCCAACTTTATCATAGAATTAGAACACCCATATATGTTTCATTCAGACTCTAATAAGTATCAAGATATCATATATCAAATAAAAATTATAGCATTATATACTTCTACTAGACCTATCATCTATTCTACTTGGGATGCCATTCACTATCGACAAGTAAAAAAATAAATACAACTTGTAGAGTGATACCCATCTACTAGAGCTAACATTTGTTCTAATTAGGATGCCATTCACTATCAACTTCGGTAAAATAGTAAACATAACTTATAGTAGGATACCAATCTATTATAGTTAATATTTATTCAACTAGAGACAACATTTGATCTCAACAAATAAAATAATAATTCCCAGTCTTTGTAAGATATCCATCTACTATAGATAATAAATGTTGTACATGACTCCTAGAAGGTTTTTAAAAGGTGAAAGTAAGAAACAAAAATCATTGCATGATACCCATCTTCTAGAGCCAATGTTTGACCTTTTCCTAAATATGGTACACATCTAATCATAAGAAAATTTCAATATGCATATTTACCTTTGAAGAATTGGCCCCATAACCATTTGGTCCCCTCTAGCTCCTAGGAAAACCATTGAGTAACACAATACTTAGTTTCCCCTAAGAATCATTTTATTATACCTCTATTTAGCATCCAACATATTTTTAGAGTAGCAACTCATAATGCGCGTGCATGTGATAGTGTAACTTACTATATAACTCTACATACATTATTTATATTCAAATCTAAAAAGCACATGGTTAGTCCATATAACTTATAAATAATATATAAGGTAACCTTGTAATGATGTTTTGTATCCAAAGAAACATGAATAATAACCATGCACCTAGATAGATCATCAATATTTATCAATCCCCATTATATATGTCTACATCTCAAATCACATCATAATATCATAATATCTAAAATCATATCATTTCAAAATATAAATATAGTTATATCATGGATATATATTCCAACCAAAACATGTCTATGGAGAGATAAAATCTAATCTAATAAATATACTATCATGTGAACAACATAGTTACCACTACCATTGTTATAGGTGTGGAAATTTACCTTAATGTAGATAGGATATGTATAATGAGGTTACTTAAAATAGATGAATACAACATGTGAATAGATCATGACCAACCTAGGCCACCTCCATAATACTAGGATGACACAATAATTTAGCGAGATAATAATCTTAATGTGAACCTTAAGGGAGGTAGATTTAAACAATGGGTGATTTTGTTTTGAAACATCAATAAATATAATCATTTAAATTATTTATTATACTATTAAATAACATATAATATCCCCATGAGGCATAATAATATAAAAAACATGTACGTAGACTAATAATGGCCAGAATAACTATTGAACAAAAGGAACTGCCAAGAATGTGGCATGCCATTCCCCCTCTCCATATAGATACTTGCTCTTGGAAGTCACCAAGTGAGATAATAATTTTTTTTTACATTATAAATCAAACTTCAAGTTTTGTATAACTACCTAACATTATCATTTAAAACATTCATGTGATTATGGTGGATTTTAAAATAGAAATAAGGAATTGGATGAGTCCAACAAGAATAATGTATGCATGATCCATTCATCTGATATGTAAACGTGGTCTCAAGTGAAAAATACTAGGCAATCCGAAAGAATCATTTCTGAAATTCCTTAAATGAACCCATTCAATTGTCACTACTAACATAGAATTTTAATATGCATTAAGGCAAGGAGAATATCTTTCAATTTTTGTCCTCTAAATGAAATTAATATAATTAGTTTTGGAAGGTTACAAGTTTAATTTTCAACCTCTTCAATGTGATTTCGAAGATTATTTATGAATAATCTAGGTACTATCAACAAGGAAGGACCAACTCCGATCAGTGACATGATTAAAAGAGAGATAAAGAAACATAATTGCACTACATTTTGGAATAATATAAATGCCAGATTATCTTATACTACATAAAACACTCAAAATAATATCAATGTAATGCCTTTAATATAAGGGTATAACTATAATTACCTCAATAAAGTCTTGATGTAGTCATAAATACATGGACCATTTAATCAATCAGTCATTTGATTTGCAATAAAGAAATTTTGACCAAGTGAAAATATCAATGCAAAATTTAAAAATATATACCAATGCCACAAGGATGATAAGATATAAACTACATTATAGAAGAGTCCCTTATTTAGAATGTCAAAATTGGTGTTATCAAAATTGATTCATAATGTATAATATCATTACTCCCATGAAATTATTGTAGTCAATTACATGAGATTGTTTTCTTTTCAAATTATCATAATAATGGTAAGTATATTATGAGTCTAGTAATACCACCATAAGTAACCAAGTTAGTAGAGACATAGTTAAGATCACCATGAAGGTGTATAAATGTATTTTGAATCCAAATATTATAAAATATTAAATCACCAAAAAAGAAGATTAAATAGTCGCAAAGTGGAATTATAACTCATGGTCCTATCCCATATCACCTATTATCAACCTTATTCTATAAATTATTTTTATTGATCTAAGAGGACATTTTTTGGTATACTCTTTCCCAATGGGGCCTTCCACAAACAAAAAATATGCCCCATGGAAGTGAGAAAATGGAGGAGGGTATTTAATTTAATTAGCTCCTATTAGCAACCCTTTTTTGGAATGTTGGGTTAAGGTAGGTGGATGACTCTATATTTTTTTATGGAGCCCTTATACTTAGAACCTACCAAAATTATGTCAAAAAACATGTGGGGGAATCCATTCTTAGGATTAGTAAGACTATTAATACAATCAAGGTATTTATGCACTAAGTGAGGTTGTTTGAGCCCTCTTCTAGGAGGTGGCTATAGAAATATATCCCAAAGTCTCTCTCTAATTTGGGATAATATGTCATATTTATTCTATTGATCTTGTTTGTCCACATAAAAAATTGTGTCTTGTTTTTTATGGTTTTTTTTTTTTTTTACTTTGAGTTATTATTTTACCTTTCTTACTCATTTAGGTTTTCAATGGTTTTTTTAATTATATTTCCATATATTGATTCACATATAGGAATTAAGGTGCTCAAGATAGATATTTTTGCATTTGATGGAAAATACCAAATAAATAATGTATTATGCTCAAGTTAGAACTTTTTTGTTCATGAAACAAGTAAGATATGTATTGTGGCTGATAGCTTTCTGTAATTGATGAAACAAAAATAAAATAAAATGTAAATTTGAATTTTCATTAGTATATACCCTATCAAAAATGATGTTTATGGTAATCCCAATACAACTAAAAAATTTTCTATGTAAATAATATGAATTCATCATTGATAAAGCATGAAAAAATATACAAAAAATGGGAAATGTGTTTTAAGGTTAGTGAAGCCTTATAAACCTCAATTTTTTTTCTTTAAATCTTGTTCAAATACAACCTAAAATGTATACACAATCTAAAAGAATTTTTCAAGATCTTTGTATCTGTGAATAGTCATGGTGAAGTGATCATGTAAGTCAAGCAATCACACATCACATAGCTAAAAATGAATTGAAACCATCAAAAAGGAATATTGCACAAAGATATTGGATTCAATAATGGATATGACTTGATTATAAAAATTATCAAAGTTCACATCTCTCAAAACTATCATAGCTCACAGCTAATTAGATCAAACAATCCTCAATGCATACAAGAACAATAGCTCTCTAGCTCATTGAATGATGAATATAAAGGAAGAGAGGTGTATATATAGGTTGGAGAGAGAAATACACCACACATTCTAGTGAATGTGGTATTAATATTCTCAAGTATCCTAAGTGACTTCTAGATCCCTAAGCAAGCTAATACAATCATGTAGCCAACACCTAGTGCAAAAAATGCCAACACCAACAACCTCATAAGCATAGCTTAGGTAGGAAATGACACAAAAAATAGGTCCTAACAATAAGGCCTGCTAAGGTACCCATGTACAATGTAATCTCTCATAAAGTAGAGAAAAGGAGAAAACCCGTAGGAAAAAACTCCCCTATAAAAGTGAGAAAATAAGAAGAGAAGACTAAAATATCACCTAGAAGAAGATGTTGAAATAACCAACACTCTTAAGTACATAGTGATGATCCCCAATATACTAAAAATAATGAAGGATCTGCACCTCCATAAAGAAGAGAGATAATGTATGCATGAAAGGTTGTATGACAAATACTGTAGTAGGTTCCTCTGTAATAAGTGTTGTCTCTTCCATTCAGAAGAAAGAAACCACGAGTTATTAGACTAACAAATTCCCACTCAAGTGGAATGCATGTAAGAATCAAGATGTATATCTCTAAAAAATTCTAAAATGTCTCCCAACTAGTGCTCAAATTTGCTAAACCCTGATCAGGTATCACAAGCCTAATAGTAGAAGATGGAAATGAAAAAGCATGCAATGAAGGGGAGAGAATAGTGAGAGAAGAAGATAGACATGGAAAATTCACTGAAATAATGTCCATGAGAAGGGGAGATCAAGGCTCAACAACCATCAAAATTGAAGATTGGTCTACAGATGAAGCACTCAGATCTACAATATGAACATCCATAGTGACATATGATTCATCAATACTCTCAATGTGTATACTCTCACTAGGAAAGTCCTTATAAATGCAAGTATGTGAAATCTCTAAAAGATCAACTATCTGAATAAGAATAGATGTACAACTTGTAATTAGATAACTAAGGTCCGATAAAACCTCATCTTATAGTGTGGGATTGATAGAAAGAAGATAACTATCCACCATGGATGTATCATCATAAGAAATAAAAGCATGAGGTGAGATTACAACTATCTCTAAAGAGATGATAAGAAGAAGAGGAGGAGGTGCAACATAAGTCTCAGCTAGATTTCCAAAAGGAGATTTTAGGATTCTCTAAATAGTGCATAGATACTCTATATACTCCACATGGAAATGAATATCCATGGAAATATGAAGTACCAAAGTAGAAATAACCTTGTCACAAGTATTAGCCCACTTATTGAACCAAACAAGATCAGTGGCTATAAGAATTTGTCTATATATAGATGTAATATGATTCTTACATGTGAATAATTGTTCCATATAAACATTCCACAAATCATAATTATCCTTCTCAAGAAGGATCATTGGAGACAAAACAACTCTCCTAACCTATATTAATGGTGCACACTCTAGAGATAGACTTCATACTACACTAAAAATGAGTTCAATCAAGTGTGATAAATCTGTGCACAAGTGATAATGCATATTAAAATGAATATAAGGATCTACTGACAATGCATCCAAGAATATAACAACAATATTTGCAAGTTGTGACTAAATGGGCATAGGTAACAATTATGAAATTTGAATGTGCACATGAAATAATATAGGGCCCATAAAAATCTCCCTAGGATTATCAGTAGTGACCCCCCTATGTTTAAAATAATAAATCACACTCAATGAATGAGTAATCTATGCTTATGATTGAATACCAATGTATTATTTAAGTATGGATCTTGGAATTAACCAAATTGGATGCACATAAGTAAGAGTAATTAGTGCAAGAGTGAAAAAACATATCTCAATGAATGGATGTCAAAGTCAGATGAAAATGCATCCATAAACATGAACAATTAGTGTAATAACCACTAAATTGGTATAAATAAAAACTACAAATAGGCCAAGTAGGATGATGTCTAACTTTGTCGATAATGCACTCATATGAGGAGAAGTAAATGTGTAAACTAGTCAGGTAGCCCCCCTAAATTTTGAAACTTTATAATTCAATGCATTTTACATTGCAAATGGGCTAGCTATATGGGAATTTAAAAAATACACATTTTTGCAAAAGACAACGCTCAATTTTGAGCTACCATTTATAAGATATAAACAAAACAAATTCTTTTTAATAGCCCATTATTAATAAAAATTGATCTAAATGATTAAAATATTCCTGATACTAAGGGGTTACCTAGCCTTCCAATAAGTCATTAGCATTGGCACTAAACAAGGAATGCAATGGTTTTATTTGTGAGGTAGAATTGGCCTCCTACCAACTCAAGCCTCACCGTTCATCTTCGACAAGCAAAAATACAAGGTAAAATTAAAACTAATAAAATTATCCTTTAAGATGTATTTTTTAAAACAATAAAAATTACATGTTTCATAACATTAAGAAAGAAAGGCTAACTTCAGAGAACTATTTGTCCTAGAAGTAAGGAATAAAGAATCATTACATGGAGCAAGATCTATTACCCTATCTCCTAAGAATGGTTCCTAAACCAACTACCTATGAACAAAATAATTCATGGTTGAATAATAATGACATATTCTATGGCCTAATATGTCTTAAATTTCCATAAATTTGTTGTAAGGATAACTTGAAAGAACATTTGTCTTGGAAGGAAGGGATAAAGAATCATTGCCTAGAGAAAGATCTGCTGCCTTATCCCCTAGGACTTGTTCCGAAACCAACTACTTATGAATAGAAGAATGCATGTTTTAACAATAATGACATGGTATATGACCTAATATATGTAACTATATCTTAGGATATTATGTATCATACTGATCATACTCAATGCCCTTTTACTACATGAACCATCATCCAGTAATTATATGGAGACATTGGATCTTCATCTAAAAGTGATGCTTCCATGGATGATTAAGCACCTACTGAGATCTTTGATACCATAAAATAATTTATCAGGATCTTTTTATTAGTGAATAGTCATGGTGAAGTGATCATGTGAGTTAAGCAAGCACACATGAAATAGTTGAAAAGTAATTGAAACCATCAAGTGAGAATATTGCACAAAGAGATTAGATTCAAGAATGGATATGAATTTATTATACAAATTATAAAATTTCGCATCACTCATATCTTTAAAATCTATGATAGATCACAACTAAGTAGATCAAACAATCCAAAATACACAAAAGATCAATAGTTCTCTAGCTTACTAAATAATGAATATAAAGGGAGAGAAGTGTATTTATAAGTTGGAGAGAGAAAGATACCAAACATTATAGTGAATGTGGTAATAATCTTCTTAAGTAACCCAAGTGACCTCTAGATCCCTAAGCAAGCTAATATAATAGTGTAGCCAAAACTTAGTGGGAAAAATGCCTACACCAGCATAATTGTGTAACAAAAACTACACATGCCTAAGGTAATAAAAAAATTCCATCAACTTTTGAGGATTAAATATAAATGGGCATGTTCTTATGGGTTCTAATGAGTTGTAATATATATATATATATATATATATATATATATATATATATATATATATATATATATATATATATATATATATATATATATATATATATATATTTAACTATCTACACACCCAAAGTTATTTATATGCCAAAATGTATATAATATTCCAAATCTAGTTAAGCACCCAAATGAATTTATAAACCAAAATTGAAAGAAAAAAATAAATTTTGTATTGTATTATGTTAAAAAATAAATGGTATGTATTATAACTCATAATGTTTACCAGTTATAGGCATAGATTAAACTTGGAGATTTTTTCATCCAACTGGGTAATATCTTTGATTATTATTTTGGTTCCTTTTTTCTATTTCATATATTGTTTCTTTACCATTGTTATTGTTTCTTTTATTTTGTCTTTTAATATTTGAAATTATCAGAATGAGCTCCAAGAATAATGATCTGAGTCAATGCACTGATTCAATATGCTATGTGAGACATATATTGTATAAGACAATACTGAGCACACATATACACATAACTACAAGAAATGAATAAGAGAAATGAGACACCAATGATCCACATAATATCTCATTAAAATATGAAAGGATATAGGTACATAAATAGGTTGGAGTATTAAATATAACCCATTCCCATGAATGTGACATTAAACTTTCCAAATAACCAACATGACACTAAAGCCCCTAAGCAAGCAATATACAACCATGTAGCCAAAACCCATAGGAAAAATTTCTACACCTACACCCCCACCCCCTCCCCTCTCCCCCCATAAACATATCTTAGGTAGGTGATGATATAAAAAATTCAAAACAAAAGGGTCCTAGTAACAAGCCTTAATGAGGTACCCATGTACAATGCAATCTCGCATAAAGTAGAGAAAAGGTAAAAACCTATTGGGAAAAAAATCCTCCCCCCCCCCACCAAAAAGAGAGAAAATAATAAGAGGAGACTAAAAGACCCTCAAAATTATGATGTTGAATTAGTCATCACTCCAAATACAACTCATAATATGATAAAGGTTGATGATGAGATCCTCTACCTGAAGACTGTAGAAGCTCCATCTGCATTGAATAATGTTTCTTCCCTTTGGAAAAGGAAAAACATGATGTGTGTATTGAAATTCTACCCATTCCACATTATAAGATGAAGGTAGTAGTATTAATATCTCTAAATATGGTCCAAATCATACTTGTGGCATAGATCTAGCAAGAATGTGCATAAAATATGAAGGTAATAACACTAACATGAACTAGCCAAAAGAATGACATGAAAATTCATTGAAAGAATGTCTATGTGAAGAGTGGATCATGACTCACCAACCGAAGAATACAATTCCATTGCTAGATATTATTTTTCGATGATCACAATATGCGTACTCACACTATAAATATTGGAGTCCTCCAAAGTGCAAGTTTGTGAGGGTTCTAGTAGAGCAATAATTGACATAAGAATGGAAGTAGAATATGTAATAGGAAAACTAAGGTCTAGAACAATCTCATATTATAGTGGGATATCAATATATGGAAGATCACTATCCATCATGGATATATCATCATAGATTAAAAAAATCAAGAGGTCAGAGTATAACTATCTCAGAAGAGACAATGGGTAGTGGAGGAGGTGGTGTGATGTATGTCTCAACTAGATCTCTAAAAAGACTCTGAAGAGTGATAAAAATAATAGAAGGACACTCTATGTCCTCTACATAGTGGTGTAGATCCCATGAAACATGCAAAAATAAGTGACCATAGACATAGTCACAAGAGTTATCCCAATCATTGTATTGAGTTGGGTTAATAGGAGTAGGAATCTGTCCATATAAGAATGGATTAAGTTCTTGTTCCTTGAGTAAAAATTCCATATAATCATGCCATGAAGCATAGTTATCCTTCCCAATAAGGATAATTATAAATGAAACAACACTCCTTAACAGGTATCTCTCAAGTGGAGTCAACATAACCATAACTGTGAGTAATAGTGCATGCTCTAGAGATGGACCTTAGACTACGTCAAAAATGAGTCCAATCAAGTGAGAGCAATCATTACATAAGTGGCAATGCATGCTCAAATGGATATCAGGCTCTATTAACAATCCATCTAGGAATATAAGAACAATTTGTCCAAGTAGTCACTAAATGGGCACAAGTAATAGTTATAGAAAAATTGAATTTGCGCACAAGAAAGAATGTAAGTCCCACAATAACTTCTTTGAGATAATAAAAAATTAGCCCCCTCCCCAACCTTGTTTTCAATTACAATCATGCTCAATGTGAGGGTGT
This sequence comes from Torreya grandis, assembly GCA_037957365.1. Taxonomy (NCBI): domain Eukaryota; kingdom Viridiplantae; phylum Streptophyta; class Pinopsida; order Cupressales; family Taxaceae; genus Torreya; species Torreya grandis. The sequence continues at coordinate 917,878 of JARHVA010001426.1, read as the reverse complement.
CGGACTTAACTAATAATATTTCTAGATAGGTATGAGAAAACAATGCAAAAGTGAAAATGGACATCTCAATAAATGGATGTCAAACTCAGATAATAATGCATCTAGGATAATGATGAATTAGTGAAATTAATAAAATTAATACACATGAAATGTCAATAGGCCAAGTAAGAGGATGTTAAACTCTGTCGATAATGCATCTATATGAGGAGAAGTCAATGTTTGAACTAGTTAGGTAGCCCCCTAAAAAAATTTAGCACTTTATAATTCAGTGTGTTTTTTAACTACCACTTTTAAATGAACTAGATTTGATTTCAGTGAATATAGATGCCCAAAAAAAGGCCATAGAAAACAAAGTACAATTTTTTTAATATAAATAAATCATACCACTAAAAATTGCAATAAATATCATACACTTTCAAAAAATATTACACCAAAAATATTGTTGCATGTGCCCAAATGAAGCCTTGAAAGGGTCACAAATGAGGATTACTCAGAAATACTTATGAAAAATTTTAACTTTTGGAAAAACCAGACAAAAAATGAAAACAAATTACACCAATGTATATATCAAAAAATTCTACCCCAAATCAATAAAATTTACTCCAAAAAAGAAGCTTCTATGACCAAGTTATGGCCTCCAAAGTTGACTGGTCTAAGGTAGATTGATCATCCATGATGGTGAAAAATTTTGAAAAAATAAACCTCTACTAAATTTGGCATGATGTCACCAAATTTAGTGAGGCCAAAAAATCTAGATTTCTATTAAAAATTTCCATCAAATTGGGTGAACCTTCAACCAAATGTAGAACCTAGCTAAATATGGAAAAAAATGCCAAATATGGTGGCAAAGTTGGTGAAATCTGTAGAGAATATTCCATAAAATTCATTGAATTAAATTTGATGGTCAAATGGCTATCACTGCTATGATTTGATTTCTTCCAACTTTACATATTGAAATTTGATGAAACAAAAGTTGATCTATATAGATTTGGGCCTTCTGAATGTGATGGTGATGTTAGATTTGGATAAAAGTGCTTTGAAAATGCTAGTAGCTTTGGGATCTACTAACCTTATCAAAACTAAAAACCCCCATAAAAAATGTTTCAAAACTCCAAATCTGATGAAATAAAAGCTAATCTTGACTTTATCGAGCCTTCTAGACTCAATAGAAAGGTCCTTAATGACTAAGAATGTAGCTAACTATTTCATATACCAAAAATCACTTTTTTAAAACATATTTTGAAGTAAGAGAAATTGATCACAAACTAGATCTCTAATTTCTACAATTCCACAAAAAAATGCTAGTGGCAAATCAAATAAAGCATCAAATTAAGTCTAAATGCTAAAAAAATATTATGATGCCAAGATTTTGTAGTAAAATTATATATCAAAAAATCTAAGCCAAGCTAAGCCTAGATTTGAATCAAATAAAGAGATCAATTTAATAAAAAAAACTTGTAGAATATACCTGGCAATCCTTAGATATAGATCGGCTCTAATACCATATCAAAATGAGATCCAAGAATATTGATCTGAGTGAATGCACTAATTTAATATTCTATGTGAGACACTTATTGTAGAAGACAATATTGATCACACACATACACATAACTACAAGAAATGAATAAGAGGAATGAGACACCATTAATCCACATAATATTTCATTAAAATATGAAAGGAAATACGTACATAAATAGGTTAGAGGAGGAAAGATATAACCCATTATAGTGAATATGGTATTAAACTTTCTAAATAACCAACATGACACTAAAGCCCCTAGAAAAGCAACATGCAACCATGTAGCCAAAACTCATAGGAAAAAGGCTTACACCAATAGAATTTTTTATGGACTTTGCTAAATTACTACAATTGTTATCTCATGGAAATTAGTATACACATAATTACTCCATTTTACATGTGAAAATATTCCTCATGAATAACATTATATGTGTGATGTTTAAATATGATATTAAGTACATTTCCTTCACGTTAATGGCTAACTTAATCAATTTATTTTTTTTAAGAACAAAATTTTTGGTTTTTAATTTTATATATTCTCTTAGAAAAGGAAGTATGTATTCTTATTGTTCAACAAGTTAGCCCTAAATGACAATAAAATTCTTTTCTTACACAACATATCATTTAATCCATAAAATATGTGGTAGGAAACCATGAATAGATACAAATAGAAAAAATTATAAAATTACTTGGTGAAGAAATATTACCATAGTAGGAAACTACAATAGTTCTATGAGCAAAGTTATGAGTGTTAGAATCTTATCTAGGGACACTTTTGTGAGAAAATATCTAATTCATAGATTATTTCTTTATCCCACAAATAAATGAGTAATGTCTAAATACCCCCTCCTTCTCCATAGGACAAAAAGAATCACAGATGAAAAATGAGTATCATAGTAGTTGTTTGACATAGAAGGGTGTGAATAGCAAAGGAAAAAAGATAAATAAATAGTTATGTAGAAACTAAAACTAAATATTTATAGCATCTCATGTTAGAAGGTGGAGCGTGATCTTATTTTAATGCCCAATTCCCAATAGGGGGTGTGGGGAGAAATGTGCCCCCCTTGCACATTTCTCCCCCCCCCTGCACATTTCTCCCCCCTCCCCCCCGCCCACCCACTATGGTCACCATGGAGTCTAGGGGTTTAGTTAAAAATGCACTATAAAATATTATAATTTTGTAGTAAATCTAGACTGTTCAATATTAGTTTATAGATCTAACCGTAGAAATTATGTTTGTGCATTTTCACCATAATATATAACCCTCTTTTTACATGAGGGAATAGCAATAATTGTGGCATGTTGTATGTGAATGAAGAGGATATTACAGTGGTTGTATTGTAGGTTTTTCCCTTCATTTATTGGATTGAATAATAATAAAGCACTATATTTTTCTTTGTGAACATAGCCCATATTATGTGAACCATGTTAAATCTATGTCTCTATTGTGTTGTATTTTTTGCATTTTATTTCCATCTTTAATTCATTAATATTTATCTACGTCCCATTTTCCTAACATCTCAGTCGTGTATGTTTTAAAAATAACAATCAAGACTTTACCCTTTAATTATGGACCTTCATGTTGCTAAAATGCTCACATTCACCATCTCATTATTCCTTCATGAATATATTTTAGTCTATACCATATCATTCTAATTTTCCAAACAACCTTTACACTACAAAAAACATGATATATATCCTTCACTGTCAGTTAGAGATCCATAACTATTTTCTAGCATTTTTAACACTACCAGCCATAGAGGGACACTAACATCGATGCTAATGTCCAGATCCTTGTTTAGTGTCTAGTCACCTAAATTTATCTAAATTTAAAACTATTCAAAACCTATGGATTAGCCTATTTATGTTATTTAAAACTACCATGAGATATTTTATAAAGATGTAGTATAAATGCAAGTCTAATCCTTCTAATTATTCATCTAGAAAATAACAAGTACCTATGAAGGGTCATTTAATCGATCATATAATTAAATTATTATGCCATATTCATCACTATTTATATATTAATCATAAGATTAGTCATATAAAATGTCAAAATCATCCAAATGACAACCCATGAGAGGTATTTGTCAAGTGATAATCTAGTTCAATACATGCATATACATATCGGATATTCACTATTTTTCACACACTCTTGAACATAGATAATAACTACATAATTTTGAGGCCCTCTTTTGAGTATTGTATATATATGATAATATTGTTGACTGAGGGGTATTTGAGGCCAGCTTGACACTGTAAACCCACTAACCCATTTTTGGCAAAACTAATAGTATGGATGAATAAGGGTGAATAGATATGGTTTGATCAATAATAAGAGAGCCACAAGTTGTATTATATATCTAAATACATCATCAAAAGGGTAAGGAAACACTAAATGGTGAACTTGGTTATATGGAGATCTAGTGGATATGATGTACATGATCATACTGTCAAGACACAAAAAATAACATTGATAGTACTATCCTAATTTCAATAGTAGTATTCACATATATAGAAATAATATATATATATATATATATATATATATATATATATATATATATATATATATATATATATATATGAATACATTTATAAAATCATTATCATGTATGCTTCCACCAATGTCTAACACAAATGTGCTTACACATAGTAAACCCAACTAAGTATAATTTCTCTTTAGTATTACAATCAATTGAACATATTTCAAATTTGGAACTCTATATATTTAACATTTCTTAGTTTTAAATTTATAATACTCATATATCTAATTTTATAATTAAGCGGCCTACTATAGATTAGTTTATCAATCGTGTGCTTTAATTACTACTATATTCTTAACCCTATCCCCACAATCTAAGTTTAGGGTTAAACATTTAGTGAAATATACCTATGAGTCTCCTTGTTATATCAGCTAATATAGGTGATATTTATTTATCTAATCTTGGTATTTATTTATTTTACTCCTCATTATGTTATGGATTGTTTTGATGCCTATAATGGAGAAACTATCCAACTTTCTATTAAAGTGGGTGTAAAAATGGACTACTCATATCTTCAAATTTTTATAAGGCCTCATCTCAAATATTTGGTTGGTGATACCTACCATCCCTCTACTCAAGAATAAACCATCACCATCTCAAGTGATGAATTGATCAATCTTATGGAAGACAATCAATTTATTCATTTACCTCATACAAACACATTTAATAATTTTAAGAAAAATATTTAATTATTTGATCATGATACGTTTCAAAAAATGTATAATGATATTATGGCTTATTTATAAACAACTAATAATGGGAATGATCATTCATGTAACTTGAGGCTATGTACAAATTGTCAAATTTTCCAAATCATGCACCCCTTATTAGTGATAACAAATAAACTATTCATTCATTCAATTGAAAACATTTTATAAAGTTAAATAAATATATCATGGATTCCTTGACAAAACCAACCAAAGTATCAAAACAAAATGTTATTTGTATACCAAAAATCTCAATCATTTAAAAAATTTCTCAAATTTAAACATGATATACCCTTCTCGAAGCTACCTCTAGTTCCAATTGCTATATCATTACCAAAGATAGTTTAATCTTCTAAAGAGACCCCATTACTAAATATTCCCATATTTTAGAATGAAAAATCATTATCAAAAGTTCTTAAATATAGTGACTCTAATTTATCACTTTTTGTTCATAATTATGACTATTCTAATATCCCTAAGTTCAAAATAAATGGTGAATTAAAACCAATGATCATATATTTACCAACTAATATCATTACCACTAATTGTCTAACATCAATGATGATTATTATTTGTGAGATTCGAAGGAAACTATCCTTACTCAAAA
>JARHVA010001426.1:827500-907500 GCA_037957365.1 Torreya grandis | reverse complement strand
AATCACATAATTTATTATTCTTGCCTATTCATACATATTTTCATATGAGTCATAGGAACAATCATAAAAAAGGTCTAAATCATCTAATGAATAACCCATGAGTGTTATTTATCAAGTTACAAGATAGAAAAATGTATGCATATACATATAACATATTACACTATTACTCACACAAACTCCCACACATATGAGAGAATTACATAGTTATAAGGTCCTCCTTGGAGTATTGGATATGTAGGCAATGCTCATCGATAGATGGTCCTTTGAGGTTATCTCGACACCATGATCCTAGTAACCCACATTTGGCAAAATTCATTCTAAGGGTATTGAGCTAAGGTTTGGTAGATAAGAAAATAGAAGAACCCTATATTCTAGATTTGAATACATCATTCAAAAGTTGATATAAAACTTATAATTATGATATTAGTCACATATTGATCTAGTGGATATTTTGTATAACATAATAGAATCACAACATGAAAAATAACCTTGATATTATTATCCCAAGGTTGATTGTAATGTTTACAGCTATATAAACAATATTTATAGAATCTGATGATTGTTCTAGAATGCTCATCCTACACACTTACATTAGTTTCTAACCCAAATTTTATTTCAAATATTTTATTTTCTATATTTAATATATCTTAGTATTATAATTCAGAATATTCATTTATTTGAGTTTAAAATTAATTGGCCTACATTAGATTAGTTTATCGCTCTTGTGATTAATATACTTAGAAACTATATGCTTCACCCTATCCCCACATTCTAAATTTAGGGATAAATATTTGGTGAACCTAACATATGAGTCTCCTTATTGTAGTAACATAATATAGATGATATTTATTTCTCTATTATTGGTATTTATTCATTTTAATCTTCATGGATGTTATAGATTATTTTGATGCCTATGATGGAGAAACTATCAATCTTTTGACAAAATCAAGTGTGAAAATAGATGACTCCTATCTTATAAATTTTATAAGGCCTCCTCTCAATTATTTAGTTTGGGATAGCTACCATCCCCATAATTAGGTCCATGTCATCACCATCTCAAGAGATGAATTAAGAAATATTAAGGAAGACAATCAATGTACTCATTTACCTCATATAAACACATTTGATACTTATGTTCAAAATATTCAATTATTTGATCATGATAGATTTCAATAAATACAAAATGATATTATGGATTATTTACAAACACCTAGTAAGGGAAACTATCATTTGTGTAACTTGAGACAATGCTCTAAGGGTCCAAACTTTATAAATCATGCACCCATTATTAATAATAACAAAATGGATATTAATACATTCAATTTAAAACACTTTCAAAATGTCCATAAATATATCATGGATTCCTTGACAAAACCAACCAAAGTATCAAAACAAAATGTTATTTATATTTTATAAACCTCCATCATTTTAAAATTTTACTCAAATTCACCACAATGTACCATTACCAAAGCTACCTCAACTTCCAATTGTTATATCATTACCAAATGTAGTTGAATCTTTAAAAGATACACCATTACCAAATGTTCCAACATCTTAGAATAAAACATCATTACTAGAAGTTTATAAATTTAGTGATTTTAATCTTATACTTATTGTTTACAATTATGATAATTTAAATATCCCTAATTTATATATAAATGGTGAATTAAAACTAATGATCATATATTTAGAAAATAATACCATTAACACTACTTGTATAATGTCTATGATGATTACTATAGATGATCTTCAAAATAAAAAATCCATAGTCCAAATACAAATACCATCATACAATACCAGTACAAACGATAACATTTTCCATAACTAACTTCTTCAAAAATGTGTACTTGAATATCCTTATCCATAAATTCTTATAATACCACCACTCTTTTTTGGTCAAACATCCCTTTACCCATATAACTCAATATGTAAATTATTTTTTTTATGGGATAGAGATGAGAAAGTATTAATAAAATATTTCCATAGAAGTCTTACACTAGAAGCTTTGGATTGGTTCTATAACTTACCAAATGGTTCCTTAACCACCTTTTCACAATTTGAATACATTTTATTCTTATCTTATAATGTACACAAAGTGCCTAAACTTACATTAGAATATTTTCACGACCTAAAACAATATGATGATGAATCCCTTCAAGGCTCTATTATTCAATTTAAAAGTACGTCATACTCATTAGCATATAGATGCTTGTATTATGAATTAATTTTTTTTTTATTAGGGATATGCTTTCTCCTTTTAAAATAAAGAGAATTACATAAAAAATACTCATCATTTACTAACTTATATAGAGATATACCTATATATGCATCATTCATACTAAAATATCCCAAAGAGATTAACATATTATCTCTTTCTACATACAAATGCTTTACTCGCAATGCACATGATGAAGATGAATCACCAAGTGAATATCACAAACAAATATGTGGAATTTCTAACATTGATATGAAACATTTTAAAAGGTTACTCAATATGGGACTGATCCAAGATGACTATTCTAAACAATCACTTCCAATCACACAAAGTAAAAATCATCCATGCTAAAAATATTTAACAATCCCATTATTTATTAGTGGTACTTATTTTTGGCATAACCATATAGATATTTTAGAAAAATAAATCCAATGTACTTTAATATGTTTTGTCACAATGTAAATATCATCTTAAATGCTTACATCATAAATGCAGATGGAAAGACTCCTTAGGATACATCATAATAAAAATCACATGTGGTCCTCGTGTGGTTCAAACAAAGGTTTGGATTATGCCCCATACATCTCAATATTCATTTACATTAGGAATATTTTGGATATACAAAATATAAACTCAAATTTATTAAAACTAACAAGTTATATCATTTTCACATAATGTAAAACTGGGCCACATATTGCATGATGGTAATTGTCCTTATACTACACAAGCAAATTGTAAAGAAGATCATGGCAAGAATAATTTTCAGCTCTCCAAACATCATCCAAATGACTCAATTGATGAAATATAAGACCCCAAAAATTCAAAAATATAATATATATAAATGTTGGATATCTCCTCTACCCATCTCATATAGTACAATGTGGGTATTTGCTTAATTATTCACAACCAATACAAGCTACATATTCTTTATGATCATTTACAGATTATCATGTTTGAGCTTATCTACTAACTCTTACACATATCTATATCCATGTTCATATCTTATACATAGTACTTCATATGCTATGTTACATGTCATCTTTTTATAACACATATATACAAGGAATAGTTTAATATGCTTATGATGGTTTGTATACTTCATTTAATCACATTCTCACTTCATCTAGTGCATTTATTTATTGGTATTGTCTTTATTGTGTAAAATTTGAATATGTTCCTTTCCTATTGGCCCATATGCCATTGTATGTTATTTTGACATTGGAATATGTAATTCTATGTTGATTGGATATTTGAATCTGCCATTGCCTTTTGTTTCTTTTGCATTTGAACATGCCCCTTGTTGAGATATCATTGGACCATTCCTTTCATATTAAATTGAGTGATCTTGTATGTGTGTTTTATTTTTTACTGATCTTTTACTATTACTCTCTATAGGTTTCCATGATCCATATCACGCATCTTAGGGCTTGATGTGATAACATATTATAATATTCACTGATATATCTACTTAAGCATTTTAATCCTATATGCTACATAATTCATACACATATTAGATAGTTACCATATCATTTTTAGGTAAGATACCCACCGTATTCTCTTTCCATCACCTCAAAATGGGGGAATTTAATCTAATCAAGGACACATTCCCACTTATTTATGTTATTTTAGTACTTGATTTTAATAATAATTACACATTCAAACCATAGATGAAAGTTCAGTCATAATATTACAAATCAATATAGGTTTCCATTTTCATGTATTTAACATTCATGCATGCCTATGATATTACAAATTAATATTTAAATATAATAAAGGATTACCATTTATATGTTAGGGATGATCAATCATATAGTATAGAGTATGTGCAAGGTTGTTTTAAGATGTTCTATTGACAATTGATTGAGATGAACATTAATTTCAATCAACATTACATTTGGTCAGATAATTACACATTATAATTTAAGAATGCATATATGTTTTATTGGTAAAGCAGGATGCAAGTTACCACTGGTGTAAAACATATTTGGAGTTTCACTGGGGCTAGTCATGGAAAATGGGAGCATGATAGTGCTTGATCATATGTAAAAATAATAATTGTAAGAGAGGAATTGAATTTTGAATATGGTGTTATTTTTTTTTATGAAATAACCATCGTTGAATGGTATAATAAGAAAATGGGCCATGTTGCTTAAGTAAATTCTATTTTTCATAGATATTTCTAACTGATTGAGGAATAACACTTGGAAAAGTATGAAGATTTTATGATTATAATGGTATCATGTGAGCTTTACTAATTTCAAACTCAAATTAAGGTTCTTGGATTATTCATACGATAAATTTTGAATGTTTCTATCATGCATGCATGGACTTTATTTGGAATGAATATGAGTCACAAGAGTGGATGGATTAATGTATTTACATAATTCTAATTCTAGTTAACACATATCAAGTTCCACCATCATTACAATTTATAGATATGACATCATCATATGACTTTGATAATGTATCTGATATAGTGCAACCAAGTAAAAGATTAATCATTATGTACTATCTATTTTCATTATCTATATTGGCATCATCAATAAAAAATGTCTTTTATGATACAGGGCATGTTTATGCAATTATTATTGTCAGTGTAGATGATTAAAATTGTTAGATTGATTACAACTATTTCATTATTTTTAGTTGTTGTTCCTTGATTGTATAGACTCTTCCCAGATGATTTAGTTCTCTCCCCTATTTTATGTTGCATCATGGTGTATTTATTTTGCTTTTTTTAATAAATAAATCATTGAATTCATTATGTGCAATAATTTGGTCATTATTATTTACTTTAAACTCCCATAGAACTATTGGTATAATGGCCTAAAATAAAGGTCTTCTAGTAAAGAAAGCACATCAGGGCACAGTGATTCACAAAATAAAAAATGCATACCCATCGATGAAAGCAGACGGGACATCTCATATCTCAATAAGATGATGGATATGATGAAGAGACACTTGAAAAAGATAGTTGTAGTACACATTACCTTAGTGATATTCTCCCAGATCTTGAAACCCATAAGTAATATTTGGTTGAAAGACTTAGCTACCACTAAACACATGTTTGGCAATAGAAAACTATTTGATTTGTTGACAGACCAACACACTAGAGATTGGTTTCAGATCATTTATGATAAAGACTATGTTGGAAAATTAATAGGCCAAGTCACCATTCCTCTCAAAACATGGAAATATAAATGCTCAAAGGTACTATATGCTCTTGGATTGACATCCAACCTCTTATCAATTAGTCATATTTTGAATCATCATCTGAAGGTGAATTTTCATGTTGATAATGGTATCAAATCCTGCTTGATCTCACAAAAAGGTACAGTTCTTGCAAGATCATTTTTAAAAGATAAATTATTTTCTTTAGATGTTGTTTCATCTTCTATACTAGCTCTCACTACCTCTAAAGTAGAATCTACTACTCTTTAGCACTACCACTATGGTCACATGTCTATTGGATATTTGTACTATCTAAGTTCAAAGGGGATGGTTCATGGACTTCCCATGTTTTCTATTTCTTTGCTCATTTTCCCTGAATGTCTTGTAGGTAAAAAACATAGGGATACATTCAAAGTAAGAACCTTTCATTCTAAAAAATGTTTTGAGGTTGTTCATATTGATCTGAATAGATCGTTACCTGCTTCATTTTCAAGATACAAGTACTTTCAATTATTCATGAATGACTACTCCTAAAAGACATGGGTTTTTTTAAAGTAGAAGAGTGAGGTCCTTCATCATTTTGAGGTCCTCTATCAGTGTGTTGTGAAGAAGACTAGATAATTTCTACTTTTACTCCACTCAGATCAAGGAGGCGAATTCACATCAAAGAAGTTATTGACATTCCTAAACCAACAAGGCATAAAATAAAATTTGACTTCTCCCTACACACCCCAATATAATGGTATTATTAAGTGATGCAATCATACCATAATGGAAATGGCTCACTGCATGGTATCAATAATAAAGCTAGAGAAATGATATTGGATAGAATTAATCTAGATAATGATTTATCTTGTCAATAGGACAACATCAAATATTCTAAAGGACAAAACTCCAGAAGAGGTATGGATTGGTAAAAAGCCATCGATTTATCACCTATAAGTGTTTGCTTTCATAACATATATGCATCTCTTAGCTCAAAAGAGGAAGAAACTCAAGCCAAAAACACTACCATGCATCCTATTAGGCTATAACACTACCTTCAAACCATACTATCTCAAAGATCCTGAGACAAAGAAAATATATAAAAGTAGAGATGTGGTTTGTGATGATTCATCTTTTGACTTAGTAATTCAGAAAGAAGAATCAACACCAACCACCTCTCACTAATTACTCTCTAAGTTAGATTATGAGGAGACTTCTCGTAGATAAGATAAGCTGTAAGGGGAGATATATGTTGATCTTGAACAATTAAAAGATGTTACTATACATCAACTAGGTAGTTCTTCACATCAACAAAGTAGTTCTTCACATTAGCAACATAGTTCCCATCTGAAGTGGGTGTAAAGTACCATCAAAGACTCCCATACTTCATCTAGAGTCATAATGAGGAGTCAGACAAGAAATGAGGTAAATTTTCCACCTATGACTATAAAAGTTCAAGAAGAACTAAGTCCACCTCATTAGAAGAAAGCCATAGATGTTGAGTATGTCTCACTCATGTAGAATCAGACTTGGGACCTTATCAATATACCTATAGGAAAGAAACCCATAGGCTATAAATGGGTTTTAATAACTGAATATAAGGCATACTAATCCATCAATAAGCACAAATCATTACTTGTGACAAAGGGATATACTTAGAAAGAAGGCATTAAATATGAAGATACCTTTGCACCCACTACAAAGATCAAGATTATTAGAGTTTTTTGCACATTAGCAACATAGAATGGATGGAAACTTCAATAGATAGATGTCAAGAGTTTTTTCTTAATGGTGATCTCAAAGAATAAGTGTACATGATCTAACTGAAAGGATTTATTGATGAAAAGCATCATAAAAAGGTATGTCATCTCATCAAATCACTGTATTGATTGAAACAAGATCTTAGGGCATAGTACATCAAGATAAATGATCACCTTTTGTAGCATGGTTTCACTCATAGCCCCTTAGATTCTAACTTATGCATAAAGAAGGTAGGGACAAAAATCATCATTCATATTTTTTATGTAAAGCATCTTGTGATAACTAAAATTTTAAAAGACCAGGTTAATATTGTGAAGAATGACCTCAAAATATCCTTCAACATGACTAATTTGGGGCTACTCCATTACTGTCTTGGCTAGGAGATATGGTAGAAATAGAATCACATTTTTCTCTCCCAGATAAAATATGCTAAGCCACTCCTAGAAAAGTATATAATGTTATATTGTAAACCTCTCTCAACACCAATGGATAAAGGTTTACAACTCTCTCAATTCCAAGAGTCACCTCAAGTGGATGCAACTCTCTACAAACAACTCATTGGGTGACTCATCTACTTGACCTACACTATAACAGACATGTTTTATTGTTAATTATCTCTCTAGATTTATAAAGGAGCTAAATAAATGTCATTAGGTTATAACAAAACATGTTTTGAGATATGTACAAGGTACACTTGAGTATAGTCTAGAATACAAGAAGAATACTCATTTTTTCTTGTAGGGATACACTAACTTGGATTACACTTGATCTGTTGATGATAAAAATTATAAATTAGGATACATATTTCACCTTAGATCTGGACCAATCTCAAGTATTAGTAAGAAGAAAACTATTATTTCTCTCTCATCCACTAAGGCATATTATCATACCACACATTAAGCTATGTGTGAGGTGATATGGTTATGTAGCATTCTAGTTGATATGGGCATTAGTGAAGTGAAGGCACCTATCATTCATTATTATAATCATGGTGTGTTGAAGCTTTTGAATAATCATATTTTTCATGAAATAACCAAACACATTGAGGTCAAATGTCACTACATTCGAGTACAAGTCATAAACCACCACATCCAGCTCCACTACTACTTAACAGATGCATGGCTCACTGATATACTAACCAAATCCCAAGGAAAGGTGAAATTTGAGTTATTTAGGGGGTAAATTTGTAAAAATAATGTAATAAGGGGGGAATGTCAGCATATATGATTAAAACTATTAGATTGGTTACAACTATTCCATTATATTTAGTTGTTATTCCTTGATCATACGAATTCTCCCCAAATCTTATAGATTTCTCACCTTTTTTTTTTTTTTGCATCATGGTGTATTTATTCTACTCTATTTTCAAAAATAAATCATAAATTTCATTCTATGCAACAATTATTGATGATTATAATTTAGAGGAAATAGACTACTGCTTATATCGGTGTGTAAAAAAATTAAAGAGTTGAATTCCCCAATCATAAATGGACAAAACACTAAATATCTTACTAGTTCTTGGTAATTAATGGAACTTGGCCTCGATGATATACTATAAAAAAATTTAGATGTATAGTTGTTTGAAGACTTTGAAACACATAAGAAGATACTACACTATTCACATTTGGTTCTTGCAACAAACATCCAATTGGTCAAATATCATGGGAGGCCATTAAACATGAATCTATGGAAAGTTCATGAGTCATACCATTAATTTACTCTTAATACTATCAATATTAAATCATATCCTACTAGTTCATTATATTGAAATTCCAAGCTAAGTTGACTTTTCAAATTTAGATTTATTTAATTTTACTAAACTTTGTTGATTTTGTAGGTAATACATTTAAATTTCATTTTTTAATACTTGTCAACATTTTTTTTATAGGTTATTAGAGCTAAATAAGTTTCCTCCTTCATCCGGTTGGCACTGTTACTAAAGAAATTCATAATCTTGAAGCTAAGAGTAAGCTTATTATAAGTACTCAGTTATTATAGAAAAGGTATTCTTGAGGCTAAGTTGTAAAAAAAACTATGGAGTCTTTTTATATAATCAAAGGTATATGGAAGCACATATCCCTATACAATTCCATATAATAGCTTTACTTATTAGGGTATAACCTATCACTTCATATAATTAATTAATATTGATAACCTCTTAACGAAAAATGACAACTTTTTATTAGTTTTATAACTATAAGAACACAGTTTATATCATAAAGATAGAAGATATAAGAGGGAAAAAATGGGTAAGAAGCTTAGTGTTTCCACCTTGTTGCCATTTTTTTATCACTAAGATCCCAACTGGACAAGGTGAGAGCATATAGTGGACAAAAGTAGAGAATCCTAAATAACTAAAATTAATGATGAAAATTTGCCTTGGAAAGAGATATGATTCTATATGATATGACCCTTTCTATAAATAATTTATAACAATAATGCATGCATAATAAATAATATTGTAAATGAATGGAGAAAGACTATATCGCATAAAAATGGAGTAGAATGTATTACTATATCATTAGCCTCTTCGAGGGGGAAACCCTTTTAGAGCATGCTCAATATACCATAACTCATAGATTCCCTTCAACTACTCTAAGATATTATAAGCATACTAGATTTGATTTTTATATTATATTTGATATGATTTTTATACTTTACTATTGTATATGCTTATATTTATTTACTAATGCAAGTATTTATCCTTAGTTTTCATAAATTGTAATTAGTGTAAATAGTTACCATGTTGTAATGAGAAATAAGATAAAATAATTACTAATACATTATGATAGGAAATCTAAAAACTCATATATTCTATGCCCAATAAATCCTAAAAAATATTAAACTCATTTCAAAGAAACTGTTATGAAATGAATCAAACATAATGATATTATTTTCCCTAGGAAAATATTTATATGGATTAATATTTAGCGTGTAGCCATCAAATGCAGTCTCCATTATATATCCATACCCAAATACTCAAGAAGACTTTGTAAAAAGAAAGGATAATCTCAATCATTCTTATATGCATAATCCACTTGTAGAAGAAGAATTGATAGGACTAGGTAATGCACATGTAAAATTAAAATCTACATTCTATAACTTTTGAACACAAAGGTAAAATATCATTATTCAATCATTTACAGAGGTCTCAAGCTTGTACAACTTTTACACAAAGTTACACAATGAGAGCACCTAATTTATGGGTTCACCCCATAAGACAACTAACTTTTACAAACTAACATTATTCAATTTATTTACTAATATAGTAAACTACTCACTAAAATATAAATTAAACATGATTTTGGATCAACCAACCCATTTTGATGACTTCATAGTCATAACCCCTGATCATCTTCTATACCCCTTTTTAGATCAACCAACCCAAAAACCCTACTAGTCCAAAAAGGGGCATAAAAGATGATTAGGGGTTATGACTATGAAGTCATCAAATTTATTTATCACACTTCTAATTGGTATGTTTTACATCATGGTATTGATCAACTAATTTCACTCTATACATAATCCTTTCCCACTAGTTATGGTATGAATGATGAACATAATCAAGGTTTTATCATCCCCTTTGACTATTTTATACTATATTATAGTATAACACAATCAAGGCATGTTCAACCGCATTGATCTACATAAGGTATTACATAGAAACCCATCCAAGTAACTATTTAGTATTGTGTATGTCACATCCTAATGTTCAACAATGTTGACAAACCTTTACTCAATAATATGAGGCTAGTAAATCCTATGTCAACTCACACAATCCTCGATGACTGATCAAAGGCCTTGTAGTATCTTCCCCCCTATCAAACAAGAGGTGATAAGTCCTTGAAACAAAAAACCAAATCAATACTATCATGTTTATTTTGCATAAAGAATATCAGTGAAATTCAATAAAGCCAAAACTAAAATTGAAAAAAGAATACCACTGCTACCAAAAATGGTATTCAAAAATTTTACCCAAACTCCAAGTAAATAACTAACTATAGAAGTGGAATTGTCCTCAAGCCTCTAACAAATCTTCCAACCTTCATTTTGGCACTTATACTTTGACAATCACAATGATATTCATGGACCTATAATAGATGACATATTCTTTGAGAGCACAAACATGAGATTACATTATCAAATTATTTAATTTGAAGGTGTCAGATTACATCATTTTCAATAAATTTATCGTAAAATCCATATAATTAAGGTTCAAACCATAAAATTAACTATTACAATGTGTCAAGAATGTCAAAAAACCTAGATATAAACTAGTCACAATACCACCTTTGCATAAAAACTTTTATAGATACAAAAGTCACAAAAAATATGTTCTAAGTGTTGAAAATGACATAATTACACCCTTTTTACTATAATAAATTCACTTTGATACTTAATTTCATATTCTAAATGTTTGACCAAAAAGTATTTTGATCAAAAGAAGGCTTTGGAAGGATTCAAACCTTGAACCACCAACTTTCCAAGGATCTCACAAAATATGTTTCACTGATTGCTTTACAAAAATGTATAAAACATAACAAAAGATCTATTATTTAAACTATAAATTTTCTATTTGGAAAATTAAAAAATTTACTTTCATGTAAAAAATTTATCGCCGATGAATATTTTATTTAATTAAAAAATATTGTTGTTACACCAATTTTGTGGCCCCCATATAACCCTAAGGTATTAAAATTTAATAAAAATGTATTTATGAAGTTTTCTTAGACTCTTCATGCCATATTCATACCTAGATGCCACAATACTATTAAAAATCAACCCAGAACTACTATAAATATGTCAATAAATCCATACAGACACCACAGATCATGATTGAGGCCATACAAGCAGATATTTAACTAAAATTTTACCTTACTAGTAGCAAATAAACACATTTAGATTAGTTGGGATGCCATTATTGCATATGTACGCCATACAAGTTTAGATAGGGGTCATACAAGTTCAAACATGGGTTTTAAAAGCTTTCACAATAGTGTAAACCAACTTTCAATGCATAGAACTATTTCAAAATAAAAGCATTCACTCAACTCAAAATTTAGTTGTGGGTCATACAAGAAAAATTTATCAATGGGACATTGAATGATAAGACATAACAAAGAGGGTTTCGGATATTTGAATTGTAAAAAAATATATTTAGAAACCTATTAGATCATACAAAATGAGTTTTGACCACATAATATAGTAAAAAGGATTTTACAGGAATTAAAAAAAAAATAGGATTAGAATGAAAACTAGATGCTCAAACCTTGATAATATTCCTCTTCTTGATTTCTCTTTCGAATTTGGCTTTCTCTCTCCTCCTTCATGGCTTCTCCTTATTTTATTTCTGTATGGTTGTTCTTCATTAGTTTTGTTTCCACACTAACTTTCACATGAATTTGAATTAAACTCCATTTTCACTAGAATTCACATTCACCAACAAATTATTTTTAACTAGCTCTGATATCACTGATAGGAATGGGTAATGCACATGTAAAAGTAAAATCTACGTTGTAAAAATTTTGAAAACAAAGTTAAAATATCGTTATTCAATCATTTACAAAAGTGTCGAGCTTAAAAAACTTTTATGGAAAGTTACACGACAAGACCAAGTAATTATGGGTTCACTCTGTAAAACAACTAACTAAATTACAAACTAGAACTATTTAACTTATTTAATAACATTATAAACTACCAACTAAAATATAGAGTAAATGTGACTTTGGATCAACTGACCAAACAAGAATGACTATACACAAAATCTGTTAGTGTATGAATGGAAAGTTTTACATTGCATTTATAAAATAAGCAAAGGTTTGAAAATATAAAGACAACTTGAAAACCTTACATGATTGAAGAAGCTTCCGAGGCATTTCGCTTCAACGCTGATGAATATTTTATAACTATACATGTCAAAAATATTAGGAAAATAAAATACTAGGTATGTGTTAAAAATCACACAATTAAATATGTGTAAAATATCCAATGAAAAATAAATAAAAAAAGAAGGCTTTCCCCATTAAAAATGCCTTCGGTATAATAACTAGACAAACTTAGATATAATAAATAATTTTTTAATCTATTTTCAAACAAATAAATAACATTATCATCATCATTATCTCGACATTGATTGACAATTTGATCCCTACCAACTACCTCTATACGTTACCTCTACTTCATAAACTTCACTGAGAATGAAAGAAATCATCGAGAACACACATTTTTTAATATTCTTTATTGGAGGGTGAAGTTGGAACCACGTTCACAATTTTAGGTTTGTCCACAACCATTTCCACAAAAAAAATGTAGCTTGTTCGAAGAGTTCTTTTATTTGACTAGTTCAAACGATTTGTATGCGACTTTGTAGAGTGGGACCTAGCCCACGACACCCCAATTGATTATGGAAAATGAACTGTTGAACTCACGACCATAACGCCAAGACAAAGTGAGATAAATGCGGGTTCGCTGTAGGGATTGATTGATTTTATTATTATTTGACTTTATTACTCTATTTTAGTATTCTTTGTACTTCTTTTCTGTATGCTTTTTATTTAAGTTTATCATTCTTTGCGCTTTTACCCCTTATTAATTTGTTGACTTCCCATCTCTATCCACTAGAATGCAATTTCTATCGTTCGTATTCCATGCAATTATCTGGCTGGAAATGAAGTATAATTCAGTCTCATCCTCTGCACATTTGATAGTTGGGTGGGTTCGCACAGTAATAAAAAATGGCACGCCCCGTGGGCGTTGTTGTTCTCCTACTCTTCGCTCTAGTCGCCCTTCCTGTTGCACAAGCCCACACCAGCTTTATATTCAACCAGTTCAATGCTTCAACCCTCACTTTAATTGGGAATGCTTCAATCCATTCAAATGCCATCTGCCTCACCAGTCAATCACCACACATTTTTGGGCGTGCTTTATATACACAACCTGTGCCTATGAAAGATGCATCTTTATCCTTCAGCACCACTTTCATATTCGCCATCGTCCCTTATTCTTCCGATCGTGCACGAAGTGGGCAGGGAATGGCGTTTATCATAACCTCTTACAAGAATCCTGTGGAGGTTTTAGCGAGTCAGTTCTTAGGTTTGTTCAATATTTCGAGCATAGGACAGGCCTGCAATCATCTGTTTGCCACCGAGTTCGACACAATCAAGAACGAGGAACTCCAAGGCATCGACGACAATCACGTAGGTGTGGATCTCAACGACCTAACCACTGTACATTCTCGCACTGCAGGTTACTGGATTGGCAATGATTTCCATAAACTGGATCTCAACAACGGACAGAATATTCAGGCTTGGATTGACTACGATCATATGCAAAAGCAACTCAATGTTACAATGGTACAGGCTGGTTTACTTCCACCTCCAAAGCCTCTTATATCCCTCAAAAATATAACTCTTGCAAGCATTGTTCAGGATGAAATGTACGTCGGTTTCTCTGCAGCTACAGGCACCACCGTTGTTGAAGACCATTGTATTCATGCTTGGAGCTTCAGCACTAATGGATCTGCGCCTGTCTTAGATACATCTCAGCTTCCTTCTTTTATACGCAAGAATTCCAGCTCACGACTTATAACCAGCATTGCTACAAGTTTGGTGCTCCTCTTCTTGCTCGTGGTTGCAGCAGCGGTTTTTCAGTTGAAGAGAAAGCAGCATGGAGATGTTATTGAAGATTGGGAGATGGAGTACTGGCCTCACAGATTTGACTACAAACACCTCCATATTGCAACCAATGGCTTCCGAGAAGAAGAAATTTTGGGTTCCGGAGGCTTCGATCGGGTTTGCAGGGGAGTCCTTCCCACAAATGGCCTCGAAGTTGCCGTAAAATGCATCCTTAGAGAGACCCACGAAGGAGTGAAGGAGTTCATTGCAGAGATTTCAAGTCTGGGTCGTTTACAGCACCGGAATCTTGTGCAAATAAGAGGCTATTGCAGGCGGGGAACACAATTATTAATAGTTTATGACTACATGCCAAATGGAAGCCTGGATAAGATGATATTTGGGAAGCCAGAGGGAGTGCTAGGATGGAGTCAGAGGTACAAAATTTTGAGAGATGTAGCTGCCGGATTGCTGTATCTTCATGAGGAATGGGAACAGAGAGTGGTGCACAGAGACATTAAGTCGAGCAACGTTTTGTTGGACTCGGAGCTGAATGGAAAGCTGGGGGATTTCGGTCTTGCCCGTTTGTATGAGCATAATGAAACCCCACATACTACTCGCGTAGTGGGAACGCTTGGGTACATCGCACCGGAGCTCATACACACAGGAAAGGCCACCCCCGCCACAGATGTATTCAATTTCGGTATTTTGATGTTGGAGGTTGCGTGCGGAAGGAGACCTGTGGATCCCTCTTTCGATGTTGCGCAAATAGTTATGGTTGATTGGGTGAGAGAGCTGTACGTCACCGACAGGCTCATGGATGCCGCCGATCCGCATCTTGAGGGTGAATACGTTGCAGAAGAGATGGGGAAAGTGCTAAAATTGGGGCTGCTCTGTTCAAATCCTCATACGGAAGGGAGGCTTGGCATGAGCCAAGTGCGTCGAATACTTGAAGAAGAAGCAGCTTCCATACCAGGGTTTGATGCTTCGTTTTATTTGGAGACGAGTCCACCAAACATTACATTCAACTCTGCCTCATATGCGTCGACTTCCTGGTCTCTGGAAGGACGATAGATCTTGCAACAGCGAGGACAAGCTTAAAAGCTTCTTTTAACTCGTTTTCTTGGCACTGTTGAAAAGACCGTATACTCTTCTTGTCGGGTATTCCCTATGCCGTCAAAGCCTCGTATATAGATTTTATTTTATATTTGGATACTATATTTCCTTCTACCTTTTATTATTTTATAGATATATTAAATATGCATGGAATTTTAGTTTTTACAATTGTTGTAATATTTGAAGATAAAAGTTTTGAAATAATTGCTTTGCTTTGATTTAATTTATATGTTAAATAATCTAGAGAACTTAAATAAAGATTAATAATGATTATGGGATTGGAAAAGATAAAATGTAGAGAAGTTAAGGGGAGTGCAGTAATGTATCTTAAGAATATGAAGGAAAAAATAAAATCTAAAATAAGTAAATAGAAAGTAACAATTTAACATAATAAAATATCATAAAAAAGATTAAAAAGAGGAGGGTCGTGTTTAGTGTGTTGAATTCTATTCTGATGTTTAAAGTAGTAAAGAAGTTTGTGATGGGTATAAGACCATTTGAATCATTAAGTTTGTGATATCTTTCTAGTCTATTACATAATTTTGGAAGATGATTACAAGGCCTCTTTTCTTCCTACTAATTATGTGAAACATTTGGAAGTCGGATGTAATTAACTTGGAGTAGGTCCCCCTTGATGACTTGTATTTGAAATTCTATTTATGATGGTCAAACATCTCTTATAGGAATATTGCTAAGTATCTATAGTATCTAAGTAGTGAACTAAACCAATGAAGAGGATCTCACATACTAACATGAATCAACACTATGGTTTGCTTGCTCCATGATATAAGATTTGAAAGCACATACAAATACTTAAGATGACCACTCTTAGAGTTACTCAACCATTTGCTTCTATGGATCATTGTCACCACATGAAATATCACTAAAGTAATGAGTGGGTTTGTGCCAAATTAGGCAAGGATGATGGTGTGAGGGACTGATCTCTTGGCATGAATATGTTTGGATAACATTGTGATGATTAGTCTCTTTATTTTTTTCAATCCTCGGTTACTTAACGTCAATTCCCTAAACCTCACAACCCTACAAGAGTGTAGGTGTGACCAATGAGTAAAAGATATGAATATTCATTTGAATGTCCTAAAACTAAATCCAACAATAATGATTTTCAAGAATGGTGGGAGTTTCATATACTTTATTTAATTTAGATTCTACTCATGAAATAATTTATAGCATGTTCCAAAATACCATTAAATAAATATATATATATATATATATATATATATATATATATATATATATATATATATATGAAAAGACTACCTCAACCATCTCACTTTTGTAAGTAAGAATCACTTATTCTACCTTATTAATAGAAATATTAAAAGCTATTACTTTTATTTTACCCAAATTAACTTGAAGCTCATGAATGTCACAAAAAGAGGATAAAATACAAAAATATTTTTTAAGACCTCTTACCAAATGAAACATAAAAATAATGTCATCTACAAGTTAGAGAATTATAATAGAAACTCGAAACAAATAAACAACCATTTATTACACCCAATAAACTTGAAATTATTTCATTGAACTCAAAAATATAAAGTCTAAAATATATAGGAAAGAGTAGGCAACTTTATCTAACACCTATGATACTCTAAACATTTTGTAAATCTCCATCCTTTATTCATACCTTACCAATAATAATCTCATAAAATATTAAAATGATTGAAATTAATATTTGAAATCACACTTTACAACTCATCATTAAAATAAATAATAAAATTGTTTTTAAAAGTTTCTTATAAAAATAAATCCATTTACAATATGACACATAAACGTTTTACAAAAATAATTAACACTGGTCGACATAACTTAAAAAATAGACAAACATTAACTACTTTCAAATTTGTATTGAATTATATGTGTTGGTTGTCCTAAGGAAAGGAATGATAAGTTTCAAAGCATCACATGGTTCCACGCTTCTTATCTTACGTATTATTTTCCCATCTCCACTCTTAGCTTCGTTTCTGTGCACACATCCTACGCCCTCCCAATTCCTATACGCGCCTCTCCAATCCGTTGTACTCCAAAAATCACCTTTGCTTTTTTTTAAAATCAACCAATCAAAAGGTGTTATAATATACATCACTTTGATAATTATAAAATTTACCATGTATAAACTATTTCATTTAACCTTATTCCCAAATATTTCATGTTATAACAGCTTTTGGACCAATATTTTGGAAATATTAAAGTCTTCCATAAATTGCAGTGGTTATGCTACTGTCGGTAGTGGCTATGTCAGGGCTTGCTGGCAATACAAATTTATTATGCTTCCCCCATTAACCACAATTAATGTCCCAGCCATTTTCATATTCTTCCTTATTAAAATATTTCCTTCTGTAATGCTTAAAACATAAAAATGATGTAATGCTTAAAACATAAAAATGATATGCATACACAGATAGGGTTTTGACCTCATGAAAAGAAAATTACATGAATAGTAAACACTACAAAAATATTGTTTTGATTTTATCTCTATCCAAATGGTGAATATTATCTCGAGTAAAATATCTTCACCTGTGTAGATAGAGTTACTTCCTCCTATGAATAATATTTCATCTCTACAAGTGGAGAGGAATAAATTGCTCAGATTATAACAGCCACATGCCTTTTTAATTCATTCAAATTAATTTTTCTTCTACATGGTTTAAAAGGGTTTAGTTTCCACTAAAACCTATAATTCATTTGTAGATATTTATTATTTCTATATTAAATTTGTTGAAAACATATAATTGAGTCAAGAAGAAAAATTGTATACCCACATGAAATTTTGTTTTTGTTTGTGTAGAAAATTTAATGTTTCAAATTCAGATAAAAGCTCAACATAATCAACTTTAATTTGATGGGTTAATCTTTTTTTATTAATTTGGTATATAGTGTAAGTCACGGAATTTATATAATATGGAGGATGAGAAAATATATATACCATATAATATAAATGGAGTACGATGTTATAGTATGTGAAATTGTATGTAATATTTTATATGCATTGATTTACTGCACAAGCATAATTAATCTTGGTGCCTAATATACAATGGGTACCACATTTTTTTTTTTTTATTCCTTCAAAATTTCTCGATGATACATGATTATTAATTTAAATTAATATTCTTAATCGTGTTATTTCTATTAATTTAAATTTTAGGGTTTAATGTGTAGTTTTTTAACTTTTGTAAAAGTAACCTCAAATACTTTATATGTTCTTTCTTTGAATGAATTAAAATAAAAATCTCATCATGATAAATAATGATAAATGTTTAACCTGTGTGTCACTTCAGCATTTAACTCATGAGTCTCATGAACATTCCTCGTGTATTTTAAAACTGAAATGTCATAATGAGCCACTCATACAACCTAGCATTTTAGTACTTTGTGTAAGTTTTGATTTGTGCAAAGTTTCTTTATGTTGTTTTTGTCACCTTTGCACATGCACCATTTCATTGTAATAATTTGTTTATAATTATTTCATGTGCATTTTTTATTTCTTTTTTTGAATGGCTTTGATGATGCGTATAATTTTTATTCTTATTTGTAGTTGCTTGCAAAGCTTTGCAAGAGAAGTTTTGAAGGTTGTCATTTGGTTCAGTGCAAAAACATAAATATGAGGATAATTACACAAGAAGTCTTATGTGAATCCTTAGGTTTTAAAGTGTTGTGATTAAATTGGAAATTTGTGATCTCTTCATAATTGATTTTGTGTAGATCTTGTTCTCAGCATATTTGTTCTTGTTATATGTTATGGGTAAAGATTTGTTGCAGTTCCTAACCATTTGTATTTAATTATTTGAATCACATAAGTCTGGTATGGATTCATTTAGTATTTCCTTGTGGTGTATTATGTTATAATACACTATGGTGCCTTGGGATGGTATTGTACATTTAATGTTTGTGTTGCATAGTGATGTGTTACAAATATTTGATGATGATATTGGGATTTTTAGTATTATTATAAGTATGTTGATTTTGTTCCTATACAAACATGCCCCTATGCTTGATCCAAATAATTTACAAGATAGAGATAGATGTAGGGAATATTTTTAGAGATAACTATTCTTACAAATACTACATGTTAATATAAAGAGATAAAAAGGATCTATCAAATATTATTGTAATTGAGTGTGCAATCTCTATTTCCAATCATTGAAATATAATAAATAAGTGATTTTATTTGGTGTTTCATTTTATTATATTATTTTAGATATATGATTTGTAAGGTTATGTGTTCTCTGGTATCTCTTCATTGAGACCTCTAATCATCACTACATCATTTAGCTTCAGATCAAGGTTTCTTCTTTTGTAGGTGAGTTCTATAGTTTATTTTTTGCACTTTTGAGTATGTGTAGAAAGTAATGACTCCAACATATTCTATCATGAGTGTTGGGTATAATGGGTATGAAGTGATCTTTGATATTATGGAAATGACACATATAGTAGGTTTCACTAGGAGAGTGCCAAAAGTATCAAGCCTTGTAAACTTGGTTGAATGTATGATGGATATGCAAATCCATATAGAAGCTATAGAGACTACATAACAACAAGGTAGATGATGAAATTAATTTTGAAGTCCCAAAAGAAGTCCCTAAGAACCAGGATGTATAGGAAAAAGTTAATGAACCTAAATATTGATTCATACATGTAATTATAAGGATAATTAGTAATCCAAAATTGAACCCTCCTAATTATTTAGGGAGTTTGAATCCAAAACACATCACTAATTTTATCATTGAGTTATATAAATACTTTAAGTATGAGATTATGTAATAACCCAAGTAGGTTAAATTTGCATGTGTGAAGTTGAAGGGTCCCTTATGGTAGAAGTATGTGCAAGAAGAAAGAGTTCGTACAAGTAAAAATAAAATTAAGACTTGGGATAAACTAGATACAAATTTGAAGGTTAAATTTCTACTTTAATATCCTTTGAAAACTAACATTTTTTTTTTTGGGGTTTTTTAAAGTTTAAACACCACC
Source organism: Torreya grandis (assembly GCA_037957365.1). Taxonomy (NCBI): domain Eukaryota; kingdom Viridiplantae; phylum Streptophyta; class Pinopsida; order Cupressales; family Taxaceae; genus Torreya; species Torreya grandis. The sequence continues at coordinate 886,650 of JARHVA010001426.1, read as the reverse complement.
TTTTTAGATCACTTTGTTTAATTAATTATTGCTTTGATTAGTCCATTTGATAGTTCCAATATCAAATCAGTAGGTGCCTTAACCAACTAATGATTCTTGACAGAGTATATTTCACTTCTAGTCTTTATGTATTTTTATTAAGTCAATGGCTTACTATTTATGCCATTAGGTATTAATATAATCAAGTAACACACCATATTAATCAATTTATAGCTTTATACTTCAATAAAAATATTTACTCTTGCAATAGTATTATTTCAATTTTCACACTAATTTTTAAAGGTATCATTCACTAGTATTACTTCATTTAATTTACTACTTAGAACAAAGTTTAATATTTCATTTATAAGTCTAAGTCAGATTTGCATTACATACATATACTCAGATGTAGATACTAGGGAAAAAATGTTTTATTCATTATTTTTTTATTATCCAGTCATTTAAATTTTTAGTATATGTTCACACCAATTTATCTTCTTTATTTTTCAAACCTTCTTAACTAATTTCATTCTGATTGAAAATGCTAACATCACTTGCATAATTTAATTCATTTAATATAGTAATTTACAATAATTTTACTTTGACAAGTCAATGTATTGCCAAATATATTCCATTAAATCTTAAACACATTTTAGTTAAAAATTACCCAATAACCTAGATTATCTGGAAAAACATAATCACATATAACTTTAACACTTTAATCAATTTATAGAACTTTAATTCACATATTCAAACATAATTAAACTTAAACCCAATTGTTTAAGAAGAGAAAAAGAGACATACATTGTTTGGAAATATAAAATGATAGGTAATTAATTATTTGTTACATTATAACATGTATAAAAGAGTTAAGAAGATATATATAATGTAATTCACATTTATTTATGTGACTTGGACATACACAAAACATATTGATGTTGTAAGTACTATATTATGAAACTATAATCAAGTTTCACTTCCAAAACAAGGTAAAAATGAATTTTATCCTTTTACAATGAAATATTGAGTTCATACCTAAGAAGTAATGTTTATAATGCCTTATAAGTAGATATAAATTTATATTGTAATACTTTCCATGTTAACTTTCTTCCATTTACAAATACAACATAACTCATGTAATACATCTAACTATACAAGGTAAAACTTAGTTTGTTAACCATACTTGAGTGATTAATCCATAACTATTGTAGACTTCTGAAGTATTTTCACTCTATTATAAAATAAATATGTATACATATGACAACATATATTCACCCACAATGTATATATGAATTTAAATAATTATATTTTAAGTAGAGTATGTGTATGGGAAGAACCATGTACATTAATTTATTAACTTCAAGTGCAATAAAAATTAGAATAACAAAAACAAAAAAAAATAATAAAGTTTTCTACAATAGGGTAAGATTCCTTGACTAAATTATTTAGAAATTTTCACATAATTTACATACTTTTGTATAAAAATCCTAAATAAATAGTTTAAATTACACTAATACAATGACCTCATTTAAATGCACACATATTTCATTGCCTTGTCATAATGATCAACTATCATAATAAAAAATAGCTTATAATGCATTTCATAATTATATGACACTTCCTCTATCAAGGCTAAGTGACCATTTAGATAACAATTAATAAATAAGATGTTCAAGATGCATAGTATAACACAACAATTCCAATTGAGACCACAAATAGGTTCTACAAGAAAGTTATTTAAAAATATGAAGGCAATTTTAGTATTCTTCCAGATATCACTAGTCTAGACTCACCAAGATAAGCCCAACAATTTTTGGGTTAATTTTATGCCCTAACCACCTCAACCATCATCTTAGGCATGGGAAAACACCTTATCACTTGAAAGGAATATAGTTATTTAGAGATAACCTGAGGTATCTATGATTTCATTAAACCATATCAAGCAAGCATTTTTATAATATTTAAACCATTAGTGTTGTAATCAGGCATTCCTTTCACAACTTTGTATTCATGATTAACCTTTAGTTTATAATTTATGATTTTACCTTGGCACCATAATATTGTTCATTTTCCAATTATACTATATCATTTAGGACTTATAGGATCAATATTTTTTATAGATTCTATGCAACCTTAGATTTAGTTGCATTCTTACTAATTTAAATTATATGTCCTTAGTTTTGATATACAAACAACTAGATTTCATGTCATGCCCAATGGACCTACTATTTGTGCCATTCTAGACACTCTTTTTACTTAGAAAGAGTAGATTTTTTTGAATTATGATAAATTATTTTAAAAATTATTCATTATACCTAAACCTCTTAAACCTTGTAATTTACTTTTCAGATGGTTTCACCTATATTTTATAGCTTGGCTTCATTGGTATTATTCATTGTTCTTTTTTTATCTTTTACTGATGTAACTTTTCTTTTGATAACTATATTTTATCTAACTCAAACATAAAATATAGAACCATATATATTGTTTTACCTTAAATTTGATTAATGAAATAATAACCCTTTAATTATATAGAAGATAATTGAATATAATTTGACTATGAGTTGATAAAATATACATAAAACCATAATTTGACAATAATTATTTAACATGCAATTTTGAAAAGTTAAATTTTAAACAAATGCAAGAGGGTAGGGAAAGACTTAGCTTATTTGTTGCATTTCCTATATACACCTAGTTTTGTTTAAGAAAACATTAGTATTATGTATTTTGTGGCTTTTTATATTTATAATCTCCTAATGTTGGAATGAACTCTCATTTGCATGTGTTGTCCTAGTCTTATGTCTTCTTTATCACTCTTTCGCATTGATATCACTTTTTTCTATAATTGTAGTCTTCTATGTCAATCATTGTTAAAGTCACATGGATCACTAGTCTTGCTTCAATCTCTTTCTTCAATTTTATTATCTTTGGATAATATTTCCTTAATTGGATAGTATTTCACCCATATTTTTCTAATGCACATTTCATAACTCTTCTTGATGCATGTTTTTTTGGGCCACCTTTTATGACCATTTTACACTTGTTTGAATAAATCGGTCCATGAATAGGTTTTTGAAATTCAAAATTGGGATTATTCTATTTAAATTGTTACCTAATGTATTTTATATCTATCACTTATCATTTGGCACTAAAATAATAAATAAAATCACACTACAATAAGCTCAACCTCTACATTTATCTAAATGTTGTACATATGACATTTAGATTTCATGTTATGACCAAGAGGAAGGCATATGGGAAGATTATTTAGATACACACCTACTTGATCTAATTATGCACATTTCCTAAAGGTATAACTACACCAGCCTAAGGTCCCTATCATTGAGTCTATGTAGGTAGTGCTCAATATAATGAGGTTTTGTAGATAGCTCAACCATTACCACTTTCCCATTTCCCCCTTTGAACTTGATCTAAGTTTTATTTATGTGTAGTACTCTATTATGGTTTTTGAAGAAGGTAAGACAAAACACAAGTTAAATCTTGTGATTATAGGTTTATGTTAGGCTAAAATTCACCAACAAGAAAAAAAACATAAAATCCCAATTTGTATTTCATTTTGGGATAATCTTCGATAAGAGAATCTAAATTAGATAATAGTTTACCCCATTATTTTCCAATTCCCTACTATTGTCCCTAGTTAAAATGACAATCATAAATTCAAATCTAATAATGCCACAGTCACAATTATGGTCAAAAATAATTAGATACAACTTTGTGATCCTTGAACAGATAAGTCATTCATCTCTTTTTCATGTCTTTTCTCAAAACCCCAATTGTTTAACATCATTTTTTTTCAAGTAAAATTCATGGTTGAATGTTTATTTAATGATATATTTTAACTCTACTTGGTTATTTATTTGGTTAGGTTAAGACTACATTAATTATAAAATTAATAAAACATATTGGTAAACCCATTTTATTTATCTAACATACCAAAATCATTGCTTTTAACCCTAAGGTTTTCTTTCAGAAAAACTGTCCTCCTAGGGTTTCAAAATAAATACTAGGTTTTCTCTCTTATGTTGGATTATGTGTTGGCATTACTTTTCATTGATCCTCTTGTTATCATTTTAGTTTTTGGAAATTTTCAAATGAATAAGAAGGAACCCCTTCCCACTCATCCAATTGATGAATTTATAAGCATTCCTTATAATTATAATAAAAATGAAAAAAATATCCAAATTATATGTTACATCCAAATGATGAACATTATTTTGTATATAATGATGATGAGGACTATTATTTCCATGATGGTTATGATGAATAGTATGTAAGTGATGATGAAAATTCTAAGGAAATTAGTGGAGATACATGATCTCCTCATACTCCTTCTCCTTCTATTCTAATTCAAGATAAGAAAAACAACACCTTTGTCAAAGGGTCTCTCATGAAATAATTTACAAAACCAAGTAATAATAGTGCATCTAAAAAATATCATGTTTATTATGATAATGTTCCTTTATAAAATAAAAATGATTTATCTAAAGTAGAGAATAACAATGAATCTCATATTGAATTTTCTTTTGAAACACAAAATTAAAGTGGTGATTCCTTGAACAAGGATGAAAATGAAAAAATTTCTCCTTATTTTACCTTTGCTTCAACAAAGAATGTTTTAATTATAAATGGTGATAATGCACATGATTATGTTTTTAAAAGGTCTAAAAGGTAAATTTTTCTACTTATCCATACTTTAATTTAATTAATAATAGTTCAATTTCAAATATTTATAACAAAACTCTAAATTTTAGTCCTATTTCAAGTGATGATGTTTCGAATAAGGTATAAAATTTAGTTCTTTCTCCATTCTTTACCTTTTTTATACAAAAGAATTTTTTGTTTCCAAATTTTGATAATGAAATTAAATATTGTGTTCTTATTTCATGTGATGATTATTTTAATAACAATTAAATTCTAAATACATATCTTCCACCCTTTTCTAGTGAACATGAAAATGTGTTTACTTTAAATGTTTATTCTACAAGTGAACAAGACTATGATCATGATGAAAATTAGAATGAAGAGGAAAACATTTATACTCCACCTAATATTATTTATTATTTACCCATCACTCATATTTATTATAATTTCATGTTACATGATAAATCAAATAATAATGTTCTTAATGATAATATTGTTACAAAACATAATGATGCTCCTAGTTTCCTTTTAAAAGATAAAGTAGTGCACATGTTGACTCCAGTAATGAAAATAAATTATATTAATGAACATAATATTGTTATTCCATATATTTCAATAGAATGTTATATGCTTTTGAAAACTAACAATATACTAAATGCCAATGAATCTACGAAGCCTACTATTCCTAAACCTATTGCTCCTAAGAGAAATAGTGTACCAATGGTAATAATTAACAATTAAATTCAAGTATTAAATTAACCACTCTAAGATCTTAATATAAATTCACAATATATCATATATTCAATGCATGTTATGGTTTTTTTACAATATAAAGTACATCATCTTACATTGGAAATTAAAGCATACCACTCTTCAGTTGATTCTAATGCTATCCATAGAAACCCCATCTCGTGTAAAGTATTTCATGCACTATTAAAAATTAATTTTAAGATACCAACATTTTATAATTTAAACGTAAATGTGGATCCTTATTTGTATCTCAAATCTTATATAAAATATATGAATGGGTGCAACCATAGTTTGATACTATTACATTTTTTTCCCAAGAGCCTAGAAGCTGAGGTACAAAAATGGTTTCATCATTAACTCCCTAGTGGATCACTACATATATATGTTATGTTAGAATAAATATTACTTAAGCATTTCATATAGAATAAAGGACCCAAAATTATATATGAGTAGTTACCATCACTACATTAAGACAAGTTAGAACTAGATTGGGATTACATCTTATGGTTTAACGCATGTATGAAATAATTAATATTAAAAAAAAATATTTGGATAGAATGTACATGTTATAAATGGGCCTCATTTTCCATCTTGTTTAAAATTATTATATCATACATACAAGTATTTTTATATCTTTGTAATGCAATTATTGCATTAGAAAATCAATTTGAATTTCTACAACCAAATCCAGAGGCATATTTTGATATTGAGTTAGTAAAAATTGAATCATCTAATTTATTTCAATAAATTATATCCACCTTGTCATAAGCTTCCACAAAAACTAGTATTAAAAAGGTATTACATAAATGGAAAGAGCTAGTTTACAAAGAAACTCCTATAATGACTAAAACACAATATGCTAAGAGATAGACTATATAGTTTAATACATTTAGATATAGGCTTCATGATATTATTAGGATATTATTGGATATGAGGTTGAATAATATTACTCCCAATAATTATCATACTTATCATATATTGTGAAAAAATATGAAATAAGCTTTAGTGCAACTATCATCACATAAAGGAAACATTGAGTAGTATGTTGAGAAAGGCATTATTACATTTACTAAGAAGTGATTAATATCTCCTTATCCTTGCTCTAATAGATAACATTATACCATGACAAAGTTATCCTAGGACATTTCTATTAAGGAATGAATGGTTACTGATCATGTTGTTAAAACTACATCTAGATAACAACATAATGATAGATCTAGTGTACCACATATGCAATATAAATGGAAATAAATATATAAAGATAATACAAATTACATTAGTATTATGAAAAAAGGAAATAATAATAGATAAACAATAATAGGGAATAAATTGACAAATATTTTTATAACATATAATTTAAAAAATCCTACTACAACTATGCCTAAAGAAGTGCCATAATGAGAGTAAAATCATTCAATTCTACAGCATGATTAGTATGGTTCATAATTTTACTACCTTCAAGGTTGATAAATGATAATTCTATGATCATATATTTATTATATCATTCTTATATAGATATCACCAAGCTACAATATGATAAGTAGTAATCAATTATAAGGGTGTGGTATATAGGACCCCTCCAACCCATCAACATCATCTATATCATCTACAATAAGAGACCTAGAATTAGAACCTCAAAAATCAACTTGTATCCTAGCATGACCTCTCTCTCATCTCTCAATCCTCATACATAGTTATATGTGCCTTGAGATCGACATAACCCCATTATAATCATATATACTCATTTAATATCCTATGACCTAAACAACACATCAAAATGGTGAGGGCATCTATAGCCTCACCAACTTATCTCTTAGTTTATGTTACTATGTCATATCTCACACATATGTCATATTAGTAACCATCAGTAGATAAAATAAAGTTACGCTCACACAATTAATTATCATATCACACTCAATAAGGCCATCATATATGTCATCATTAAGAACATGTCATGTATATTCATAAATCACAAACTCAATAGTCATGTAATTATCATAACCTACATAGGCACAAATGATGAACTTCAGTTATTACCTAGTAAATAATTCAAAATTTTGATTAACTAACAAAGACAATGTAAAGCATCTTATACCTCCAACTACCTTGGCAAGCTCAATATCCAACACATCACCCCCAGCCATTACTCCTCCACCTATAAATTTTGGGTCCCATCCATGTCATATCCATTGTGACATATATGCATTAGTACATATTAAATCATTGATGTTATGGATCTCTATCATCATATCCCTCTCATCTTCCAGAAGAAAGGAAAGTTATATCATAAATGGACTACACCTATCACCCGGTCTCACTAGATCCCACACATTTTTTGCCCATACCCATGGGGTTGGGGACACATCCTATTATTCCCTAAACTATTTTTACCCACTCATACTAAAAATGCTCTTATACATTTAGTCATTGATCATGAAACTAACAATTCAGTTGGATGATACATAGTTGTGTCTCATCTTTTAGCCACCTTGTAAACCTTCTATATGGTCTCCACATAATAGACTCATCCATCAACTCATGTGGATGGTATATGTAGGATAATGTGGGACAAAATTTGGATATAAAGTGACACTTTTTTATTAAAATAACAATAATTGAACTTGGATATAATATTAGAGACATTTTAAAAATTAATTTGATAATGACATAAGAACATGAATTGTGTCACTCTGAATATAGTTTATAAATATATAATTTTTTTCAATAGCTAGATGATAAAAGTATGTGAAATCTATGAAGTTATGACAATAGGTTGGTCATTTTTTTTGAAAACATAATGAGACTACATGTGTACAAACATATTTTTTTTAGTAAACAAATGAATTTTTATATGAAAATTAATATATAGATAGTTGAAATGTTGAATATTATTGAGAATATTTTTTATTAATGATTTATTATATATATATATATATATATATATATATATATATATATATATATATATATATATATATAATTTTTAAATAAATTTACAAGCCAAGATAACTAGAAAATTGAAATTGTAAGTGTATGAACACAACTTTTTGACCTTTACTTAATGAAAATCATTTTTTTAAAAGCATAGTTGACAATGTGTAGATTGTTGAGATATAAGTTTTATAAATGTTTGATTAATATTCAAAAAATTATAAGGTAATTTATGACTATATGTATATATTCCACAATGAGGTATGTCATGTAAAAATAAAGTAATAATTATAAATAACATTTTAACATTAAAAAAAATTATATATTCTAAAACTACGCTTTCCCCTCTATAAACCCATATAATTTTCTTTTAGTAATAAAATTTTCCAGATCAGATGTATTAAAAAAGATTAAAAGACTCACAAATTTCTTAGAAACAAACTAGGTTGCTCCAAGGTTGGTTTTAGGCTTGGTTCAGACCTCTTCAAGTTTGTACCCAATGCAAATTTTGAGGGAAAAGACAAACTTAAAAGATTGAAATGTTGAAAGGGTTGTACGCCCTTTGAAAATTTACATTTAGTTTACATTACATTTTATATTCTTATAATTTAAATTTATTATACTATATATAACAAATTCAAGACACTCTACATCTTATGAAATAAATTCCAAATTTATCAGAGTTACTATTTATAATTTAGTTTTTCAAAATCTAATATAGTTAATACATAGTTTTTAAAATTTCAAGATTGGAAGATAGAATGAGAAATTAGTTTTTTGAATCATGTTATGCATGTAATATATTTATACCATTGATTATGCCCCTTATTTTACCTAATTTAGTATACCCTACCTACTTTACCTACTTGATTATGCCCTACCCAATTGAATACCCAAGCTTGAAGGTAGATTCCTAAATAATTTATGGGATTTTCAATCAATGGGTCTATCAATATGCATAAATGACTACCCTATAACTTTTAACTTGTAACATACCTATATTCATGATAAAATCATTCATACATGACATCTATTGCATACCTATTACAACATGTATGTATGGAGTCACTCAAATATGACATCTAATTGTATTCATGAAATGATAGCTTATACCAAACATGAATGTATCTACTCATATTAATATAATCCATTCATAATATAATGATTTGAAACACCATTAAAAATTTAGTCTAATATGATACCATTCACTCTAAAAATAATGTTAGATAGATGGTTAATCCATGCATTCTTTAATTCCAATATCTTGTATTATTCCAAAGTCATATGGAATAAAGTCATATTATATCACTCTAAATTCACATATTACACTCCCTCATTAACCCTCATCATCCTTAATCACTCCCTCATCGATCATTGTATTCATCTATCATCCCTAGTCACTCCCTCATTAATTCTCATTATTCCTAATCACCACCTCATTGGCTATCATCATCCCTCATTTTCACTAATCACTCCCTCATCAACCCTCATCATTACTAGCCACTCCCTCATCATCCCTAATAATCACTCATTACTCTTGTTCATCCCTAAACACTCCCTCATCATCCCTCATCATCCCTAGTCATACCTAGTCACTATCTCATCATCCCTTGTCATCTCTCATCATCCCAGGTCACACTTTCATCATCCTTAATAACTACATCATAAACCATCATCATTTATTATCATCCTTAGTAAATATTTCATCATCTTTCATTATCCCTCATCATTCCTAATCACTCCCTCATCAACCCTCATAATCCTTAATCATCCATAATCACTCCCTCCTCATGTATCCTCATCCTTTACTATCCCTAACCATTCCCTCATTGGTCCTCATCATACCTAATAATTCTCTCATCATCCCTAGTTACTCCTTATCTAGTAGATTGTGTTCCAATCTAGTAGTCAGTAGAAATTTACTTTAGAGTTAACAATATCTTTTCTAGATGAATCTTCAGTGCCATTTCAATTCCTTTTATTCTAATTAGACTATACTTGGGTCATTATTATAATTCATGTCCAATAGATTATTCTTTTTCATGATGAGGATGAGGTGAAATCCTTGTTTTGGACATAATTCTTTGTTTTCTATTTGGGTTACAAACATTGAGCAAAAGGGCTTGATAATTTTGGATTTTTTCATGTTTATGAGTTATTCTCAAAGAATAATGTGGGACATGAGTATAAATTATTAGAATTTGTGCCACTAAATTTGTTATCAAATTTTTTCTCTTCACATTAAAATCTTTGCTCTTATTTAGGAATTATGATAGGATGGACAGGGGGTTGATCAAAACTACCAATGATTGCATCATTCTTCTATGTTGTGGTCTCTATAGTGTATGTTTAGTGTTTATTATTTAGGTTTTTTAGGGTTATTTTTTTATGGTTTTGGTTCAAGGGTTTAGGGTTCAAATTTTATAGTTTAGTGTTTGGGTTTGATTTTTGGGGTTCTAGGATTTGGGTTTTATGATTTAGGGTTTATCTAGTTTTAGAATTTAGGGTTTATGCTTTTGGGTTTAAGGTTTTATGGTTCTAGGTTTGTGTTTTATGGTTCAACATTAAAGGTTTATGGTTTAGTGCTTAGGGTTATAAGATTAGGGTTTATTGTTAAGATCTTAAGGGTTAAGTTTTTGGGTTTAGGGCTTGCGGTTCAATGTTTAGGATTTAAGGTTCATAATTTTTAATTTTATGTTTAGGGTTTAGTTTTTAATATTAAGGTTATAGGGTTAAGTTTTTATGGTTTAGTGTTTAATATTTAGGATTTTATGTCTACGGATTGGGATTTAGGTTTAAGGCCATAAATTTTAAATTTTAGGACTTATGGTCTAGGGTATAATGTATGGGGTTAAAGTTTTTTAAGTTCCATGTTTAAGGTCTAGGTTTTATTGTTTAGGTATTATTTTTTAGGTTTAGGACTAATGTATTAGGGTTAAGAGTTCAAGGTTTATGGTGTTTAATATTTAGGTATATGATTTAGTATTCATGGTTTAGGGTTTATGGCTTAAGGTTTGGGGTTTATCATTTAAGGTTCAGTGATTGGGGTTTGGTTTAGGGTTAATGGTTTAGGTATAAATTGAGGTTACTAGGGTGATTAGCTACATTTTTGTCTATTATGAGTGACTATATCATGACTACATGAATATTTCATGTATTAGTGATAACATACCTACATGTAGTACTAGGTATGGGGTAGATGTAAGATATGAATGACTATATCATTATTATATATATGTTATAGTTTGCATGCTATAGGATAGTCATTTATGCATATTGATAAACCCACTAATTTAAAAACCCACAAATTGTTTAGGAATTCATCATAAATCCACCTTCAAGCCTTTTATATGAATGTCTCTAGTCACTACTTTATTTATATAGGTGATAATGTCCCTTATCCTTTCAATATATAGCTTAGCCAATGCCCCCTCTCATTTTTCTATATAGGTGATAACTCAATATTATGGTTTATGGTTAGAGTTTTAGGATTTATAAATTTAAGGTTGTAGGTTTATGGTTGATGGTTCAAGATTCATAGTTTAGGGTATATGGATTAACATTTAGGGTTTAAGTTTTAGTGTTATGGCTTAGGGATTAATATTTAAGGCTTATAATTTATTTTTATGCTTAAATTTTAAGGATTTATGGTTTGTGGATCAAAGCACTAAGGGTTTAGATTTCAAGGTTTGGGGTTTGTTGTTTGGGGTTAGGGTTTTGGGTTTATGGTTTCACACTTAAGGTGTAGGGTTTGGGGTGTAAGGTATATGATTTTAGTCTTGGGGTTTGGTTGAGGGTTTGAGGTTTGGAACTTACTATTTAGTATTTAGGTTGGGATTGAGTGTTTTGGCATTAGGTCTTATGGTTTAGGATTTGGGGTTTAGTGTTTATGATTTAAAGTTTTGGGTTTTGGGTTTGTGGTTTTAGGTTTAGGGTTAAGGCTTTAGGGTCTAGGGATTTAGGTTTAGTGTTTAAGGTTTTGGGTTTTGGGTTTTGGGTTTTGGGTTTTGGGTTTGGGTTTAGAATTTTTAGTTTATGAGTTAATGTTTAGGTTTTATGACTTATGGTTTATGGTTTTAGGCTTGGGGTTAAGAGTTTAGGGATTAAGTGTCAGCATTTAGGGTTTAGGATTTTATTTTAGGATTTAGAGTTTAAGGATTTTTTTTTCCATTTAGGGTTAGGGGTTAAATATTAAGGGATTATTTTTTGAGGTTTTGGATTTAAGGTTAGGGGTTTAAGGTTTAGAGTCTCAATATTAGGGTTTTAGGTTTAGGGTCTATGTTTCTAATTTAGGGTTTATTATTCAAGGTTTAGGGTTTACATTTTATGATTTAGGGTTTTGGGTTTAGTGTCAAGTTTTATTGTTTAGGTTTTAGGTTTTAATGGATTGAGGCTTAGATCTTAGGATTTATGATTTAGGTTTTAAGATTTAAGATTTAGGTATCAATGTTTAGTGTTTAGTTTTAGTGATCATGGTTTATGATTCATTTTTTAAGGTTTGGGGTGAAGGGTTTAGGGTTCAAGGTTTATATTTTATTATTTGGGGTTGGTTTTTTGGGTTTCAACATTTAGGTTTTAAGGTTTAGGTTTTACAGTTTTAGGATTTAGGCTTTGTGGTTTTGAGATTAAATTTTTATGGTTATGGGTTTGTGGTTTATGGTTTGACTTTCAATTATTAGGGTTTAGTTCTTAGGGTTTCAAGATTTGAGTTTAGGGGATAAAGGTTTAGGGCTTAGGGTTTAAATTTTAGGGTTTTGGGTTTAGTGTTTAGGGCTTGATGTTCTTAATTTTGAATATTTTTTAGGGTTTAGTGTTTAAAATTAAGAGTTTAAGGTTAACAGTTTATGTTTTAGTGTTTAGGATTTAGGATTTTAGGTTTATGGTTTAGGGTTTTGGGTTAAGGGCTTGCATTTAGGTTTTACGGTTTAGGGTATAAATTATAGGGTTTAATGTTTTAAGGTTATATGTTTAGTTTCTATAGGTTATGGTTTATGGATTCTTGTTTTAGGTTTAGGTTTAATGTATTAGGGTTAAGGGTTCAAGGTTTAGGGCTTAGGGTTTAGGGTTTAGGTACATTATTTAGTGTTCACGGTTTAGATTTGATGCCTTGGGTTTGGGGTTTAGAGTTTATGTTTAAATTTTTAGGGTTTGGATTAAGGTTTTAGGTGGAAATGGAGTGTACTAAGGTGATCCATTGCATTTATGTCTAATATGAGCGACCATATCATGACCACAAGAAGATGTGATGTATGAGTGACCACATACCTAAATGTAGTAATATGTATGTAGAAGATGTAATATATGAATTATTATATCATTACTATATATATTATATAGGTTTCATACTACAGGGTATTAATTTATGCATATTGATAGGCCCAAGGATAGACCCATTAATTCAAGTTCATTTTATAAGTTGAGAACAAGGTTATTAAGAGGATTCCAAGGAAAATATATAAAAATCAAATTAAAACATGGAAAAAATAAGTAATGGAAGGTGAAAAAAAGCATAAAAAGTGAAGAACTTCATGACTACAAGTAGAGTTGATGGTCTGCTAAGATAGAACGAGGGTATATGTAGTCAAAAGAATCATTTTATTTTGAATAAAATGTGTGTTTTAATTAATTTTTTGTGTTCAAAAAGTTATTACATGTGTGAATGAAATCTAAATTCATTTGAGGATAATTTATACTTTGTCCAATGTTTGTATCATTGAAACCTTCTAAATCATGTTTTCTATATATCTATAGTCACTTGTAGTCTCTTGTATCACATAGAAAAAGTTGCATGAGTTTTTTTATAAGATTGGATAAGTTAAGGGAGGTAGTTAAGGCTATGTTCCAAGTTTTACGTATTGAAAATAATCTTTAAGTTGTATTAATAATAAATTTTAATGTATTGGACTATGTGTGCACAGTCAAACATTAGATTATGGTTTTTGATATAAAGAGAACCATAACTTACATCTCCCGTGGTGGAATCCCCTCAGACTCATAGGAAAGTTTTTATATAAGTTTTATGAGTTATTATAATAGGTATCATTCTAAAACTCACCATGTTATTACAGATATAGAGGGTTATTCTTCAATCTACCTATAGATAGTCATACAAAAGCTAAGTCAAGAGAAAATTTTAGTGTTTTACTTTGTTGATTGAGTCTAAACCTCTTATGAATTTCCAATGTTATTATGTAAACATAATAGAATACTTAGTTAAAATGATTCAAATCATCTGGATGTTAAGCTAATTCAATATCCTTCTAAGTATATTATGCCATTCAGACCTAAAGAGTAGAGTTGTAATTGAATTCTAATTCTTAAGATACCAATAAAGGAAATTGGTTTATCATCCTTAGAAATAGTCTCCAAACATCTTAATAAATATTTATAAGAATAATTTGATGATCTTAGATTAAGGACACCTTTTCAAGACCAAATGCACCTATACATAATACTATAATAGTTCTTAGGAGTTAGTAAACATTTTGGGCACTTTAGGGATCTAATTGGTATTTTGAGCTTGTTTAAAGGCATCTATGAGTCTTGTATCATTATACTAAGATTTTCATTGAGTTTTTGAAGTGAATGAGTCCATAAAATAAGTTAGTTATAAACCTGTTTGTGTCAAATCCTTTAGGGGAAAAATTTGGCCTAATAGGGCTATAAAGGGTAGAGTTGTTGTCATCTATGTTTTGATTTGAATTTCTTCATGCAATAAGAATATTGAGTCTTGAAATAATTAATGAAAGCCTCATAATATTATTAAAAATAGTGAGGATTTACAATTGAGTGTTTTATGATTCAAAGAAGGGTTTTTATTGAAGGTAGATTATTGTCTTGGGATTGAGTGCCCTATTTTAAGTCATTAAAAGTGTCTTTTGATCTGAATATAAAGACTAATAAGTCAAGAGATAATACTAAATAATAAGTTCATTAGTATTTCAATATTAATACTCAAAGGACCTTTTGTGATAGAATTGGAGATAATTTATGGTTTAGAAGAGACCTAATTACATGTAAGTTTCTAAAATAACTTGAAGTAAATCAAGTTGAATAATTCAAGCACTTTGACATTGGTAGGGAATAGTAACGATCAAGATATGTCTTGTGTATTTAGGTAGGGCATACTAAATGAGGTCAAGATATGGCTCAATTATTCAATTAGTTAGGGCATACTCAAGCAGATAAAGTAGGTAGGGAATACTCAATTAGTTAAATTAGGCATGTAATCCTTAGTGTTATAGATCTATTACACACGTAACATGATTTGAAACCTTGTTTCTCATTCTATCTTTCGATCCTGAAATTTTGAAAATGAAGTATTCACCATAATGGATTTTGAAAAACTAACTTTTAAATGGTAATTCCTATAGATCTATATTCAATTTTAGAAGATGCAGAGTGGCCTTAATTTTTTATATTTAGGAAAATAAATTTAAATCATAAGAATATAAAATGTAATAAAAAATTAAATATAAATTTTTACTTGCACATGCAAACACAAAAATAAAAATGCAACAAAAAAACCAACTCAAACTTCACACAGAAACTAAAAACCAACAAAAAAATACATACATGTCTTTAAAAGCAAAAAAGAACTAGAAAAAATTGCACAAAATTTATAACAAAAAAAAAAAAAAAAAACATTTACATGTCTTTACACAAACAAAAAAAATACATCTCTTCCCACAAAATAAAAACAATACATGTCTTCTAAATGGAATAAACCCTTTGAAAATGGTGTATTCCCTTTCAACATTTGAAAGGGTGTATGACCTCTGTAAAGGGTGTATACCTTTTTCTCAAAAGGTCTTACACCCTTTGCAAAGGGCATAGACCCTTTTCAAAGGGTGTAAACCCTTTCAACATTTCAAACAACATATGTCCTTTTAGCATAAGGTTTTATGCCCTTTAGGGTTTGGACCAACCCTTATGAGATCCATATTGGCTTTGTTTCTTTAAAGAGTGTATGATTTTTACAAAAAAAATTGTATTTTTCATTATGTCACCCTTTTTGTCCCCCAAATTTGTGTATCCACCCTAGTATCTATCTACACCACACGATACTTCGATCTCGCACCTACACTATACCCTCCCATATCCATATAAATATCTATAGATGTGCACAATCACTACATGTCATCCCCACTGGTTGAGTAATTATTATATTCTCATAAGCCCATTAATGTAATAATTTGTTTGAACCAATGCATACACTAGATGCCTCACATGTGAATATGTACTAGTCATAGTAAAAGTGAGAAAGTATAGTCATACCCCATGAATACATAATATTTTGATCATCTATATCTTATATGATCAAGTGCATCTTATATGAGATAGATACACCACCACATCCACTACTATGAATGATGTTAGTAGCACTGCCAAAAATATTTGCACAAATAATACAATCATAGACAATACAACATCTGACTCACTATCATTATGGTTATGCGCATCTAGTCTACAATTCAAATCTTTGTATGAATTATTCATGGCCATAGGTCCTATAGCATCTAGTACTACCATCCTCCTACCATAAATTGGTAATGGAAGTACCATCCACACATCTTCTAGAATGGAAATTGTCTCACTCATAGGAAAATAGAATGTGCAAGTCTCTGCACCCCACCTCTTAGCTAATGTGATCATAATGTGTGCATCATATGGCATCATATATAGCCAACCCACATATCCAACTCTAGCTCTATCAATAATCGACCTCTTTATAGACAGAGGTAACCCATGCACATTATCCATTATCCATTATCCAACACTTTTGTAACTCCTTTTAATGCACATTCTCATATAAATATTAATTATTAACACAAATACTCATTAATTATTTTACACAATGTACTAAAATCCACAAAATTTAGACATGACAGTTTTTGTCAAATAGACTGGCATTCAGACAATATAACCCTTTATAGGATAGAAGCACTATCAGCTAGATACAAGTGTTACAAACCCAAATAATGATGACCTAATCAAGATATAATTGTATAAATTTATGTATACATCAACTAACAAAATTTAGAAAAATTTACTTAAACACATTTATATAGTAAAATAATGATAGGTATTTCTATTATTTTGCATTCTAACTTCCTCCTCAGCTTGAATTAAGGCCTCCATCTCATTGAGCCAGCTATATTAAATTGCTATCTTTTGGGGCATGTTGACAAAATCCAATTTACAATTCCTAATTCATAAAATGAACTCAAAGTTCTCAACTTCCAAATCTTATAAGCATTTTTTAACCTATGCCATACTACTAAGGTATTCTCCCCACACTGTAACATCCATATTGCTAAAAAATTAAAATTTCAATATCTAGAAAACCATAGCTTTGATTTCATAACTAGTTTTTTATCACTGAATATAATCATGAAACCTTTCATATCATATAGGTCCCATTCCTATGAAAACCCTTTTGTCACCCCAATGATGCATACTTCATTTTTCTTAGAAATTAATCTATTATTATGGGAACCCCTCTGAGCACTAATTATAATTAAATATCTAACCAGTGATAAACACTTGATTCTAAGAATCTTTTAATAACAAATATGACTCCTAACTCATGTTATATCAATTATCAATTTTGGCTCAAATTCTTTACACTAGTTTCATCACTCTCACTAAAAGGGGATATACATGGGCACTGTTTCTCCTAACTCTAGTACACATAGGATATTTTAATCAATTCACATATACTATACACCAAATTTTGACTCAGATCATATTTTTATTTACTTGATACACCATTATTTTTGATGTACTATGTTTTAGTATGCAGACTATATATTATGTGATATAGTAATTTAGTAGTTTTTGACACAATTACTGATATTTGGTCAGCTTATCTTAGTTTTGGATCATATTCTTGAATTTACATATGACATTGGTTTCAAATTTATACAAATTTTCATAGTTTATTACAGTATTTTACCAATATTATAGAGATCTTTCATATAGTTTTGATAGATTATCAATAAAATAGGGTACATATATAGTTTATGTTCATATAACTTATGCAATTTCACTCATTTTTAAATAGGTTATGATAAGTGGGGAATGAACATAGTGAGATACAAATTAATACAAATTTATTACTCATAATTTAGATTTATTACTTAGACTGTGTGACTCAATTTTGCTCAGTTATCAAATTGGGGGTATGTTGTGTGGCACATGTTCTAATCCCCCAGTTATTGGTATTAAGTTGTA
Source organism: Torreya grandis (assembly GCA_037957365.1). Lineage (NCBI taxonomy): Eukaryota > Viridiplantae > Streptophyta > Pinopsida > Cupressales > Taxaceae > Torreya > Torreya grandis. Next base: position 868,089 of record JARHVA010001426.1, on the reverse strand, counting down.
TTGAATTAATGGTAGATCATGCCATTATTTATTTATTTTACACAAGAATTAGTTCAAGTTTTTACTTACATTAATTTTTCCATTAGTTTTTTACTATAATGAATCTTATAGCCATATGTAGTGGTTGATTCAAAAAAATTTGCACCTATACCTTGTATATTCAAGTTGTGTGAGGCTGAAGTTAAATAGAGTTTAAATTATTTGTATATATCTACCTATAAAATAGAGTGGGGAAGCATAGATTGGTTCCCCATAACATATATGTTTAGTTATAGTTATTACATGGACTCTATATTATGAGTTCATCTTCACAATCATCATTTGAAGTCTTGTTCTATTCTTTATCCAAGAAGAAAATAAGATTATATCTCATATTTTATTTGTGTGAGTTGATCACATAAAACCCATGGAACCTCAATATACATTAAAGAACATACAACATAGGTAAGTATCAATATGACTTTCTTCATTTTACTCTAGTAATTTCATTTTATTGCATTACTAGAATAAAAGGAGGGTAAATGTATACACCCAAATTCAATCAATAAAACACAAGTATTATGTATTTTGTGCATTTTTATATTTATAATCTTCTATTTAATTTCCATTAGTGTGTGTTCCTAGTCATGTGTCTTCTTTATCACTCTTTCGCAATGATTTAACTCTGTTTCTACATTCTTAGTCTTCTATGCCAGTCCTTATCAAAGTCATAGGGATCCTTAGTCTTTATTTAGGATCATTATTTAGTTTTGTTATTTTTGGAAAATAACTCCTTAATTATATATTATCAATCCCCACTATTATCCAATCCCCCTATATTTTATAACATATGTTTCAGGAATATTTTGTATGGAAGTTTATTTTTGGTCTCTTTTTATGATTATTTTATCCTTGTTTGATTCAATTGGCACACAAATAGGTTTTTGTAATTAAAAATTGGGATTATTTTATTTAAATCAGTCCCTAATACATTTTGCATCCATCATTTATCATTTGGAACTAGAATAACAAATAAAATCATAGTACAATAAGCTCAATCTTTGTATTTATCTAAAGTTAATACATAATACATATATATATATTGCATGTTTTGACTAAGAGGATGAACTAGGTGAAGATAATTCAAATACACAGTATGATAGATCCCATTATTCACATTCCCTAAAGTAATAATTACATCATCTTGAGGTCCCTATCATTGGAGCTTTTTAGGTAGTGCTCAATATAATGGGGTTCTAAGGATAGCTCAGCCATTCTGACTTCCCCATTTTTACTCCCCTTTTGATTTTAAGTTTTATTTGATTTATTTGTAGGAATTTATTAAGGTTTTTGAAGAGGGGAAGAAAAACATAAGTAAAATTGTAAAATCATAGGTCTATGCCATGCTGAAGTGCACCTATAGAAAGAACCTCATATATCTAAATTTGTAGTTGTTGTAGGAAGAACTTGGATAAGAGTGCCCTAATTAGAAAATAGCACTCCCCCGCTATTTTAAAATTATCCAATATTATCATAGGTTAAAATAACAGTCATATAGTCAAATTTGATAGTGCCATAGTCACACTCAAGATAAAAAATAATCAGATACAACTCTATGAGCCCTTAACAAATAAGTTGTTCACCTCCTTTTATTATCTTTTCTCAAAACCCTAGTTTAACAACATTTATTTGTAATTAAAATGAATGGTTGAATGTTTATTTAATGATACATTTTATTCCACTCAAATATTTTTTTGGTTAGGTTAAGCCTTAATTAATAAGAAAATAAATAGAACATTTCCCTAATTTGTATAAATGATTTTATTACCTAAAATTACACAAAGGAATTATATTTTATTATTCTCTAGATTCAATGATTGTTTTTATTCTAGGATAGGATTTTTAAAAAGAGGATAATACCAAAAGTTAGTATTGACCCTTATGGGTTGATCTTGACTTTATGTAAATAGGTTCTTGGTAATTGATTTTTATTTCTCACCTAGGATAAGATTAGTAGAATAAAGATAGTACTAGAAATTGATATTGACCTCATTCAAAAAAAATTTGATTCATTCTTAGGTGATTTGCCTATTTTAGTAATGTTAATTTTCACATTTTCAAACTTTTTCATGCATACCTATGCACCTAAAATATTAAATCCCAGTTTCTTGCACAAATACTTGGATACCAAATAAGGGGGGAATCAAGAGAAAGGGATTGATTTAGACTGATCTTGATCAATCCCCATTGAAATACCAAGTTTTTCACTACATTTTCAATTCTCCAAAGAGGACTTAAACTCAAATGTAGTTATCCCACTTAGGGGTGTGTGTGAAATGATGAATGTATATAGATGTTATTTATAATAAATTATCATTGATACAAGCATGTAACTATAATAGTACTTCAAATATAGTTATATTGATTCAATGAAATAAATGTTTAATTTTTATATCTCTTGAAATGTGAGAGTGCTTGTTCTAAATGCCTCATAGTAACTTTTTATGTATGTGAATATTTTATAATTAGAACTAAAATCCTAATAACACAAAAACCAGACCCAAAGACATACAGGAAACCCAAAAAAAACATCCAAAAAGGGGAAAATATTTAAAATCAAATAAAAATACCAAGTTTCAAGATCGTTGGGAAGGGATCAAAATATAGGATCGATATTTACCCATAATAGTTTATCTTATCTTGAGACAAAAACAACCTTAAAAAAAATAAAAGGATTTATATATACCTATTTTTAAATCTGACTTAATTAATGTATATTTGAAAAGGGGGCCACAAAATAATAAAAATACAAAAATTAAATGGAAAAACATGAGAGATATGCACCACTAAGTACTTCATTCTTAGCTGAGATCCATATAAGCAAAGTGGCTAAAAGAAAATTTGAAATAATTATAGTGCTAAATTTGGGTGTCTACATAAATAACATGTCTTTTATAGCTTGATTTGATTGGTCTTAATCATGATTTCACTATAAATCATGCAAGAATCCTGTGAGTAGAATAATAGTTGTCTACAACCTTCAACAAATATTTATCCCTAAGATTCACCCTACCTAATACAAACATGATTTGTCAACCTTGTTTTTAAAGCTTATACCTTAGTTAACAGTTTACTTTTAAATTCAAATCTAGTTGTTTACAACCTAGTTATGTCCAAATCTTTTTTTCCAATATTTTATGAATGAACTACATGTCATATTAAAATGTCAAGATCTTTTCTTACTCAAATTTAAGTTTCAATGAGATACAAAGGTCTAATTTTATTATTCTAAATTATCACAACCTTAATGAATGTTAATACTAGTTTATAACTTAGCCCTTATTAACTTAATAACTAGGGTTTACCCTTGATAAAATAAAATAAAATAAATTTACAACTATTTCTTATAATTAACCATATTTATCTACTCTTCTCCTTATAGATGATATTTCGATTGTGTTTAATTTGAAGCATGATATTACCACTTAGAATTTTTTTGACATGTTTATTAAAATAAAATAGAACCATGCTTAAATCTAATCCAAAATAAAATACTCATATTTTATTGTTGACATGTCGTTAAAGAATTTTGACATTGGTTAATGTGCCAAATTGATATTTATAAATGCTTATGCCATCTAATGCAGACCTAGGATTTACCTATGGTTGACTGGATTGTATTTAAAAATGTATATCATTTCAAATGAAAATAAAAACCTTCAATGGATGACTCAATCTAGATTTAGATTTCAAATCAACTATAAATTCAATTCCAAAACTTTCATTTCTTTATAATTGAATTTTCATGAATGAAATTTCAATAGAATAAATAAATAACACTTAGCACATTTGAGATAAGTGTTGCAATAGTTGTGATATCAAAAGTTGTTAGTAGATTTGAAAATTTCTAGCTTAATGAAGGAGGAGTTGGTTTACTTTTATTTTTTAACATATTTAGAAAGTTTTAAGATGGATCCATAAATTGTGAAAGGTATCCTTTAAAGTTTATTTATTAGGAGCATGTTTTAAGAGTGAATATTTTATGGTCTTATTATTTTTAATTGGAAGTTCATCAAGAATTTTAATGGGATGCATAAAGATACAAAATAATTTTGGTGTTTCTAGATTTTAGTAAGGTATTTCAAGTAGGTAACTAAATTTAATGAGAAATTAAATTATAAGATGAATAAATATTTAGTGAATGATCAGGAGTTTATGATCCAAAGTGAAAGTGTTCCTAAAGTGGAGGTATTATTTACTGCCTAAGGAGACTATGTTGAGTAAAGACTGTCAAGCATGTAATTCATAAATAGCTAAGGAAAATTAGATTAAAGATATATAAATTAGGTTGAGTTTCCATAGAATTACTCAATTTTATTGAAACATAATAGTGGTATGTCAAACAAAGTTGCTGATGTATTGAGTAATAGGTGTCTCTTGTTGAATGAGATGTAAGTGGAACTCATAAGATTTTATTCTAAGAGGTAAATTTATGGAGACATTAAATATTTCATAGGTGCATAAAAACATGCACATAACTAATTAGTGGTGATAAAAAAAACATGGTTTTATTATTTCATGTAAGAATGATTGTTATTTTGTGGAGTGTATTTGTGTATAACTATAGGTTCAATACATGAGAATTTGATAAAATATAATTATATTAGAGCATTAGTAGATCATTTTGGGTATCAATATTCCTACATCCATAAAATATACTTAGTAAAAAAAGTGCTTTTTTTTTATTTTAGGAAAATCTTGACTTGGTTTTACATTCCTTGTGTTGTTTGTGCTACATTTTAATGCATGTCATTCCTTCGTAATATTATTTTCAACCTTTATGCATGCAATTTTTTATTTTCCATTTTTCACAACATTGATGGTGTGCACAGTTTTGGTTCTTATTTATAGTCACTTACAAAGATTTGTGTGAGCATGTTTTGAAGGTCTATTTTTGGTCCTGTGTAATAGTATAAAAATAAAAATAATTGCGCAAGAATTATTTTATACATCCTTTGTTTGAAAATCATTGTGACTTTATTGGTAACTTATGAATTATACGCAAGTTGATCTTGTGGACAATTTATTTTGGGTGAAATTATTTTTTTAATGTGCTATGGGTAAAAATCATTGTAGTTCCTAACCATTTGTAATTAATGCCTTGAATCATGGAATATTTTTATATATCAATTTAATATCACATTGTGATATAATATGTCATGATGTTTTATTTTTTTAATGTGCTATGGTTCCTTCAGACTGTATTTTGCATTTAATTTTTATGGAGGATAGTGATGTGTTCCAAATATTTAATAATGAGTGTGTTGATGATAATTATTTTAATTATGTGATTCTTGTGCCTATATAAACATGCCCATATGCTTAATCTAGCTATTCATATAAACTGATGATAAATATATATTGAATATTCTATGAGATAAATATACTTTTAAATACCATGAGTTATAAGTAAAATATATGAGGATCTATTGTATAACATCTCATTTGACATTATTGTGTTATTGTCATTGTTTGTGCACATTATATTCTAGCATTAAAATATAGTAAATAATTGAGTGCATTTTTTGTTATATTTTAGTGCATCATTTTTTATGTGTAATTATGAAGGTTGTGTGGTATAAATCATCTCTTCATTGAGACCCATAAATTTAAATACATCAAAATATCACTAGGTGGGTTTACGGTATTGAGGGGACAAAAGGTAGGGCTTAAAGTGCCATGTTTTGTATAAAAATAGTAATACCTAAACCTGGGGAGAGTTATAGAGACACCTGTACAAAGATTTTTTTTATAATGTAAGAAGATTGATTATTTCCTTTTGACTGTAGTTTCTAGATACATAATTTTTTTAATACCTATTTGAGAATGGTCTATAAATTGATGTATTTTTTAAAATTTCATAGTTTTTTAATGAAATAATAACTAGACTCCATGTGATAAACTAAAATAATTTGCCAGGATATCCATATCAATAAATGACCATGGTGATGTGATCATTTGTGTCAAGAAAGCACACATCACACTGTTGAAAGTAATTGAAACCATCAAATGAGAATATTGCATAAAGAGATTGGATTCAAGAATCAGTATGAATTGCTTATACAAACACTCAAAGTTTATAGCTCTCACAACTCACAAAGCTATCATAGTTCATAGCTAAGTAGCTCAAACAATCCATAATACACAAAAGAATAATAGCTATCTAGCTCACTTAATGAATATTACAAAGGGAGAGAGGTGTATATATAGGTTAGAGAAAGAAATATACCACACATTCTAGTGAATATCATACTAATATTCCTAAGTAACCCAAATGACCTCTAGAGCCCTAAGCAAGCTAATACAATCATGTAGGCAAAAGCCAGTGAGAAAAAGGACTACACTAACACCCCCCATAAGTGCAGCTTAGGTGGGAGATGATACAAAATAAAATCCTAATAAAAAGGCCTCATAAGGTACCCAAGTACATAGCATTCTCTCATAAAGTAGAGAAAAGGAAAAAACTCATAATAAAAACTACCCCCAAAAAGAGAGAAATAGAAAGAAGAGGAGACTAAAAGACCCCCCAAATGATGATGTTGTAGTAATCAACACTCCAAGTACACAAATATGATCCCAAATATCCTATAAAACATGAAGTGTTCCTCCACATAGAAGAGAGAGAATGTGAATGTAGAATGTCATAAGGAAAATGTTGAAGTAAGTCCCTCTAAAAAAATGTTGTCTCTTATTTTTGGAAGAAAGAAACCATGAGCTGTCAAACTACTAAATTCCCACTCAAGTGGAATACGTGTAGGAATCAAGATGTATATCTCTAAAAAATTATAAATATCTCCTTGTTAATGCTCTAATATGCCAAATTCTAATCAATTATCATAGGACTAACTGTAGAAGATGGAAATGAAGAATCATAAAATGAAGGAGAGAGAACAACCAGAGAAGAAGATAGACATGAAAAATTCACTAAAATAATATCCATGAGAAGAGGAGAGAAAATCTCAATAACCTTCGAAAATGAACATTGGTCTACAAATGAAGTACTCATATCTACAAGAAATAGTAAAGTAAAATATATGAGGATCTATTGTATAACATCTCATTTGACATTATTGTGTTATTGTCATTGTTTGTGCACATTATATCCTAGCATTAAAATATAGTAAATAATTGAGTGCATTTTTTGTTATATTTTAGTGCATCATTTTTTATGTGTAATTATGAAGGTTGTGTGGTATAAATCATCTCTTCATTGAGACCCATAAATTTAAATACATCAAAATATCACTAGGTGGGTTTACGGTATTGAGGGGACAAAAGGTAGGGCTTAAAGTGCCATGTTTTGTATAAAAATAGTAATACCTAAACCTGGGGAGAGTTATAGAGACACCTGTACAAAGATTTTTTTTATAATGTAAGAAGATTAATTATTTCCTTTTGACTGTAGTTTCTAGATACATAATTTTTTTAATACCTATTTGAGAATGGTCTATAAATTGATGTATTTTTTAAAATTTCATAGTTTTTTAATGAAATAATAACTAGACTCCATGTGATAAACCAAAATAATTTGCCAAGATATCCATATCAATAAATGGCCATGGTGATGTGATCATTTGTGTCAAGAAAGCACACATCACACTGTTGAAAGTAATTGAAACCATCAAATGAGAATATTGCATAAAGAGATTGGATTCAAGAATCAGTATGAATTGCTTATACAAACACTCAAAGTTTATAGCTCTCACAACTCACAAAGCTATCATAGTTCATAGCTAAGTAGCTCAAACAATCCATAATACACAAAAGAATAATAGCTATCTAGATCACTTAATGAATATTACAAAGGGAGAGAGGTGTATATATAGGTTAGAGAAAGAAATATACCACACATTCTAGTGAATATCATACTAATATTCCTAAGTAACCCAAATGACCTCTAGAGCCCTAAGCAAGCTAATGCAATCATGTAGGCAAAAGCCAGTAAGAAAAAGGACTACACTAACACCCCCCATAAGTGCAGCTTAGGTGGGAGATGATACAAAATAAAATCCTAATAAAAAGGCCTCATAAGGTACCCAAGTACATAGCATTCTCTCATAAAGTAGAGAAAAGGAAAAAACTCATAATAAAAACTACCCCCAAAAAGAGAGAAATAGAAAGAAGAGGAGACTAAAAGACCCCCCAAATGATGATGTTGTAGTATTCAACACTCCAAGTACACAAATATGATCCCAAATATCCTATAAAACATGAAGTGTTCCTCCACATAGAAGAGAGAGAATGTGAATGTAGAATGTCATAAGGAAAATTTTGAAGTAAGTCCCTCTAAAAAAATGTTGTCTCTTATTTTTGGAAGAAAGAAACCATGAGCCGTCAAACTACTAAATTCCCACTCAAGTGGAATACGTGTAGGAATCAAGATGTATATCTCTAAAAAATTATAAATATCTCCTTGTTAATGCTCTAATATGCCAAATTCTAATCAATTATCATAGGACTAACTGTAGAAGATGGAAATGAAGAATCATAAAATGAAGGAGAGAGAACAACCAGAGAAGAAGATAGACATGAAAAATTCACTAAAATAATATCCATGAGAAGAGGAGAGAAAATCTCAATAACCTTCAAAAATGAACATTGGTCTACAAATGAAGTACTCATATCTACAAGATGAATGTCTACATGAACATATGAGTCGTTGATACTCTCAATGTGTATACTCTCATTAGAAAAGTCCTCTAAAATGCAAGTCAATGAAGGATATGGAAGAGAAAAAATATGCAGAGCATTGTCCTCCTAAAATGTGTCATTACAAGGAATAAAAGCATGAGGAGAGAGTAAAATAGTCTCATAAAAGACAATAGAAAGAGGAGGAAGAGCGATGTAAGTCTCAGCTACATCTCTGAAAAGAGACTATAGGATGCTCCAAATAATACATGGACACTTTATATATTCCACATGGAAATGAAGATCCATGGAAACATGTAGTAACCAATTTTCAAAAACATTATCACAAGTATTCATCCACTTATTAAACCAAATAAGAATTAGTGGATTCAAGAATCTATCCATATATAAATGGAATATGATTCTTGTGTGTGATCAAGTATTCACTGTGAGCACACAATGAAGCATAATTATCCTTCGCAAGAGGGATCACTAGAGATGAAATAACTCTCCTCATATGGATGGTAATAGTGCATGCTCTAGAGATGGACTTTAGACAACACCGAAAATGAGTCCAATCAAATGAGAGCAATGTGTAAACAAGTGACAATGCACACTTAAATGGACATTAGGATTTGATGAAAATGCATCTAGTAATACAAGATTAATCTATGTAAGTAGTCACTAAATGGGCATAGGTAATAGTGTATGAAAAATTGAATGTGCAGAAGAAAGAATGTAGTAGGGACTAAACTCCCTTGAATATGACACTTTATAATTTTAGTACTTTTCAAAGAAGAAAACCAATGGAAAGAGGAAAAAATAACATGCACTTTTGAAAAAATTGGCACTCAATTATGAGTTACCAATCAAAAATTTTATCAAAATATATTTTTCATCATTAATGGCCTATTTAATTAAATTGCACTTAAAGTTTAAATTCTCCACAAGTTTAGACACTAACTATGTCGTGCAACCACCTATTAGAATTAAAAATAAATAAAGAATGAAATGGTTTTGTTTGTGAGGGGGAATTAGCCTTATACCAACCTGAGCCTCACCCTTCATCTTCATCAAGCAAAAATACAAGACAAAATTAAAACCAATCAAATTATCCTTTACAATGTTGTTTTTAAATTTTAAAAATATAAAAAAATTAGTTGTGCCCCACATATGTCTTTGTCCCCCTTGTGAAATCTCATGATAAGAATCACGTGTAATGACTAATGCACTAATAAAAATTTCCCCACCATTAATATTTTCCCCCTTTAACAAAATTCTTTGCCATCTCTAATAATCACCCACACTTACAAAATGACTCTCTAGTTGAAAACTTTGACCCGATCTTTTGAGAATGCAATTTTTTTACATTTCATAGGCTATTTTGGATGGATTTATGGTAACAAATCCATGTGGAGTGTTGGATTGGTTTGTGAGTAGGATGGTGGATGGAGAAAGCCTAGGCTGCCATATAAATTGAATTTATAACTAGACTATGAACTATTTGGATGTGTCGATCATGTCATGAAGAGGTCATTAAATGCTACCAGAGCCTTTAAATATCATGTAATAGATGTATATCGATGGATAAAACTCTCAAAGAAATCTAATTCCCATAAAGATGATTGTAGGAATGACAATGGTCGAGGATGAAGGGTAACGAGTGTAGAAACCCTTTTCAAGTAGAAAAGACTGCATGAAGTCACATGGCCAAGCTATGGATTGACGCCAAGGCAAGAAGGCTTCCATAGTGCCAGAATCAATCTTCAAAGGATACATGGATATAAAAACTTGAAGAGGATGATGATAGGTCTAAGAGGATGGAAATGCAGGGTGTAAGGATAACAAGTTGAAGATCAACACATTAACACATCAAAATAGTACCCATGGTTCACTGTGTAGAGAGAGAAGCATTAGATCAAGTTCCATAGATTAGTATATCTTTCACTTAGATCTCATGCATTAGGTTAGGTAAGTTCTAGGATGTCAACCAAATGACATGGCTTTCTTCATCCTCGTGGGATTTTTTAAGAGTATGGTGAATTTATTCAATATGTGTTCTACACAACCAAAAAATGCCTTAGAATAAAGGATGAGAAACTAGAAAAAGTGTAATTCCAAAGCTCAAAAAATATCTCCACAAAAATATAAATGTCGATCCATCACTTCATAATAGATATAACAATCCTTTGCAATGAAAAAAGGATCTAAAATTGATAGATAATGATGCCTAGGTCAAATCAATGTAGAAAACCAAATTTTAATGTGAATTAATATGACACCAATATTTGATATTCCATTAAAAATTCTATGTGATAAAAAAAATTACACCAAGGTGAATGAATGTCAATGCAACAGTAGATTTGTGTAGATCTAAAACACCACTTTCATCAAAAGTTCAACATAGCAATCTAAAGATTTGATCTCTGCAATAGATCCAACATTTTTTTTCAATAAATTAGATCCCATATCTCACTTAAACATATAATAAGAGCCTTTAAAAAAATCAAATACATATTTGGATGCAACAAAGATGCCTTCTTTGCCAAGAGAAAAAATTTAACACCAAGCTAAAACTTGAAAAAATACAAGCAAATCTATAATCAAACTCATGAAACCAATTCAAAAATCCAACATACCAGTAATACCCTATAATTTTTTCTACAAAAATGACCCCTACATTTTTGAGATTTTAAATTTTAAAACCAACCCTAAAATTTTTAAAAACTTCTAAAAATTTGCCTCACAAATATGCAAAGAAACTCCAAATTTCAATAAAAGCTTAACAACAATAAAAACCAAATAATCAAATACTGAATTGGCATTTTGATTGCATAAAATATTTTTTAATGATCTTTGTATCAACAAATGGCCATGGTGAAGTGATCATGAGAGTCAAGCAAGCACACATCACACTGTTTAAAGTAATTGAAACAATCAAACAAGAATATTTCGCAAAGAGATTAGATTCAAGAATGGAGATTAATTTCTTATATAAATTCTAAAATTTCATAGCTCTCATAATTCTCAAATCTATCACAGCTCATAACTAAGTATCTTAAACAATCCACAATACCCAAAAGAGCAATATCTCTCTAGTTCACTGAATGAAGATTACAAAGGGAGAGAGGTGTATATATTGGTTGGAGAAAGAAATATACCACACATTTAATTAAATATGGTACTAATCTTCCCAAGTAACCCAAATTATCTCTAAAAACCTAAGCAAGCAAATACAACCATGTAGGCAAAACCCAGTGGGAAAAAGGCCTACACCAACACAAACACACTTTTTTAGAGTAAATGATTGAATTTTTGTATAAAATTATAGATATGTATAGATAAAGTTTTGATTATTATTGAAGATATTTTTATTAAATTTTCAATTAATATATATTTTTTAATTAATTTTACAAGTTGAGAAAGTTGTAAAATTAAAACCACAAGTGTAAGAAGACAAATTTTTGACCTTAACATCATAAAAAATATTTTTTTAAAGCATAATCAATGATGTGTAGATTATTGAGATATAAATTTTGCAAAAAAAATATCAATGATCAAAAAATTATTAAACTATTTGTAATGATATATTCACGAACCATAATGAGTTATGTTATGTATAAATTAAATAATAATTTAAAAAATAACATTAACAAAATTATATATTCAGAAACTACATTCTCTCGCATAGAATTTTATATACTTTTTTTAAGTAAATAAATATGCCTACTCAAATATGTCCACGAAGTGAAATAAATATAAATTTATCAAAATTCATGTTGATTGATCTATGATGGATTTTTGGACTAGGTTTAGATCCTCCATGCATAAAAAAAGGTATTTTTGGAAGGAAATGTCTGAATTTGAAATTTATAGTAATCAAAAGGGCATATAGAATTTGAAAATGGTGCATACCCTTTATGAAGGGAAATTTCCCATTCTAAAGGGTGTATGTCATTTTTAAAAATATGAATGCCCTTCTTGCAAAAATAAATTCTATAATAACATTTAGATATTTACAACTACTTTGAAAAGGGCATTGTAGTATTGAAAAGTGCACACCCCTTTGTAGTTCCTTAAAAATTTCACACAAACTCTTATCTCCACAATTTTTACTCCACCTTTTCACATTTTACAATCTATGAACTAGTTTTTACAACTGATAGTTTGAAAATTCTTCATTTAACTTGTCTCAATTATTATAAATTCATCAATTTTGGTTTGATTTTTAACTTACTTGGACTTTAAAAAGTAAATATAGGTCATGTTTTTAGGTAATGATCACAAAAGTCCAATTAAGGAGATAAAAAATGAATAAATTTAATTCAATAGATAAAAATAAAATCAAATAGTAAAGCATACATAAGAGCTTTTAGAAAATGTGAAGGTACTTGTTCCACACTATGTAAAGTTTCAATTGAAAATAACATGACCAACTACATAGAATTTAATTTATAAACATCTTCAAGTGGCATAAGAGTTCATAAATATTTGTTGAATGATTAAACTCAATATCAATGATAATTTTGAGAATGACCCCTCAAAAAAAACTATAATATCTTTTTGAATCTTAGAGCTTAGGCATAATTTAATTGGCTAGTCCTTGATAAAATTTCCACATAGATGTAAATTGATTGGATATTTTATTGGCTCTTTAAAAAACTAATAATTATCTAGTCAATTAAATGTAATATTCAAAGAAATATATAATTGATAAAAACAAAATAATAAAACTAATTAAAACTCAAACTTTCTCTTTCAAACCAATTTAAAAATAATTATGTTTACCTAGAAATGAAAGTAATATGTGAAAGCTAATCCTCAATATGTTTTCTTCGGTTGAATGTTTAAATTGTTGGGGCTTCATTGTCATGGATGACTATGCCTAAATGGGCAAGTGAAAAAGGCTAATTAGAAATCACACTCTAAAGGTGAAATGTTCATGTTGATAGTGGTAGTGATATTAAGTATAATGGTAATTGGAATGAAAAATAGAACTAAGTAAAGAAAATTATGATAAAATAGAGAATAATTATTCATTAAAAATTAATGGGTAATGAGATTGAAGAAACATCATTTTTGAAGTTTGATTTGTGAGATTTCATACAAAGATAGACTTATTTTATAGTGCAGGATATAAATAGAAGCAAACATTGTCTTAAATTTTTGCATCTTAGTAAAAAAAAAAATGAAAGTTAAAAGTAATTTTTCATCTTGATCTAAATTCTCTAACAATGACAAAATTCATCAAAAATAATAATAAGTTTTAAATACCATATTTTCATTAATGATAATTAGTATGTTATTAACCAAGACACTTTAGAGTTGAATTTATAATGCTTCACATATCATATTGGGTAACCATAGTCTTAAACCTAAGCATGTATTCATGAATGATTTCATTTAAATTATGTTTAATTTGATCCAAATTAGAATAGGTGAATCTCACAATAATGTTGATTTGAACATGAGATAAAAAATTATAATCTAATTTAGATAAGGCATACATATATCCACTTAGTAAAAGAGCATAATCCTCCAAACTGATTAGAAAAAAGTTAGCCAAAATTTCACATAATGAGCAAAATTTAAGTAAAATGCCAAAAAGGTTTAAATGTAAAATAAAGAATAACCTTTTGATTAAACACCTCAAATTTTAAAAGCTATAAAACCAATTGAAAAAATATATTTAAGCATTTTGTGAGCCAAAATGTTTAAAATAATATCATTAAAATTAACCCCATTATTTGATGTATAAAACCTTTGAGAGAGGATTTAAATTTGATTTTATGTGTCATGAAAGGTATACATCATAATAATTATTCTAAGGGACGAAGAATTAATAAATATAAAAATGGAAATAGACTATAAATTTTTTAAAAATAAATAAGTTAAAAAACATTGGATGAGAAAGAATATTAGAAACATGTTTAAAAACTCATTATAAATATAAGTTTGATCACTTTACATTGGTTGTCAAGTCGTTAATAGTAGAGATTGAACTGGGGGATATTTAATGAATTTGATGCTTCTATGTTGGAGTGATAGTAATTTAAATTATATCCCATGTTTTCAAATATTAATTCACTAAGATGAATTAGAGGACTTATTAAAATCAAACCAAATATGAGTATAGTAACAAAATGATAAGGTATAAATAAAAATATTTCAAGAATGATAGTTGGGTATCTTGAAAATTATATTTTAAAATATAAAATGGGACACATTGGTAAAAATTAAAAAAAATAAGACATATTAATCTAAAAGTGGACTTGGAAGGCACCAAATAATACAAGTTAAATAGCAATCAGAAACATTTTATAGTGTTGTTGATAATACAAAGGTCTCCCCATACCAAAAATGAAGGCTCAAATAGTGTCAAGTTTAAGGCCTTTATAATATTAATATACATCACAAAAATGGATATAAATATATAAATACAAAAAACCAGTGTTTTTATTTTCTTTACCTTTACGTATGGGCAAATATACATCATGAAAACCATTAAAAAAATAATTAAAAATTGATATATCTTGATTATTATATTTTATTACCCTAATATACATGTATAGATAATTTGGATAAGTGAAATCATAATTATTTTAGAAGATTTTGAACCAGACTAAAATATTATAAACAAAAAATAATAAACTACATTGTATTAACCACTTCCTAATATATTTACACTTAACCGTGGGATACTAAGATACAACCCAAAATAATAGCAATAGATTGAAGTGACAACAATTATAAAATTCAAGATCCATAGCAACACAAAAAGTGTATATGATATAAATCCATTATTATGGCATCAAATCTCTTCCTAAGCGGGCAACTATAAACATAAAAAGTGTTATGATAAAGGGATTTAAATAAAACATTTTACTGTCACTACTACTTTCACTATCATTTTTTTCTCAGCTAGGGAAAAAAACTTATTTCTAGTATAATTAATAGATAAATATGAGAGTCAATGTTTTATTGGAAAGCCAACTCTAATCTCTTCATCCACCTTAGATATGAGTATCTTATTTTCTCTTGTACACATAATACCATTTCTCCTTCTTCTCCTTATAATTTCACCTTTATACTAACATTAGTAGGGCCACCTTTCATTCATGACAAGCAAGGTCAACAAGAACAAAACATGCCCATTATTATTTTACAAATCCCCAAAATATGGAATGTGTATTCTTGACTATACCTATGGGATTTATATTCTCTAAAAAACAATATACCAATTGAAGTTTGTGAAATACTTATTTTGATTTATCTATTGTTTTCTTTTGAGAAGATAACGTTTCCTATTATTGTAATAGGCATTTTGTATCTAGCCTTGAAATATTAATTTAAAACTGAGGCATCACTTTTGATGTAGCTTGATGAACTTGGTAAATATTGTAAATGGGATCCTAATGTTTTATTTTGGATCATCTCATACATCAAAGCATACAAAATCATCCCATCCATTAGGGAATGCAAATATAGAAAATGTAGTTTCTTCATCACATGCTAAGAAAATACTATCAAACAAGATATATTTCCCAAGGAAAATGTTTTCTAATTTTGAATATAAGACACCAATTATTCTTATTTTTTTAGAGAAGAAAAAAAACCATTATAAATCTAAGACAATAGGATAATAGATCTAAAATGGTTCAAGATAATTTTAATTTTAAAAAGGCATTGTAAAGACTGAAAATGCAAATCACATTAAAAGAGCTTATTAGTGTTCTCTGAGATCATCTCCTACATATGTAAAGGGATATTACATTTCATCTCCAAAGGGTGGATACAAGCTTGGACTACATAAAATTTTTATTGAATATGATATTGTTGATCTCTTTAAGTAGAATTTGTATACTACTCTAAAGAAAAACCTAGACAAAAATGAAAAAATGTAATCAATTTTCAAAATATAATATAAAAATCATAAACATCCTACTAAGAGTGTGTGGCATCAAAACCATGATAAATATAAAGAGGAACTTAAGTAAGATGCAAGCATGAGAAAATATTCAAAAGGATGTAAACAATTTCCTACAACTAAACCTTCTTCAAAAAAAGGTACAAAGAAGAAAAATATGAAAAGGCAAAAAAATCATTTTAAAGTATCTTTCTAAAACATTTAATTTGTCAATGCCACCAGTAAAATTTGTTTACAACTAGATAATTCCTTTATCATTAATCAAGAAAAATGTTTGCCCAATTTTTGGAATCTAAGAGTCTAAAATTTTAGTTTCTAAAGGTAAATAAATTAATCAAGATGAAGGCATGTTAAGATATTTAGATGGAACTCCTACATATTTGAATAATTATTCTTTTCCTAGGGATTCACCAATTTTATCAAAAAATAAGTTGAAGGAATAAAAAAACCCTAAAAGTAGGGGTGGTGTGGTTATAAATAAAAAATATAAGATACAAATTAATCACTTTCACTAGGAATGCATCAAGAAAGTTAGAAGTATTTTGACATGATGGTGACCTCCCTGACATGGATGGCACACAATTTAGTGTCCTCAAATAAATAAACCAAATAATCCTATGTCACCTCTTATAATTCAAGGACTATGGAGCTCTAGAACCTCAAGTTGGGCTTAAGGTCCTGCGTTATTTCCCTCACAAGGTTTTAGAAGAGTCTCTTTCTAAGTAGTAAATTAGTGCTCTTATGGTACTTGTAGATCTCCCTGAGGGCAACAGTGTTAGGCCTAAACCTATGAAGTTTCTTCATTCTTCTAGTTATAAGTGCAAATTTTTTAGCATCCTCAATTTCCATCTTCTTGTGAGGGGCCTTTCCTCTTGTGTATTTCCTTGTTATTTTCTTTTCTCTAGATACTTTTAGATCATTTATTTATAATATAATAACCTCCAAAACATAATGATGATGTTTTCTATATTTTACTACCCCTAGTTTAATAATTTTTTTGTCATATTTAAATTTCATTTCATGGTCTGATGCATCCTCCCCATTATATTTATTTCCCTTGTCGATATTTGAAAATAAGTTACCTTACCACTCCCATGACAAAAAAATAAAAACAAAATTTTAACAAACACAAAATCATTACCTAGTTAGTGACACATTGACTAATAAAGTAATTGTAGAAATTGAAACCATTTACATTCATCAAAACCTACCCTATTAATATATGAATATGCATGGAGGAAGAAAGACATATTCCTATTATTATATTTGGAATTTAACCTTGTTTTCCATGTAAAATATGTATCACTCTTACTCATTCATGATTGACTTTATTTAATAGGGGGAATTTACTGGTAGAGAGAAGCTAGAGAACCCAACTTAGTACTAGAGGCCCCCAAAGAAAGGAAATATAAAATATAATTTCGATGGGGTCTCTAAAGGTAATCTAGGTAAGGTAAGGGTTACTGGATGTTTCTATGTCAGTGATGTCCAACCTCTATTAATTTTGTCTCAAGATCTAGGGATGGAAACAAATTATGGGGTAAAAGCTCGAGTAGTGATAAGAGGTATCCAATTTGTAGTTGATAATGGTTATAAGGATTTTAATGTTCAAGGTGGAAGAAATAAACTATATTAGAAGGTTACCTAATTCATGGAATTTTGGCATATAAAAAGGGAAGGAAACTCAATGGCTGACTAGGCTACCAACAAAGTTATGACTCTAAGAGAAAAAATACTTCTCATTTTTGGATGATGTTTTAAAATTGCTAACCCAATACATGAAATCCGAGTAGGGAATATTAAGTGTTTGGGTTTTTGATAGTGAAAAAACTGGGTGAATTTTTTGGAGCCTTCTAACCTTTTCATTCTTTTCTTTTCAAGCCTTGTGTGCTAATAACGATTAGGTGATGTGATCAAGGTGTGAAATATAATGGGTGGACTTGGCATGAGGTGGAGGTTGATGTAAGGGACATGATCGAAGATAAAGACATTTATTTCAATCTATAATTTTGATGAGTGCATTGGGATGTGTGAGAAGTTTTCACATGCCAAGGGAGAAGCTCATAATATTGAGTTTGGATTTGGCATGTAGTTGGTATTCTCTTTGTGTTCAAGTGGGTCTGGAAATTGGATTGGGGTGAAGAATGGTTGGGATAACTTATAATGGAGGCTGATATAGAGAAGGGAAAAGGAATAAAATAGATCCCCAAGTGCATTAGAAGATAGGATCAAGACAAAATGATGTATTCTTAAATTAGATTATTAGTGAAGTGGAAACATACCATTTTGTTGACCATTTTGATAATTAAATACATAATTAACTAATGAAGATATGGATTTAGAACATGTGGCATGTAGTTAGAAGAGTGGATGAACTAAAAGGGAAAGAAATTATAAAGGTACTCAATTCCTTCATGGTGGACCCCAAGAAATCTATAGGTTGTAGGAATGTCTTTGATGTTTGAGAGGTAATTAATGGAGCTAACATGATTTCTGATGTAGCTGGGTATTTTACTCTTCAATAGGAGAACATGGAATTTATGACCCTCATCCACTCATTTGTGCTAGAATCTATAGACCATATTCATGCCATTTTTCATGGGATGGTGAATATTCATAGTAGTCTAGACTTTTTGGCAGTTAGGATAGGAATTTGGATTCTACCTAATTGTATTTTCATGCATCTCATGTGCTAAAATAATGAAGAGGAATATATGGGAAATGTAGGTGCCAAAGGTGGTGGGAATTATGGTGTAAGAACAGTGATTGAAATTTGTCAATAGTAGGACATTCTACCTCTGGGAGTAGAAATTATAGTTCTTAAATGATAATACATAATCAATGGTGAAGTGGGGACAATTTGTGGCCTAATTTTTTATTTTCTGGTAACAATTTGGGGTTTTTGTAAAATCAATGATGTAATAGAATATATTATTATAAATAAAAACTTTTAATTTTTGGTTTCTATGGTAGTTGGTTGTGATGTGTTTTTTCTTATCCCCACCTAGCAGATAGTGCCTCACTAACCATCTAGATGGGTTTGAATGAAGTTATTTTTTCCTATGAGATTTGATTCTTAGATTGTTTTATGTTTTAATTTTTTATCTAGGGATATACCCTAGTTATCTCAGTTTACAAACATTTCCCTTCACAAACATAAACAATTCACTAGGAAATGTGTACTATAAATTGGCCTAGACACACAAGTTACACTTGAATGGATGTAATATTTTTTCATAAAGAGATTTTTTTTAAGGTGATGGAGTGTCAATAATTATGACCGCTAAACCCATCTAAAATTTTGTGTATGAAGTGTTAAACAAAAATAATTTTACATTTATATGGATATGATGATGGGAAATTAGGTTGTGTGTTTCTTTATATGTCATGGCAATATGTTGTGTAGGGAGGAGACATTCTTTCTCATGGTGATTTTCATCAATGGAAAAGTATTGGGGAAGGGAAAATCCATACAAAACATGAAAATTTTGAAATATTTTAAGGTGAGATATTTGATAATGGTGAGATTTATTGACAAGGTATTTCAAGTTATATCATATACCAAACTGCCCATATCATACACCAAACTGAAATTTAAGGTAGCTAGTGGATTTACAAACCTTGCACCTAATGAACCTTAGTAATGGTCTTATATAATGTCCAAACCTTTCCTAATTTTATCCTTTTTATTATATTTTCCATTCCAAAAAGGATCATAAAAATATTAATGTACATATGTGATATAGATATATATGTGTAAATGAAACCTTAAGTATAAATACGATATTTCTAATTTTTATAATATAGTTCAATGGTTTCATAATGGTTTTTATTTTCATGTCTAATTAAAATGGAAATATATGTATTATTATGTTCAAATAACTTGCATCTATTCTTGAAGTTAAACATGTAGTCGTTAGTTGACTGGAGCTTGGAATGTAGACTGCCCACAGTAACTAGGGAACACCCATAATAACTAGCTATGTGAACCTATAGCAACTGGATAATTTTACCCATAAAAATTACTATAGGTGATCATTTTCTAGATCATAATAGAATTATCAGTTTATAATATTAACCATCTTCCAACTCATCCAATTATCCCTGAAAAATGTGAAACATGATAATACTTTTTTTCAACTATATGGGAACCCCATTAGATTATCCTTTCTATTTATGGATTATACGGTCATATGATTTTAACCATCTCAACATATTGTTGTCTTCTTATGATTTATGTCATTATCCATAGTCATATAGCTATAACTATTATATCTTTTCTTAGATAATAAAAAAACTTGTCTATATATATAGAGTAAGAGTTTCAGGTGATTAGGAGTTCTGAATTAAGATTAACATAGAAGTATATTGAGTGAATAAGCTATTATAATCCTTTTTAATTTATTGTAGCAATCATTCTATTGCTACAAACCTTGATCAATGCAATTGAAATGATTTGAGATAAATCATCCATAACAAATGAAGGGATCTAAAACATAAGTCCAACCAAGTAGGAACCACTTGTGATGAGTTGTTACAACAATCACATACATTAAGTGTATCTTTTTTATTAAGGTTGCATGTTTACATTTCTAGTTGTGTGTATGTATTTCTATTAACTCTTATAGATTTTTTTAATTATAAGTAAATTTTATTATGTATAGTTAATTGATTATATTTAGTTCATATATAATAATATTTCAAAACAATCTTAGTTTCATTTATTTATATTTCCTTTCATGCAAGAGTGCTTATATTATATAATTTTTAATTTTTAAAACTATATTTCCTATACACAATTGTTAGTATCTTAACCTTCCAAAGAGCCTAACATGCACATATAATTATGAGACATTACTAAATTATATGTATTGTGGGTTAATAATTTAAATAACAAGCATTCTCAATAAACCAAGTGGTTTCCCCTTTAGACCACATTCTATTGGGTTGTACACAATGATTGGACTATGTCAAGTTTGATTGTGGAATTGATTCTACTAGTCATTTTGGCTCCATTGTCAAGGAACATGTCAAACATTAGAATCTCCAAGGATTGAGATAAGTTACTTTCTTTAATAGAATTAAATTTCATGTTTTCTATAATTAAAATTTTCATACTTTATAGAAGTAATTTTTATAGTTTTATAGAAGTAAAAAATTCCTACTTTCTAGAAGTAAAATTCTCACTTTCTAGAGTAAATTTATTATTTTATAGAATAGTATTTATTGATTTCAATATTGAATTTAGTGATTTAAAATATACATTTTAAACTCCTATAAATTACAGTAAGTAAACACCCTAAAAATTCCCCCTAGAACTAACCCTATGTAGGGTAGGGTAGAATAACCAAAAATAAGGTGTAAGTTTTTGTACGTAGCATAAAAGAAGTTACTTGGGAAGAATTGTGCCTAGGAAATTAAGCTTTTGTTTAGAATAATAATCTTAAATATTTCCTTCAATAATAGAAACATCACTTACATCAACAAATAAATCACCTACAATAGTAGAGATATCATCTATGATAATTGGAGAAATAATTTTGGTTGATTCATGTTAATTTATTAGAGGTAGAAGAAGTAGAAATAGAAGAGCTTTTGGATGAGTTGGTAAAATAATATGAGAAAAAAGGATAGGGGGATCCTCATACCCCTAATAAAAAAATCTTTGCACCATTTCAAAGAGTGTATTTTTCCACCCCACACTCAAGGATCAGGTATTCAACCTCCTCCACCCTCACCCAAACTCCTCTCCAAAAGAGAATTCAAATCCATTCTATCCCCAAATAAGACCATAAAACATGTTAAAATTTTGACTCAATCAAATAATATATTTTTATTTAACTTCCTAAAGAATTTATATAGATTCCCACTCTATCATCCCTATTCAGAATTCTTTTCTCTCCTTTTAAATAACTTACAGTCATTATTTATTATGTACCATGGGAAAATTTTGATAAAATATTTGAAAATTGGGTGATATATCTCTCCAATCTACAAGTAGTGTGAAACATCATGGGAGATAATCATGAATAAGCCTTAAGGATAAAAAACTTTGAGTTTCTTATCAATAATATTATTGAGATTCACTCATGAAAAAACATCCCTCTCTTTACTTTGCCTAGTTGTATAGGAATAGTTAATGAGGATCTCGATACATTCCTCTTTGATTTTTATGTCCTATGTCATAGTTATGGATACAATAAGAATTATTAAAAACTAAAATTATTTAAATCCATTCTTAATGACCTAGCCCTAACATGGTATATGGGTTTGGGGAAAGATGTATTCTCTACTTGGCAAGAGATGCAAGATAAATTCCCTCTTAAGTATCAAGTGTACTAGAAAGGAAGGGACTATACAAAGAATGAAAAAATTTAGATGTCACCAAATTAAGATGAACCATTGGAAGATTATTTGTAAAGGTTCATGTTCAACCTTTATAAATCCAAGAAAACCACTATAAAAAAATAATCTATCAAGTTTTTATTTATTAAATGAATCAAGGATGAGTGCCTTGAAACATTAGATAGAATGAGTAGAAGAGATGTCTCACGACTGACATTTTATGATATAGGTCTCTTATGTAAAACATACTCAAGATCCATGATGAATAAAACTCTTATTAACTAAACTTCATCACTGTCAACATCTAAATAAACTAATGGATTATCAAAGGTGGAAGTCAATAAGTTTTTAAAATACATGAAACAAGACATCATCATCCATTTACCTACACACTTGCATACATTTCATACACCAAGGAAACAAGAAGGGATGGAGTAATACTTGACTATATACTATACAAATTATCATAAAAAGAAAAATAAATATAAATGTAATGTTACCTGTGTCAAAGTATCTAACATAATAAAATAATATCCTGATACATTGGAGCTTCATGTCATTAGAGGATATGGAAAGAACATATTACAGGAAGCACAAACATAATAACCTATAATCGTTACATAAAAACCTCTAATAACTACCTCAAAGAAAATAACACTTGAGGAGCATGCACTCATTGTACCTAAGCTACATATAATCATAGTCATTGAACTTGCATCTTCCTCTGCACAAATAAGTATGATTGAAGAACCTAATCAAAATCATGTAGATTGTAGATTATATTACAATAAAATGGAATCAAGACATTGTTAAATAAGGTAAGCTAATTCAGTTTTTAAAATGTAGTAGAATAAAACCCATTTTTTGACACAAGAAAATAATAAGTTTAATAAAAAAAATAGAGGAAAAGGAGGAAAAAAAAAGTAAAATGAGATAGAAAGTTTTAACGTTGAATTTTTAGCTCCTAGGGTTTGTGATATGTTTATATAAATGTTAAAATGTAGAATTCTCCCTAGATTATATGATTCATACCTTCAATAAAAATGGATTCCATTTAAAATTGGTAGATCAATTTCAATTGAAAGAGAATATATAATATTACATTTTGATTTGTGTAATGAATATCTCAATGAAATAGAAGAACACAAGGACTTGTGTGAATTATACTAACATGAGTTGGTGGTCACTAGTAAAAAAGAGCAGAACTCCAATTGATTGGTGAGAGACATAATTTAAAGCTTATTTTTCTTATCAAATAAATGAGCTAAGAAGAGAACAAAAAATGGTGAGATATTCTACCACAGAAACCTTTTCCCCATTGAATCCCATATCATAATTTTTATTTCCTATCAAAATCATCAAGAAACGATGTAGTTTTATTGAAGACCTTAAGTTCAATGTTTTTAGTTATTATTCCAAGAAAAATTGATTAACCATCACATTTTTATTTATAAAAATATATTTAAATAATCCCTTATTGGTTAAAAATGTGTTGGGGAGAACAAACACCATAATTGCGAAAAAGAGAACCATAACCTATTCATAATTTTATTGCTATAAATGGAAAGAATTATTATTAGATTTATAAATTGTTTAAAAATTTGATCTAGTTGTATGTATAGGCATGAAGTTTAGGATGCCAATTATTTTGTATCTTATCCCATACTTGACAGGAACAAGACCAATTAGTGAAAAGGAGGAAGACGAAAAATAGGGATTCTTACAACATAATAGGGGACACATTTCATAGAAAGTAATAGGAGATTAAAACCCTTATGAATTTAGAAATAGAAGAGTTTTTGGCTGAGTTGATAAAATAATTTGAGAATAAAGGACAAAGGGATCCTCATAACCCTAAAAAATAAATCTTTGTACTATTTAAAAGAGTATGTATTTGGCCACTCCACACTCAAAGATCAGTCATTCAACTTCCTTCGTCCTCACCCAAAATCCTCTTTAAAATAGAATTAAAATCCATTCTATTCCCAAATAAGACCGTAGAACATGTTAAAATTTTAATTCAACCAAATATGACATTTTTTATTGAACTTCCTAAAACATTTATAGAAATTCCTACTCTATCAACCCTAGTCAAAATACTTTTATTTCCTTTTAAATAACTTATATTCATTGTTAATTATGCACAATGGGAAAAAATTTCTAAGAGATTTCAAAATTGGGTGACAGATGTCTCCAGTCTACAAGTAGCATGACATATCATGGGAGATAATAATGAATAATCATCAAAAACAACCTTTAATTTTATTATCAATAATCCTATTGAGATTCACATATGAAAAAACATCCCTCTCCCTACTTTAACCAATTTTGTAGGAATATTTAATGAGGATCTTGATACATTCCTCTTTGAGCTTTATGTCTTATATCATAGTTATGAATATAGTAGCGATACTCAAAAATTAAAGTTATTTATAGCTACTCTAAATGATGTATCCCTCACATGGTCTATGGTTTTAGGGAAGGATGTATTATCTAATTGGCAAGAGATGAAAGATAAATTCCCTCTTAAGTATCATGTGTACTTGTAAAAGAAGGGACTATACAAGGAATGACACCTTTTAGATGTCATAAAATGAAGATGAACCATTAGAAGATTATTTGTAAAAGTTCATGTTTAAACTATATAAATCCAAGAAAACCACTATAAAAAATAATATATCAAGTTGGTGTTTATGGAAGGAACCAGGGATGAATTCCTTGAAACATTAGATCTAATGATTAATGATGATGTCTTGCAACTGACATTTTATGATATAGGTCTCATATGAAAAAATTACTAAATATCAATGATGAAGAAAACTCATATTAACTAAACTTCATCACTTTCAACATCTAAATCAACCAATCAATTATCATATATGGAGGTCAATATTTTTTTTTAAATACATGAAACAAGACATCATCATCCATTTATCTACACACTTGGATACATTGCACACACCAAGGAAATAAAAAGAGATGGAGTAAGACTTAACTGTATAATATCTAAATTATCATAAGAAGAAAACTAATTATAAATTTCATGTTACCTATGTCAAAGTAGAAAACATAATAAAATAAGATCCTAATATGTTGGAGCTTTATGTCATTAGAGGATATGGAGATAAGATATCATAGGCAGCCCAAACATAGTAACATACAATAGTTACATAAGAATGTACAATAACTAACTCTAAGTAAATAACTCTTGAGGACCAGCACCCATTGTACCTGAGCTACATGTATTCATAGTCATTGAATAGGAAACTTCCTCTTCACAAATAGGTATGATTGAAAAACCTAATAAAAATCTTGTAGATTTTAGATTGTATTACAATCAAATGGCATCAAGACATTGCTAAAGTATTAAAGCTGAGTTGGTTTAAAACTTATAAAATGTAGCAGAAGAAAACCCATTTTTTGACACAATAAAATCATAATTTGAAGAAGAAAATAGAGGAAAAGGAGGAAAAAAATATGAAAAATGAGAAAAAGGTCAAACTTTAAATTTTTTATTCCTAGGGTTTGTGATATGTTTGTATAAATATTGAAATGTACACTTCTCTCTAGAGTATATGATTTATACGTTCAATAAAAATGGATTAAATTTAAAATTTGTAGATTTATTTCAATGGAAATAGACTCTATAACGTTATGTTTTGATTTATGTAATGAATAACTAAATGGAACAAAAGAACACAAGAACTTGATGTGTGAATTATACTAACATTTGTTGATGGTCACTAGTAACAAAGAGTGGAACCCTAATTTATTGGTGAGAGACAAATAGTTTAGATCTTATTTTTCTTACTTATAAATTATCAAAGAGGAGGGGGGAAATGGGGAGATATTCTACCATATAAACCTTTACCCCACTAAATCCCAGATCATAATTTTCTTTTTTTGTCAAAATCATTAAGCAATGAGGTAGTATTATTCAGGACCTTAAGTTCAATGTTCTTATTTATCCTTCCAAGAAGAATTCATTAGACATATCATTTATATTTATAATAATATTTGTAAATAATCCCTTACTAGTTACAAAATGAGGTGGGGAGAACAAACACCATAATTTCAACAAAGAGAACCATAACCTATTCATAATTTTAGGGCTTCAAATATAAAGAAGGCTTATTAGATTTATAAATTATTTAAAATTTTGGTTTGGTTGTATAGATACTCATGAAGTTTAAGATGCCAATTATTTGGTCTCCTATCTCATACTTGATTGAAACAAGACCAAATAGTGAACAAGAGGAAGACCAAAAATGGGGATTCTTATAGAAAAATAGGGGATACCTTCCATAGCATGAAATAAGAGATGAAACCCCTTGTGACTTTAGAGTCATGTGTGCCCATTTCATGAATACTTCCTATTCTAAATGTCCCTCGTGTTATATATTTTTGGTTTCATATATGCATGCAACACCTTAATTTTTGGAGTGTTATGAACCCCAATAATAGCCTCATTTAATGTCCAAACACTTCCTACTTTGTTCATTTTTTTATAGTTACCATTCCAAAATAATCATAAATATACTCATGTACATATATACATAAATACACACATAGAGATATATATTCAAAGGAAATATTAAGTTTAATTATGTTTTTTATAGGTTTTATAATATATTTCAATGGTTTCATAATGGTTTATGTTTTCATGGCTAATTGAAATGGGAAGATATGTGTTGTTGATGCAGAAGCATAACAAGGTAGTGCATAAGTTAGTTTTTTTGAGTGGTTTTAGTTGACCAATTTGGTCCTTTGAGTTTTTGATTGGTATTTTAGGGTCCCTTATAGAGTGATGGAGTCATCCAGAAGAGTGGATTGTGTGTCTCTAGTCTAATATAGAATTTCCTAGCAAAATGGAGGAATTTTAAAATTTGAATGTTTGTTAAGGATTTGGAGAGGTTTTATGGGTCTTTATTGGAGTGTAACTATTAATATTGTTTTTAAATGTTTTATGGAGGTCATAGGACGTTTATAAGTATTTTGTCCTACATGTAAGTCATAATATGCAATGTAAATCCAGAAAAAAAAAAGAATATGATATTTCTAACTATGACTCCTATGTGGAGTTGGTATATAGATAAAGTTACCATGTAAATTTTGAATGATGTAGATATTATAGTCATGTAAAATATTTAAGTGATGGTAATGGGAAGAGTTTAGTATTTATAGGTTCATAATATAAGTAGGAAATGAAGAGAATAGAAGAGGAATAGTTTAGTTCATGAAGGACAATGGAGGGATAAGGACTATATGTATGTTTGTGATGTTAAAATTAATAAAGATAATTTTATTTTAGTTTGATATGTTTGGTTTGAATCATATATACTATTATATTAATTTCTTACATACAGAATTATGTGTGTAGTTATGCATGAAAAGTTATATAAATAAATGCAAGAATTCATAAAGAGGATAGTTTTTAATTGTAAAGGTACAAGTTATGTTACCAATATATTTTTAAATTTCTCTTGAATAAAACTAGTTCCTTTTTTTCAATCTATAGGTGAAGTTCTCCATACACAGTTTGAACAAGATGAAAAGTCCTCTATTTTTCTCTACATAGTCTAGTTGGGAATATTGGAGTTAATATTTATAAGTGATTCCATTATTTTCGTTGTTAAATTATATATATTAGATTATAAATGGTGTGACTGAAATTATTTAATGCTCATATAAATAAAATATCAATATTCAAATCAAAACCTTCTTGGAAGAAGAGAGAGTCATGTCTACAGCCCAGAATTTTGTAGATCCACTTAAAGGACACTTTTGGTGATTTTTCAAAGCCTAATAACTATTGATAAAAGTTAAATATAGATGGTTTAGACCCTATCCAACTCTTATATTCATTATAAAATTCATAATATTCAATTTATTCCTTTTTTCCCCTCTCAGCCACCTAGAAGTCTATGTAACCCTAACTTACAGTTTGAAACTTTGCATCTTGAATAAAATTTTATGCCACAAATAAAATTTGATAAAATGTTTTAATATTATGTTATTAGACTAGATCTCAGGGATTTAAGAGGTTTTTATTTTTTCCTATACCATATAGTGTGGCAACTAGCCCTATATCATTACTTTGACCTTAAGGAGGCCTAAGTATTAAAATAGCTTGACCATTTGGTAGACTTACCTTGAGAGTGAAACTTTAAAAATTTATAGGGAGTTTAACGGAATAAATGAGTATCTTAAAATGGTCATGGTTTGTTTTTAAACCCTATATGTTTCTTAATCCATAAAGATAAGCACTTTAGGAGGCTATTAGAAAATAGACCTATAAAAAATTTATTTTTTCCTATAATAGCAAAGAAAAGAGTAAATAACCCTATAGTGAATAAAATTAATCCTCACAAGGATAAATGATAATTTGGAGAGCATAAGATGTTTTAAGAGTGTGTATATCTCAATATTAAGATGTGTAAGGCTATAAGTCTAGGCCTAGTAAGTGTATAAGGATAGAGTATGGCAATAGTATGCAAGAACAAAGCAAAAGAAAAATATCAGATTGAAGGAGGATATAATGATCTCCCATTTAGTATAGGGGGTTTAGAGAGCTAAGGACCTTATGTAAAAGTGGTCAAGCCTTGAAAAGGCTTAGTGGAATATCATATGAGGTAATTTTGGTTTAATAAGACAAACAAAATGGAAAAAATATAGAGTTGAGTCTCAAGAAGATTAAGAGTGGACCTCCATCATTCAATGAGAGTGAATTGTTATGATATAAAAATATTGAAGAGGGCCATTTGTCTAACAATAATAATGAATCATGAACAAGAAAGAATGAACAAGGGGGTAAAATAGAGGTAAAATTTACCTACAACAAGTAAACAAATCAAAGATCAGAGAGTAAAGAAGGCACTAAAATAATACAATCAGATTTAGGTGAGTGATCCAAGATAAATGTATGTTTCATTACACTATTTCTTAATGTTTGTTGTTTTACTCTATATCATATTAGTATCAGAGCAAGTAAGCTCTTAGGAATATATTAATGGGAAAGGAAACCAATATAAGGTAACATGAAGGCAATTTGTAAATAAAAATGAAAGAAAGAGTGGTGGTAAACAGTTGATGGAAATAGTTAAAGGGTTTATAAAAAGAAGAGATTAATCCCCTGACAAAGGTATAAGTTAGTTTATGATTTGTTAAGAATATAGGTTTCATTTATTGTAGTGAGAAGTTACAAGGTGAGATAGTGATCTCAAGAGAAAGAGAGGCAAAGTGAAAGGTTTTTAAAAACTTAAGTGAAATAAATTAAGATATTGGTGTGGAAATCAAACCCTAAAGCCATAGAATATTTGAAGATAGAGAGAGAGTTGTTAAAATCTCAAATATCAATCTCAAGGAGAGCTTAGAGAATAATAGAATAGTCCTAGGAAAATAATTACAAGGAGAAGAGACCCAGGTGAGGTCCTAAGAGGTAAGTAGGTTAAATTTTTTAAGAATAGATAGGTCTAGGTGAGGCCTAAAGAGTAAAAAGTAAAGATGAAGATAGAAAAGGTAAGGAAGATTAAGCACTTGGCTAAGATAAAATAACACAAGGAGAATAAGGTGAAAGAAGACACCAAGAGGAAAGAATTGAATGTAGAAGAAAATAGGAATGAGATAAGATAAAGCATAGATAGGATGATGCTTATGGTGGAACTCAGAAAAGTAGAGGAAAACTAGTGGAATGGATAGGTTATGAAGAAAAAGAAGGTGCAGTGTCTTATAAGGCTACATATGAAAATAGAAAGAAGAAAGAGAGTTAACTGAGAAAAAATAAATGGGAAAATATTATTTTTCAAGAAACTAAATAGAGAGATGGAGAGGTTTAGGATTATTAATTAGGTTGGTGAAGGTGATAAAAACCTTGAATAAGATGAAGTGAGCATGATAGATGATGGAGAAAAAAAACTATGCTATCTAGAAGAAGGTGTGATATTGGGAGAAGAAAAGGAGTTTCAAGAAAAATGATGACTCGCTGAAGGTAAAAGAGAAGAAAGGATGCAAGGGAAAGTGGGACTGAGGAAAGAATAACTTGGAGAGGCTATGTGGCCTCAAATTTTTATGTCTATCATTTAATTTGAGTGTGTTTATGTAAGTTTATAAGCTGATGTACAACATGGAGTATTTATATTTACACCTAATGAAGGTGTGGACAAAGAACCAACTATTTATCAAGCTATGGAAAAATATAGTGAAGTATTAGATATGATATAAAAATGCATAATACAAGAAATACAGCTGAGCTATTAGAATTCCTAGATCAAGGTGAAATGGAAGTGAAATTTGTCCTAGAGAAAAAAAAAGGTAATAGCTCAAGAGGATAAAGTTATGGAGCAATAAGAAACAAATAAGTTATGGATCAAGGAGAAGAGTGATTATTAATATAGTAAGGTGCTTATTGTCCATTGAATTACATCAAGAGGATAAAGTTGTGGGTCATATGAGTTTAGAAAATTATAATCAAGCTATCATATTCAATCATGAAGATGAGTCAAAGATGCATGACAAAGAGGGTGGAAAGCTCATGATTGAGCAACAAAAAGAAGAGAACAAAAGCATGCCTCATCAAGAGGATGATTTGATGAAGAATGCAAGGTAAAAATAAGATAATCTCAATCCAAGAACATATCCAATTAAAGAAAAGTATAAATGAGCATTGAAGATGACTAAAGATGGAAGGCAAGGTAAGAAGTTTATTTATTTGGATATTGGTATTACAACTAAAATTATTGAGAGTATACCTAAAAAGAGTTTTCAAGAAGTTTTATGTTTTGGTAAAAAAAATTTAAGTGGAAAGAAGGTATTTAGAGATGAAGAGGGAGAATATTAAGGAGTTCACTATAATATAGTAGGTTACAATCACAATAAAGACAAGGAAGGTGCAATTGATAGCATAGAAAATCAGGTTTTTAGAAACCCATAGAAATAGAAGGTGAAAGAAGAATGTGATTTTAAAGAGAGGACATAAGAGAAACCCAAAGAAGATGATGATTTAATAAGAAAGGAAATAGTAGAAAAGGTATTTGATGGAGAACAAGATGGAGAATATCATGAAGGTCTCATGAAGAGCATTATAAAATGACTAGAGCATTAAAGAGAACATGAAAACACCATGGAATATGTGAAATAGAGAAGTTATGGAGCAAGGATAAGAGTGATGATAAATAATTAGTTTATAGGAGTAGAATATGAATAATATGGATCAAAGACAGAGAAGATGGAGTATGAAGGAGACATAATTTTAGAGGTTCTTGTACTTCATATCACTAGAAGATGAGATGACAAAAAGTAAAGAAAGAAGAGAAGAAAAATTTGTAAGGACCAGCTAAGAAATAAAATTTTAAATGAGACGAACAATAGCATAAAGATGCCAAAAATTTAGAATAAAATAAATTTTAAATCAAGGAATAATATGGATAAGATTCATTTGAGATGGAGCATAAAAGCTTCCTACCTAGGAAGTATAATGTAGGAACATAACAAGGTAGTGTAGAATTTAGTTTGTTTATGTGTAGTTGACAAATTTGGTCTTGTGAGGGTGTGAGTCATCTTTTAGGGTCTGCTAGAGTGTGGTGGAGTCATTGATAAGAGTGGATTGTGTGTCTCTAATCTAATCTAAATTTCCCTGCCAAAATGGGTGAATTTCAAATTTTGAATGTTTGTTAAAGTTTTGGAGATGTTTTGGGGGTATTTAGTGGCATGTAAAAATTAATATTGTTTATAAATGGTTTATTTATGTCATAGGATGATTATAAATATGTTTTCCTATGGGAAAGTCATAATATGCAATGTAAATCAAGAAAAAGAAAAAAAAATGTGATGTTTTTAACTACCACTCCTACGTAGAGTTGGCATAGGGAGAAATTTACAATGAAAATTTGGTGTGATGGATAGATTATAAGCATGTAAAAGAGTAAATTAATGGTATTATGAATAATATATTATTTATATGTTTGAAAGAGGAGTAGAGGAGGAAAAGAGAAGATGAATAATTCGGTCCTCGAAGGACAATGGAGGGATAAGGACAATATGTATGTTTGTGATGTTGAAATAAATAAAGATAATGTTATTATGGTGTGATATGTTTGGTGTGAATCATATACACTATGATTTTAATTTCCTACCTTTATATTTATTATCTTTATAGACTAGAAATGGAATTGTTTATTGTTTTAGGGTTGTAACACTAAACTATGTGCTAATAGTCAAGGAGAGTGAGCATTTTGTTATTGTTAAAGGTTGTTTATGTACAAATGACCATTGTAAAACTAAAATAACAGTATTTCTAATCCCATGAAATCTTTATATTATCATTATAGTTTTGGATAAATAGAAAATATCCATATTTTTTTTTAAAAAGACTACTTGTATAAAGAATTCTATGTATAATTATGCATGAAAGAAGAGGTAAACTAGTGGAATGATTAGGTTATGAATAAAAATAAGGTGTAATGTATTATAAATAACACATGAAAATATAAATAAGGAAGATATTTAACTATGATAATGTAAATAAGAAGAGATCATTTGGTAATAAACTCAACAGAGAGATGGGGAGGATTAGGATGAGTGAGTAGGTTGGTGAAAGTGATAAGCACCCTTAATAAGATGATGTGAGCATGATATATGATGGAGAAACAAAAATATGTTATCTATAATAATGTGTGATGTTGGGAGAATAATAAGAGTTCAAAGAAAAAATATGCCTCATTGAACATAATAGAAAAGAAAAGATGCAAGAGAAAGTTGTGTTGAATCAAGAATCACTTGGAGAGACTATGTGGCCTCGGATGTTTAGGTCTAAAATTTAATTTGAGTGTGTTTAAGTATTTTTATAATATTATATACATCATGTATGAGTGTTTATATTTACACCTAATGAAGGTGTGGACCAAAAACCAACTATGAATCAAGCTATGGAAAAATATAGTGAAGTATAAGAGATGATATAGAAATGCATAATGTAAAAAAATATAGCTGAGTTATTGGAATTCCTAGATCAAGGTAAAATGGAAGTGGAATTTGTCCTAGAGAATCAAGATGTAATATCTCAAGAGGTTAAATTAATGGAGTAATAAGAAACAGAGAAGTTATGGAGTAAGGATAAGAGTGATGAGTAATAAATTAAGGTGCTTATTGTCCATTGGAGCACCTCAAGAGGATAAAGTTGTGGGTCATATGAGTTCATAAAATTAGAATCAATATATCATATTAAATCATGAATATGAGTCATATATGCATGACAAAAAGGGTAAAAATCCCATGATTGAGCAAGGAAAAGAAAACAATAGAAGCATGCCTCATCAAGAGGATGATTTGATGAAGAACGTAGGTTTAAAAGAGGATAATATCAATCTAAGAACATATCCAAGTAAACATAATTGAAAAGGAGCATTGAAGATGACTAAAGATGGAGGGAAATTTCAAAAGTTGATTCATTTGGATAATGGTATTACAACTAAAATTATTGAGAGTATACCTAAAAAGAGTTTCCAAAAAGTTTTATGTTTTGGTAAATCTAAGTTTAGTGGAAAGAAGGTATTTATAGATGAAAAGGGAGAATATGAAGGAGTTCACTATAAGATAACTGGTTGTAATCATAATAAGGATAATGAAGGTACAACTGATAGCATAGAAAATCAATTTTTTGGAAATCCATGGAAATAAGAGGTGAAAAAATAATATGAGTTTAAAGAGAGGACATAAGATAAAAATAAAGAAGATGATGATATAATAAGAAAGGAAATAGTAAAAAAGGTATTTAATGAAGAAAAAGATCGATAATATCATGAAGGTCTCATGAAGAGCATTATTAAATCACTAGATCATCAAGGATAACATGAAAAAATCATGGAAGATGTGAAATAGAGAAGTTATGGAGCAAGTTGAAGAGTGATGAGTAATAATCAGTTTATAGGATCATCATATGATGAAGATGGAGAAAAGACCAAGGATATTGAGTATGAAGGAGACAAAATTTTAGAGGTTCTTGTACTTCATATAACTAGAAAATGACATGACAAAAAATAAAAGAAAGAAAAGAAGGAAAAGATATAATTATCATATAAGAAGAAAAAGTGTAGATGAGAATAACAATAGAAGAAAGAGGCCAAAAATTTAGAATAAAATAAATTTGAAATCAAGGAAGAAGATGGATAAGATGCGTTTGAGATGGAGCATAAAATCTTCCTACCTAAGAAGTATGAAGCAAGAGCATCACAAGTTAGTGTAGAATTAAGTTTATTTGATTATGTTTAGTTTACCAATTTGGTCTCTTAAGGGTGTGAGGCATATTTTATGGTCCCCTAGAGTGTGGTGGAGTCTTTGAGAAGAGTTGATTGTGTGTGTCTAGTCTAATCTAGAGTTTCTTGCCAAAATGGGGAAATTTCCAAACTTGAATGTTTGTTAATGTTTTGGAGAGGTTTTGGGGGTATTTAGTGGAATGTAACTTTGAATCTTGTTTGTAAATGGTTTATATATGTCATATGAGGCTGATAAAGATGTTTTCTTATGTTCAAGTCATAATATTCAATATAAATCAATAAAAAGAAAAGAATGTGATGTTTGTAACTACCACTCCTACATAGAGTTGGCATAGGGAGAAATTTACCATGAAAATTTGGTGTGATGGAGATATTATAAGCATATAAATGAGTGAATTGAGGGTATTATAAATAATATATTAGTTATAGGTTCCAAAGAGAAGGAGGAGATGAAGAAAAGAGAATAGGAACAATTCAGTCCTTGAAGGACAATAGAGGGATAAGGACTATATGCATGTTTATGATGTTGAAATAAATAAATATGATGTCATTTTGGTGTGATATGTTTGGTTTAAATCATATAAAATATGATTTTAATGTCTCACCTTTATATTCAGTCTCTGTATAGACTAGAAATGGATTTGATTATTATTATAAGGTTGTAACACTAAACTATGTGCTAATAATTAGGGAGAGTGAGCATTTTATTCATGTTAAAGGTTGATTATGTAAAAATGGCCATTGGAATACTAATATAAGAGTATTTATAACCCCATGAAATATTTATATTATCATTATAGTTTTGGAGAAATAGAAAATATCTAGATTTTTCAAAAAAAGACTACTTGTATATAGAATTTTATGTGTAATTGTGAATGAAAAGTTATATAAATGAATGAAATAATTAATAAAGAGGATATTTGTTAATTATTATGGTACATGGTATGTTACCAATATCTCTTTATTTTTAACTTGAATATAATGACTTATTTTTTATCAATATATAGGTGAGGATCTCCATACATAGTTTGAACAAGATGAAGAAAACTCCTTTTTTTTACACCATCTAATTGGGAATGTTGGAGTGAATATTAATAAGTGATTCCATTATTTATATGGTGAAATTTTTGTAAGTGGATTCTACATGGTGTGAGTAACATCACTAAAATCTCAATATAAACAAAATTTCAAGATTCAAAACATAAACTTCTTGGAAGAACACACAATCTTGTCTACATCCCATAATTCTACAAATCTATTTAAAAGAGACTTTTGGTGATTTTTAAAACCCTAATAACTATTGAGAAAGGTGAATATAGATTGTTAAGACCCTATAAAACTCTTAAATTCATTGGAAATTTCACAACATTCAATGTATTCATTTTTGCTCCCTCTCAGCCACCTACAGGCATGTGTAACCCTAACCTAGGGTTTGAAACTATGCATTTTGAATAACATTTTATGCCATTAGTCAAATTTTCTCAAATTTTGGAATCATATTTTATTTTACTAGATCTCAAATATTGAATTGGTTTTGATTTTTTCCTAAACCATACATTATGGTAACTAGCCCTATATCATTACTTGGACCTTAAGGAGGCCTAATTACTAAAAGAATTTGACTAGTTGGTAGACTTTCCTTGAGATTAAAACTTTAAAAATTTATAGGGAGTTGACATGAATTAATGGGTATTTAAAAAAATTCATGGTTTATTTTTAAACCTTTTATGTTTCTTAATCTATCAATTTAAGTGCTTTAGGAGGCTACTAGAGAATAGACCTATAAGAACATTATTTTGTCCTATAACAATGAAGAAAAGAGTAAATAAACCTATAGTGAATCAAATTAAATAAGGGTCAATGAGAATTTGGAGAGCATAAGAGGGTCCAATAGTGTGTATATCTCAATATTAAGAGGTGTAAGTCTACAAGTCTAGGCCTAGTAAGTGTATAAGGATAGAGTATACCAATAGTATGCAAGAACAAAGCACAAGAAGAATATCAGTTTGAAGGAGAATATAGTGAGTTACCATTTAGTACAGGGAGTTTAGAGGTCTATAAAACTTATGAAAAATTGGTCAAGCCTTGAAAACGCTTTGTGGAATATCATAGGAGGTAAATTTGGTTTAATAAGATAAATAAAAAGGAGAAAGTACAGAGTTGAGTCTCATGAAGATTAAGAGTGAACCTCCATCATCCAAGTGAGAGTGAGCTGATATGATATACATTTATTAAATATGAATATTTGTCCAAGAATAATAATTAACCTTGAACAAAAAATAATGAAAAAGGGGTCAAATAGAGGAATAAATTACCTATTGAAAGTAAATAAATCAAGATCATAGAGTAGAGAAAGGAGTGAAATAAGACAATTAGAATTAGGTGAGTGATCCAAGGTAAATGTATGTCTCATTACACTATTTTGTATTGTTTTTTGTCTTGATATTCATTAGTTTTTATGTTTAAATAGCCACATCCATTTTGTAAAACATACTTGTATCCATTGGTTGAATGGGTGTTGGAACATAGAGCTAGGCATCACCCATAGCAACTGGCTAAGTACACTCGTAATAATGACTATAGGTGATCATTTTCTAGATCCTAACATAATTACTAGTTATCAATACTAATTTTCACCTAACTCACTCAATTATCTCCAAAAAATATAAAATGTGATGAGAAGTTGTTGCAACTAAATGTGAATGCCATTATATCATCCTTTTTATTTATGGATTATATGGACATATGGTTTTAACCATCTAAACACCCTCTTTCCTTCTTATTTCTATCATTATACAGAATACTATAGTTATAACTATTATGTCTTTTTTTATATAATAAACACTTCTCTCTATATAGGGAAAGATTTGTAGGTGATTAGGAGTTATAAATTAATACTTGTAATGTAAACAATTTAATGAATGAGAATTCATAGTAAACCAATTAGATTCCCCTCTGGATCACATTCTATCTAGTTGCACACAATTATTGGACTATGTGAAGTTTAATTGGGGAATTAATTCTACCAATCAACACCCTTTGCATAAGGGTTTGTAGCTTACAAGGTGTTGGTATCTTTGATTATCCATTTTCTATTATCAAAAGTGGATGAAGTCATCATGAAATTTAATTTGATTGTATTAGGGATCCACATTCAATGTATGGTTTGAATCATCACTATAATGCCACTGACTTGAGGAAAAAACATTACAATTCTTGATTTTGTATTTATATATACTAATTACAAATATAATTTATTATAATAGTAGATTATATATTTTCTAGATAATTATATTATATACTTATAAGTATACATAAAAAAATTATAAGGGTAAAGATGTAATTTTTGAAAGGGCCCTGACCTTATTACAACTAATGACTAGAGAAAACAATAAGATGAACTCCAAGGTCAACTAAGATATGAAATCAAAAAATATGACTATCTACCAATGAAATAGGACCAAATAATATTAAAAGGGAAGTAGATCTTCCACTGTTTATTAAGAATGAAAAATATCATTTTTTGGGATGAGCAAAGATATTAAGGATATAGTTACCTCCCATTCCTCATTCAGATGTTATAAATGGTCATACAAGTTATCAATTTTATGGGTCTTCAAATCCACCTCCATGTTGTAGCTCTTATTTCTCTTGCTTGGCATTCTTTAGACCATTCCCAATAATCCCTCTTTTCTTTTTCTCAAGTTATCTTCAAAACATTGAATATCACTAACACAATTATGGATGGTGGATGTACCATATCTTGAGTGTGCCATGGGAGAATATTCTCATGCTAATGGAATGCATGCATTAATCATTTATAATGATTTGAGTAAATAGGTGATGGCATATCAATTCTTGATTTTGTATTTATATATACTAATTACAAATATAATTTATTATAATAGTAGATTATATATTTTATAGATAATTATATTATATACTTATAAGTATACATAAAAAAATTATAAGGGTAAAGATGGAATTTTTGAAAGGGCCCTGACCTTATTACAACTAATGACTAGAGAAAACAATAAGATGAACTCCAAGGTCAACTAAGATATGAAATCAAAAAATATGACTATCTACCAATGAAACAGGACCAAATAATATTAAAAGGGAAGTAGATCTTCCACTGTATATTAAGAATGAAAAATATCATTTTTTGGGATGAGCAAAGATATTAAGGATATAGTTACCTCCCATTCCTCATTCAGATGTTATAAATGGTCATACAAGTTATCAATTTTATGGGTCTTCAAATCCACCTCCATGTTGTAGCTCTTATTTCTCTTGCTTGGCCTTCTTTAGACCATTCCCAATAATCCCTCTTTTCTTTTTCTCAAGTTATCTTCAAAACATTGAATATCACTAACACAATTATGGATGGTGGATGTACCATATCTTGAATGTGCCATGGGAGAATATTCTCATGCTAATGGAATGCATGCATTAATCATTTATAATGATTTGAGTAAATAGGTGATGGCATATCAATTCTTGATTTTGTATTTATATATACTAATTACAAATATAATTTATTATAATAATAGATTATATATTTTATAGATAATTATATTATATACTTATAAGTATACATAAAAAAATTATAAGGGTAAAGATGGAATTTTTGAAAGGGCCCTGACCTTATTACAACTAATGACTAGAGAAAATAATAAGATGAACTCCAAGGTCAACTAAGATATGAAATCAAAAAATATGACTATCTACCAATGAAATAGGACCAAATAATATTAAAAGGGAAGTAGATCTTCCACTGTATATTAAGAATGAAAAATATCATTTTTTGGGATGAGCAAAGATATTAAGGATATAGTTACCT
Organism: Torreya grandis; assembly: GCA_037957365.1. Taxonomy (NCBI): domain Eukaryota; kingdom Viridiplantae; phylum Streptophyta; class Pinopsida; order Cupressales; family Taxaceae; genus Torreya; species Torreya grandis. Next base: position 828,038 of record JARHVA010001426.1, on the reverse strand, counting down.
CCCATTCCTCATTCAGATGTTATAAATGGTCATACAAGTTATCAATTTTATGGGTCTTAAAATCCACCTCCATGTTGTAGCTCTTATTTCTCTTGCTTGGCCTTCTTTAGACCATTCCCAATAACCCCTCTTTTCTTTTTCTCAAGTTATCTTCAAAACATTGAATATCACTAACACAATTATGGATGGTGGATGTACCATATCTTGAGTGTGCCATGGGAGAATATTCTCATGCTAATGGAATGCATGCATTAATCATTTATAATGATTTGAGTAAATAGGTGATGGCATATCAACAAATTTCATTATCACCTTTCCACCCACCCAGCTATTACTAAAAGCAAATGTCCCCAGGGGATGTTTCCAATTTGTACTTCTATTTATATAGCTTTCATGAGTAGTTACTAGAAGTAGTTATCCCTAGATCTAGATACATGTCATCCCCCTAGGCCTTGGTCCCCATTGGCTGAAAAGGAAGTGCTCTTTGATGCAATTTTTAAGATTTTTGTAAATCTTGCTTGAGATCAATACAATCATG
>JARHVA010001426.1:775000-822500 GCA_037957365.1 Torreya grandis | reverse complement strand
ATGTATGTATGTTTCAAAATAAAAATATTAGTATCATTTATTCCATACTAGTGAAAATATATAACCATAATCTACCATAAGAAATATGGCAACCCAAGATGAGCCAAGTATGCTCAGTGGGGCTAACATATCTAAAATTATAGGCAACAACACAAGAAAATATAAGGATGACCCAAGGAAGCATTACTATCTCAACCTAGTATAAAACATAATAATACAATCAAATATACATATAAACCAAACTTAATTAGAAGCCAATCAACTATTTAGTTTAAGGATAGCTCCCTCATGCTAAAAATTACATCTTCCTCCAATGCATGTAGGTGTACCTTATTTTCATTGAGATTTCATTCTTCTTTTTCTATCCCATCCAAAATGGATTTGTATTCCATGTAGATGTGTATGAAATAAAGGGGATGGAAATGTGTAGTAAGATCCACATATTTTTTGATGAGGTGTGTGAGAGTGTTTTGTTTTCAATGGGATAGGATATTCTCCAGTCACATTCCATCTTAGAATTTGAGTACACCATAATAGTAATGAGATCAAAATAAATTGTAATGGTGTCTTCTGATCAACACTTGTATTACTATGGAATTATTGGTGTGGCATCTTATACCTTGCCTAAAAATGATAGACTTGTTCCTAAAATATATGATACCTCATACCCCACTAAGTCCTAATTTCCCATGTGATACACCATCAAAAAAATAATATGGTGTAGTAATATCCACATGAAATGGAGGGATAATTCACTAAACCTTTATCTTATGTGATCTCAAAAGCACCAATAAATATTTGAATTCATAGACTATAGAGAGCAGAGTAGAATATTTGTTTAAAAATATAGCCTCATTATTGGCAATATAAATGCTCTAATAGATTTATAATGGAATATTTATCATGTATCATGTAATGCCTCTATGAGCATGCCATCTATTCCATGCATCATTTAAAAATTCAGCTTGTACAAAGGGCAAATCCTCTATGATGTGGCAACATACCAAACATCTTAGGAGAAATGGAAATGGATAAAGAGTTAGTCAATGATTTATGTTCTTTCCTATAATAGGAATAAAGTGTTTGGGTCTTTATAACCCCTATACATAAGACTATGCCATGTCAAAATTTTATTGTGTAAATCAACCTAGAAATGTAGTTTTGTTTTCTAGGGTGCTCAAAGCTTCCATACATCCTTCCACCACCAAGGGTATTTACATCCTCACATTTTGTTCTAAGTTATTTGTATCCTAATTTAACTTGATATAAGCCTATATCATGATTATATTCCCAAAATAATTTATCCACCTGATTAGTGAGGAAGATATAATTTGATATAAAATGTTTTTGATAACTCTCCTAAATAAGTGTAACCTGATATAAGAGTCCAACATCTTTAGTTGTTTATAAATCCAATTTCCACCTATCTATAAAACAAGTATCATAAGCATCAATAAGAATATACATGCATTTTTTTTGTAAAGTATCCCTCATTACATCTGGGAATCTATACTCTATCAAAATTCTATATATTACATCCTTACCAATGTGAATCTCAAACCCTTCCCCTAGGTCCCGTGCAAGTGATGTATTGATGATTGAAAAACATTGAATAATTGCTTTCCATAAAAATGATGATCTAGAATGTATCTTAGGATGCAATCAGATCCATTTCATAATGGAGAGTGATTGCATGTATTTTTGATGTAATATCCTATGCCATAGCCCTTATTTTATGAAGAGATTCACACCCTTTTTTCTACCAATGCTTTAGAGAATATGATCAAGTTATTTAATCCTCATCCCCATAAAATTTTGGTTGAGATATAATGATTAATTTTATCATAAAAATGTAATTATTCTGCATGTTACCTGATTACATAAAATGTATGCAATTTTTATTTTATTTTACTGAGTATCATCCCTAGGAGGAAAGTAAGGGATATCCATTACACCGAAATGGCCTCAAGGACACATTTAAGGATAATTATCCTACTATCCATAGATATCTATCAATAACACCAAAGGGTGATGTGTTTTCTAATTTTAAAAAATCCAAAGCCAATTCTTGAAATGGTAGTCATTTTTATTTAGAAAGAAACCCAAGTATTTAATGCAAGCATCATATGGATGTGTGGAAAAAGGTATAGGTTTATGGATAAAGTTACTAATATCAAGGGAAATATGGTATAAGTATAAATTATATTTTTTCATGTTTATAACCATCCCTATAGGAGATCTGAAGAATTTTAGATTTTTTTTCAAACACTTTACATCTTGAATAGAGTTATTCCTAAAGATGATAATTTCATCTACAAAGAGGATGCGTGTAAGATGTGTAGCTATGGAAATGTTAACACCCAATATGTTACCAAATTTTTTTCATAGGATATTGGTAGTTAAGTGCTTCTATAATGATAAGGAAAAGTAATGGGGAGAGGGGGAAACCCTACAATAGCCCAAGGGAAGGGGAGAAAAATGTTTAGGCAGAGTCATTAATCATAACAATGTATGAGATGGAGTGAAATAAATCTTCAATATAATTAATGAAGGATGGTGTATACCTAACCTGTGTAAGAATAGGCTAGATATAGATCCATTTTACATGATTCAATGATTTGCATATTTCAATTTTGAGAATAAAGTCTAATCAAAATCTAGTTTTGATAGTATGCAAAGCCTCTAGAGTGGTGCCAATGGCATCATGGATGAGTCGGTTATCCATAAAAATGAATTATTCAAGGGATATATGCTCAGATAGAATAGGTTTGAGATGGGATAAAATATTCTAGGAAATAATCTTGTATATGCATTTCCATAAAGATATGGGGTGATGTATCTCAAAAATGGATAGGTTGTCATCCTTGTGAATATTAACAATTAAAGTGAAGGAGAAGGTTGCATAAATTTTACAAAGATGTAATATTCCTCCACTAATAATAAAATATATTTTACAATGTGAACCCCAAATCCAATGTAGAAATATATCATCCACCCATCTAGACAAAGTATCTTCCCTTGTCAAAAAGTGAGAAGGGTTTTGTGAATTTCATCCATAGTAATCAATTGAAGTAGAACTTGATTTTTCTACTCACTTACCCATCCATAAAAAAGATGGCCATTAACATTATGTCCTTTATATTTTACCTAAGGGTATCTATATAGATGTGTTTATATTTTGAGATAACATGCTTTAAGATTGATTCAAAATCTATACATTCTACCCCATTGCTATCTATGATGTTTTATATGGTGTTTTTATCCCACCACCCCCATAGCATGATGGTGGAAAAAATTATATTTTCATCCCCTTTAGATAGCTAGTTTACACTAATCTTCATTCATAATTAAACTTATTTCCAAGCCATCCATCTAGCATTTTCATTTTCCTAGTTGCTAAGTTCTCATAAATATCTACCCAGAAGTCATCTTCATGGAAAGTGTCAAGACATACCTTGATTTTTCCATCCACAACATGGAGCTATCTATCACTCTCTTAAAAAAAATTTATCTCAATATTTAGATGTATCCTTCCCTTAATGAGATTATTTTGAAAATAGACCATTTTATTTTCATCATGTTTGATAGAGTAGGTAGCTCAGGTCCTGTTGATTAAATATTTGAAGTCCTCATACATCATCTAGTGTAGGTAAAATTTAAATGCAGTGGGTGGATTTTTGGGTACCATAACCACTTCCAACTATATGGGGTTGTAATCAAATGTTAAAATATTCAATATAGTGACCCTATAAGCATTTATCCAAATAATGAGTGTTTCCTTTATCAAGAATCAATCTAGCCCCTTAGAAATACCATGTGATATAGTTTAATGGTTTGACCATGTGGGTTCCATAAGCATGGGTGCAACATGAAATAGGTTATATTGTTCCATAAATATATAAAATAATCTGCCAGAGGATCCAATCTATCTTAATTACCCAAAAAATTAGAATTATGTGTAGTAAGGTTTAGGCTCCCTAGAAGCAGATAAGGCATAAGGAGAATAATAGAGTTATCTATATATATTTAGAAACTCTTCCTATTATGTGATAGTGTACACACATTTATAATATATACTTCTATGTTTAAATATTTTGATAAAAATTCCCCATGAATATATTTAGGATTTTTTAAACAAGTTATCATATCCATGGAGGTGTTTTATCCGATAGCTAGTCTGCTTGATTTTCTAGTCGAGCTAATGGTCAATAAGGACCAATCACGTAGGAGTTTTTATAGGTACCTCATTGGATCCACATCTATGCATATAGTTTCTTAAAGTATTAAAACATAGGTCTTATACCTATAAACAAATATTTTAATGGAACTTTACTTTGGGGCCATCCCAATATTCCTTATGTTGTGTGTTATAATGAAAATTTAATCACACTTTTGGGGGCTAGTCTATTAAAGGCCCTAAAAAGAGTGAGTTGTATTCCATATATAAATTTTTCTTAGTATTATATTGTGCATTTTAAATATGTGTATGTCAATCCTGGATAGTTAGAGCTATGAGAAAAATGGAGACTTCCATTCCTCCCACATGTTTGGGATCTTTGGATGGATGTATAAACTCTCATGTATGTAATATAGTCATATATCTCTTATCTCTAGAAGGTATTATAGTGGTATAAGATGCAATATATTAGCTCAACCTTTTAGATACACTCCCCATCTCTAAACCTAGATCAGGTTATTGAATGGATAATGTATTATAATGTAAAACATCTAGTTCAATTCCTAATATAGTTGGAAGGGGTGATTATGTTTGTTTGTACATGAGATGATTGGTGGTGGGATTTGGGGTGTTTATGTATTCCCCATGTGTCATATTCCATGAAAATCCAAAAATTTATTTGCGCCCTCTAATATGTCTAAATCTATAGTGCTTAAAACACTATACATAATTTTTACTCCATCAAAATATAGTATAGTATGGTACACAAGCCCATGTGTATGTTATTTCTCTAGGAAGCTATCATGTCTGTGCTCAAAATGTTGAAAAGATAGTGCATTACCTTGTAAATCATATTTTTCAATCCCTGAGTGGTAAAGGAAGGTTTAGTAGGTTAGCATCTGAGACTTATGATATTGGTATATGTGGTGTTTATGCACTCCTCAAATATCATATCAGCTCCAACAACTAGTTATTATTTGTATCCTCCCAACCTTCCACTCCTACTATATATAATACAATGTATTTTCTTTCTTCTCCTCTTAGATCTAGATTATCCCATTCCATTAGGCCTAGGGTGTGCCTCTCCTTCTAAATGTCAATTTAATCTTCATACTTCTTGTTAGATAAGCAAATGGATTTAATATGATCATGTGTGTGGCAGTATATGAATCTAAATAGTACATTTTTATGGTTAATCATTTGTTTGTAGTGGATATCCCTAGTTAAGATCTCAATGGCATTAGGTAAACCATGTGATGCATCCATCTTGGCACATATAATAAAAACAATTTAGTTCTTCTAGATGATAATGTATGCATCTATTTTTATATAGTATCTATGTGTATCCTTGATGATCTTGAAAATCTAGGGATCCCATAGTTCAATGTGTAGACATGGTAGCTTGACCCAGAGTGCCATAGTACTGATAAACAAGTCAAAATTTTCATGTCATCTGGATGTATTATGTATAAAATTCCCTATAATTAGGGTCCTCCCATTGTAATATTATATAGATCCTCCAATGAGTCAAAAACAAATGTAATGAAACCCAATGCCCTTATTTTTATTTTTGGAGTGTAGCCCAAAAATGGAGCCCAATTATCTTTTACCCACTATAGGGATCTGTCTCCTTATACATTTTCCCAATGAATGTTTGTTTTGTTTGTATGATAACCTTATCTCTAAATAAACAAGAATCAATGATGACTTGCGTAAGATTTATAGTAAGTTTAAGACAATTTTATTTCCTCCTCATGATTTATTTCACCATTTTTTGTAATTTATAGGCTAACTTTAAGAAGGTTTTTATACACAAGTCCTGAACTATAATGTGTGAGGTATTCTAGCATTTTGGATTAGTGGTAGGCAATCTGATAGATGTCTGTAGTCCATAAAATGGTTCTTACTAGAATGGATGAAGGAGATGACCCAAGGACTTACCCAATCAAGGTTTTTGGAAACCTCTTGGGGAGGTTATCAATATCTCTAAGAAAACCTCATTCTTATCTTCATCTGGCATGACTAGGGGTGGGATTTTTATGGTTGTTAACATAGGCTTGACCAGGAATGAGTCCTATTTGAAACCCTAAAATATTTATTTCTCATTTTTGTCCATTTCATATTTCATCCATCCTAAACACACTACTAATACTACTACTACTACTGCTGCTACTACTAATATTGCTACTACTATTGTTACTATTGTTGTTGTTGCTACTACTACTACTACTACTACTACTACTACTACAACAACAATTATCAATTCAAAATAAGTAATACATGTCTCCTATAATTTCATGGTGAATGAGACCCATACATGTATAATAAGTATGGTGAAACTATGTCCCAAAATATGTTAGAATATATCTTATAGGGTGATTAAAATCAAAAATATAAGAAAATGTATAAAATTTGGGTTAATCAACCAATGAATATTTTCAAAAAACTAGTCATTTTCAAGACAACCAAAATCTACTTGTAACCATTTGGATATTTAATAACTCTTAGCCATGGTATCACCAATTCAAGTAGTAGATGTGGATATGATAGATGATGGTAAGTATGTGTAATACATGTTTGGTAATCTCATAGTATATATTTATTTATATTATCTAGGTTTTTAAGATTGATTTATGTGTTTTTTTGGTGTTTAAAAGATGGATATTAATTATTGATAAATTATTAATTTATTTTCACAATATATTCCAAAAGTGGTGGGTCCATTGGAAAGGGCCACTTCTTAGGTAGGTAAGTTTGTGTAATCATACTTCCCATGACCCTACTCCTTCCTATGATTACACATCAACTCACATGCAGAATACCAACACTATTCATCCCACATTAATATATCCACCACCTACTTATACCTCTCCCACATCATATTATTACCCTCCATACATCCTTAGTCCATCTTAGCCCTTTTGCATGTAAGATATGCCTTCTAGGGACCCCTTAGGGCCCTTTAGGTGCATGTTGACTAGCCAAGGTCCCTATTTAACCTAGGATAGGGTTTGTGTGAATCAAAATTGTGGCCTAGGCTTTGAAATTCCTTCATAAAAGTCATGGCTGAGGAAAAATGCATGCAAAAGTGCATGTTTGAACCTAAATGGTTAGAATTAGGTCTTTTAGAGGATTAGGGTTGGGATATATTCCTCATTATCATTCATTTGAGCCCTTCTCTTCTCTCTCAAAACTCTCTCTTGATTCTTATACCCTCTCTTAACTCTAATTCCTTATTTAATCTCTCTTGATTCATTCTTGGCACTCTTGAGCTTGATTGGAGAAAGAGGATCCTGTATACTACTACACATTTCCTTGGAGAATCCATTATTGTTCTCAATTATTCTTTCTTCCTTGTGGCTTGATTCCATTTTCTACACATGGAATTATACATAATTTTTGTACTTGGTTGGATCTCTTACACTATTGCAAGTTCTCACTTCACATCCCCCTTTGCTCTTGGACTTTGGTTTGGACTTCAGCTTGCACATAGCTTGGTTTTCCTCCTACATTGCTTCCTATCTTCGATTATTGGTTATTATAAAATATACACATATTCTTTGATCTTGATCTGAGGGTACTCTACTATGTAAAGTGAAAATCCATTGTTTTGTGAAATATATATGATAGGGTTTAATTTTTTTTGGTGATTTAGTTATTTTGTGCATTTTTTATAATAGTTTTTGAAGTTTATCCATTCTTATGTGGTTAAAATATATCTTCATTGCTTGAAATATTTACCATTACATGATATGCTTGTATTGTAAACATTTCTATTACATAGTAGGACTCTGCATGCTCAAGACAAACTAGAAAACTTACTTTAACATTCTCTCTCTCTTGATAAAATAGAACATTCCATTGCTAGAAAATAGTAGTATTGATTTGAAAAGATAGATCAAATCTAGAATGGGCATGCTCTTGGACCCTTTCTTGAAAACATATTTATTACTTAAAACATCATTAATTTGGCCTCAAAGTGAATTAGCTTCTAGATTTACATTTCATTTGTGATTTCTCTCCATTTGGTATTATTTTTTAAACTTTATTTAGGAAATCAATAGCCTAGTCTTAGCTAATTAATTTACTGTGGTTGGATTTGCTTGAGGTGCTTACATACTTTTTACACTTGTTCATGCTATCCCATACCTAATTTATAGTTTTTTCTATATCTTGGTGCAATATAGCAAACTAGATAGCCATTATAGACCTCCCATATCCCATAGAAGCCTTGAGTCTTCTAAACTCTTAGTGTTTTGCTTTAGTACCCTATCAAACAATGGTGGTTTCATTTAGATTCTTAGAGCTACATTATAGGATGCCCAGTGGGGCCTAATATATGGTTTCACATTCATTTTATCCCATTTATAAATGTCTTAGCTAAATACCATGTATTATCTATTAAGATTTGCTTTTAATTATGTTTTGGATCTCACCTTGGTTGTTTTTTCCTAATTTGGTTTTGTATCATTCTCCCTATTGGTTCTCTATCAGTTTGTATTTTTTATTGTCTTATATTTTTGTGTTGATTTATTACATCCATGGTTGATCTCCCACCCTTGAGATGCCAATCTTGATAGATTTAGGGTTTCATATTTAAGCTCACTCATGAGCAAGCTATGCTTTCAATGGAACTCCATAGACACTATAGGATCCAAGAGCTTCCATTAACCCACCATGGTAGTCCACACCCTCTTGAATTTGAAAGGGAACATGATTGGTAGGATTATAACCAATAGATTCAATATCCTTTTTATCAATCTAAAATTCATTCATCTAAGGATATTTCATCTCAACCTCATGCCATGTTTCATTCACCCATTCGAGATTATTAGGATCACCTTATGCATTCAGGGCCTAATGAGATAAAATAGATCATTAATGATTACCATATATGATTTTAGGTGAATGAAGTGCATTCCTCTCACCCTAGGAGTAGGTGGTGTGTTTTCTTTGAAGACAAAGATCACACCTAGTCTAGTTCAAGTGCCTCAACTAGTTCTCATGTGAGTTTCTCACTATTTTCTCAGTAGGATAATCTATAGAAAAAACCCCCTCATGTCCATGTTTTGGGTCATAGGTATTATAAATTGGATAGGTATCTCCATCATGTAGATTCCTCCCATTCTCATAGCCCTTCCTTTGGATTTTTTGATGAGCATGCTAATTTTGATCACCACTTGTAAACTAGAGACTCATAGGATGCATATCAAAAGCATCAGTGGACATAAATTGACCCTTCTCTGATGGCATGTGACTAGATTCATGGATATTTTGGTCATCATGAACATTTAAATAATCATGACACATATTCCCATCATCTTTGTGGGGATCATCACACTTCTTGTGGCCATTCCTCATCCTATGGTAAAGATGATTTCCATAGTGAGTGTCTTCCCTATTAGGAGCCACCTCAATATCATCCTCTATGAGGCCATGGTTATGATGATTTCTATGGGAATATTGAACATCATTACCATCATGAGTCCCCTCCTAAAACTCATCACCATCCTGCTATCAACTATGCTTATTAGGATTTTTGTCATAATCATATAGCCCCTTGGTTGCATGTTATTCCCCTTCCTACTCATTTTCCTCGAATTGCCTAAGTGTAATGGGACTCGAGACTCCAGTCCCATGTATCATATTAAAGCATTCATGATGGCATGTATGGATTAAAATAGGATGAAGGCATGATTTGAATCTCTTCACTAATTTTCTATGAGCTAAAGCTTTTGTCTGATTTCATAATCTACCTCTAGAGTCTCTCTCTAGTTTCCAACTCCTTTTGGATGACTTCCTCCAATATTTTAATATTTATAGACCTTTTAACCTTGGAATCTAATCACTCACCTCCATGCCAAAGGTGATTCAAATTTTTATTTTGTGTGTAGATGGCATTCAGCCATCCATATGTGTAAGACTAGGTTTTTGAATGACCATATTTATGATATGTTCACATGACCATTAAGGCAAGAGGCTCACATTGAGGTCCTCAAGTATGAACCCACCTATTATGATGAAGATTTCAATGATTGTCTGAATATTTAATTTCTTAAGGTGCACATGAGCATGTGGCCTGTACCTTCCCAAAATTAATAATATTTATGCAATCATAACCACAATACGACTAGCAATGGTGTTATTAATTCTCCTCTTGAGAAGAAGGATAAGAATGAAATATATGAGGTGAATGTGTTAAGCAAGAAGTTAATTGAAAAGATGGATTCTAATTCAATCACTAAAAAATAATAGATTGTGTTTCCTTATGACCCCACCAAGTTTTAAAATTACCATCGAATAAGGGGGCATGATGATTCTAATTGTGCCCCTTAAAATTCTAGTGGGAAAGCCTCACATCTGTCATAGAGTTCTCCTCTTACAAATCCCAACCACAAGTTGAATGTTTTCAAGGAGCCTCTAATTGACCATGACAAGGAGAAGAAGAAGAATAAAAAAAGAAATCAAAGGCTAAGGTCCCACATTACCCTTCTTTCTCTTCTACCTCTTTTGAATCCTCCACCCAAGTTGACCTAAGAGGGAAATATAAACACAAGAGTAGTAAGGTTGTCACTACTATTGACATAGCCTCTACTTGGTAAAAATTCTTTGTCAACACACACTCTAATCATGCCAGCATCCTTTTTGGAAATACTAGTGTTGTTGGGCCTCCTGTCCAGCCCACGAGGGTAGGGAAACTTAAAGTCAAATTTGAATTTAGGTGTAACATCCCTCCCCAAGTTAGAGAACATCCTTACTCTATCAAAAAGGAGTTATAAGGCCTCTAGACTATGATATCCATTTTGGACCTACTTCACCTTTACCATAAGTAAAGGTACATCATCTTTGATGAGCTTGGTCTCTCTCATGAGGGTTTACTACATGATGATGTTGAAGTGTTATTCAACTTTGATGCACATGAGCACCCTCATCCTCCCATCTTATCTTTTGACCCAGCCTCTTTGCCAAATGGTTTGATTATGGTGAAGATGGATCAATTCCCTCTCTATATCAAGACTTTTATTGATGATTGCCACATTAATTAGTACATCATTAATGAAATATATGAATTGAATATCATGCCCCTACATGTGTTCAACAAACTTGAGATTAGTTGGAAGAAGATATTTAATTCTCACCATAACTATGTTAGTTTTAATAATGGCACAATTATGTTAGTGGGGAATGTGAAAATCCAAGTCAAATTTGGCCCCAAGATGGTCAGAATTGATTTTTTTGTGTTCAACCTTGATCTCTCATATAATATGATTCTTGGTCATCCTTAGACCACCACCATATAGGCCATCATATTGGCCACATTTCACATGGTACAGTTTGTGCATGAAGGTGAGGTTCACACCATGGAGGATGACCCAAATACCTAAGCATTGCTTTATGGAAAGATCAATCCCTTAGGCAAGACTTTGGTTATATCCTCATGGGAGTTTATAAATTCTCATACACCCATTGTTTTTGAGTCTCATTTATTCAAGGATGAACATTTTCATCTCGCTGAGTACCAAGAAATGTTCACTCTTTCAGAGTCCAGTATGCATCATCTAACTCCCTCTTCTACTCTGTAATGCTAAGCTGGCTCATATCTTTTTGAAGACCTCTTCTAGGATGTCTCCCCACATATTGATTTTCCCCTTACATCATGCTTTTCCCACCAGAGTATTGACTCTCTGAATGCATCTTCCATAGATATGGATAGAGTGGTTGAGTTTGAGCTTGAGTGATATTATATCCATGGTATAACATGTAACATAATAAATTAGAAGATGACTTATAATAATCTCATGATTATGCATCCTATATGTCACCATCCTCTTACTTGTTTGGATTCAGAGGTCTACTTCACCAATAATGACCCCACCTTCAAAATTCCTATGTTTCAGGTCATGACTGATGAACTTAAGGATTTGGATGCTCTATTTCCTTCTTCCCACCTTTTCCCTATTATTTTTACTATTCATAAGCTAAGAAGTGGTTTGCCTCAAGGATAGACCTCTAGTTAAGGTGTAGAGGTGGCTTGCCCTCAAGGGCAAGCCTAGGCCTAGGCCTGTGGTGGTTTGATGAGCCTCAGAGCTTATTAGATCACCCTCACCAAGCCCCCAGTTAGTGGATAACACCTTTTATGGAATCCATCATCAAATCATTATAGGTTTCCTTAGCCATCTATCTTGTGCACTCCTCTTTGGATGCACCTTGGGATAGAATCATATTCTTTACAACTTTTAGTTGGTCGGGCTACTACTTGCTGGTAGCTACTCTATACCAACTCTCACTCTCCTTTTCCAAATTTTTTATAGGTGGTGTGGGGTAGTTGTTATGGTTATTTAAGAATGGATTTGACCTTCCCTATATATTATTCATATATCATAACCCTCCTACCACCCCTCCTCACATCTCATTGTGATTGGCATTAAGGCACCCTCTCACAGTTCTCCACTACACTTTGGTGGTGGCTTTATCAACTAAGATGTCTTTATTGTATCTATCACCCTGACTCCTCCTCATATCTTCACAATAGATAAAAATCACCATGGATCAATTATGTGTATATTACTGATAAAAACATGTTTAGATAATCTTGATGACTATTTTTCTTGTCCCCCTCATATTGTTCTATTCTACGTAAGTTTTGGGCCCTATCTAGGATCTTCATTCCTATTTTTTGGCCTTTCTTAGTCTAAGATATGGTTTTATAGGCCAAGCCATGGCCTAGAAGGGTCCAAGCCATGGGTTTGTCCTAGGCAAGCCATGGCCTAGGCTAAAGGCTTATTTTTTCCCTCTTCGAGCCTCTGTTTCACTTTGGCATTACTCTTGAAAACCTATAAACTTCATCTTACGGGTTTTGGACCATTATGGATGTAATGGTAGGGTCTATTTCTCTCTTTGAGGCCTCCTTGAGTGTGTTTTGGGACCCTTAAAATCTTTTAGACCCCCAGGTACTCTAGCTAATCAAGCCCATATACTCCTTATTGGATACACATTATGGGCCCTTGGTTGGGTTTTTAACCCATTTTTTTCATTTCAAAGGTTTTGACACATTATGAACACATTAAAAACATACATTTTTTAACCTAAGGCCTCATTGGTCCTATTTTTTCCCCATTTTTATCCCCAAGACCCCTTCTAAATCCCTATTAACCTCTTAGGCCATTGCCCCATCTTGTGGCCACCCAAGGATAAAAGTTACTTATTTTAATCCTTTTAGTTATTCATTTCTCCTCTTTTCACAATTTATCCATTATAACTCTCTCTCTCTCTCTCTCTCTCTCTCTCTCTCTCTCTCTCTCTCTCTCTCTCTCTCTCTCTCTCTCTCTCTCTCTCTCTCTCTCTCTCTCTCTCTCTCTCTCTCTCTCTCTCTCTCTCTCTCTCCTCTCTCTCTCTCTCTCTCTCTCTCTCTCTCTCTCTCTCTCTCTCTCTCTCTCTCTCTCTCTCTCTCTCTCTCTCTCTCTCTCTCTCTCTCTCTCTCTCTCTCTCTCCATCATGGTTTTAGGTAGGGTCATTATCTAGCTATGGTGGTTTGGGACTTGCTCTAGTCTTACCAACTGGTCTTCATCTTCTCTAAAATTCCCCCACTTTCCCTTGTCACCTATTGCCATGGCTAATGTTTGTCAAATGTTATGATTATGGCTTGGTTTCATTATTTATTTCCTTCATGTAACTTACTTACACCACTTTGATTTTAGATTTACTTTCGGTATTTCTTAGTATGCATTCTTCACCCCCATCATGGTGTATCTCTCAGTGGTGATTTACACAAATGGTGGTAGTTGGGGTAATCCAATATTGATAGATATGGCTTGGGTTATTGATGATCTATGGGTTCATGAGTTTGTTGTAGTTCGTTTCTTCCATATTTGTGAGATGAATAATACCACTAAGTATCATGTAATCATAGATGCCTTTATTGATTCCCATGAGTTAGGCATGTGTTATGTATAGTTATTCTCTAACTCACTCTTAGTTGTGTCTCAACTCACTGATGTTTGAGATATCCTTAGCTCTGAGTTGATCCACCTCTTTGAATTAGTGCATGATTTTTTATCTTTCTTTTAGGACATCCACTTCACCCATATCCCTTATAAGGAGAACACTATGGTTGATGCCCTAGTGAATGTCTTTCTAGATAGTATGATTTGATATGATATCACTTATGCCCCTTCTTTGTAAGATCTAGATCTAGAAATGGAACTAGAGCTAGAGTTGGATTTTGGATTATGTAGCATTTACACTCTCACCCATGGATCATGTCATCAACTTCTTCCACCACCATCCTTATCAGGTAAGTATAGGTAATGTTTCCTTTTATCTTATTAGTTCTTTCTTTTTTTTCTTTGGCATGGCTTTTGGGTACTACATAACACTCCTTTTTCATTTGAATATCAACAAATTATACCTTGGGGCATTTGTAATCATAATTCCCATGACATTAATCCTCCCTATAATTACACATTGGCTCTCATGAAAAATACCAACCTTGGTCATCCCAATTTGATACATCCATCATCTAATTAGACCTCTCTTACATCATATTCTTACCCTCCATACATCTCTAATCCATCTTAGCACTTTTGCACACAAGACGAGCCTTTTAGGGACACCTTGGGGCCCTTCAAGAGCTTATTGACAAGCGTAGGCCCCTATTTGACCCAAACCATGGCTTGTGTGAAGGAAACCCATGGCCTAGGCTATATGTTTTCTTCACAAAAGCCTCAACATAGGTAGAACACATTTAAAAGTGCTTGTTTGGACCCAAACAGTAAAAAATGGTTAGTTTTAGGTCTTTTGGTAGATTGGGGTTAGAATATATGCCTCATTCTCATTAATTTGATACCTTTTATTTTATATCCACACTCTCTCTTTATTTGTATACCCTCTTTTTACTCTCATTCCTTATTAAATCTTTCTTGATTCGTACTTAGCACTCTTGAGCTTGATTGGTGACAGAGGATCCCATATGTTGCTACACATTTTCTTAGAGACTCTACTAATGCTCTCAATTATTCCTTTTTCCTTGTAGATTTATTCCATCTTATAATTTGGTGTTAGAACTATTTTGTGCACTTGATGGATATCTTACACCATTATAAGTTCGCACTTCACCTCCTTTTTTGCTCTTATCTTTTGGTTTGGACTTCAGCTTGCACATAGCTTCGTTTTCCTCTTACATTACTTCTTAGCTTGGATTCTTGGTTGGTATAACATTTGCACATCTTGTTTGAGCTTGATCTGAGGGCATTTTTCTATGAAAGTGAAACTCCATTGTTTTATGTATTATATATGCTAGGGTTTGATTTGTTTTGGTGATTTAGATGTTTTGTGGATTATTTATAATAGTTTTTGAAGGTTATGCATATATATAATGTTAAAATATATATTAATTGCTTTAAATATTTACCATTACATGTTATTATTGCATTATAAACATTTTTATTACATAGTAGGACTTTACATGGTCAAGACAAACTACAAAACTTGTTTAAACATTCTCTTTCTCTTGCTAATCTAAAACATTGCATTGCTAAAAAATAGTAGTATTGATTTGGAAAGATAGCTCAAATATATAATAGGCATGCTCTTGAACCCTTTTTTTAAAATATATTTATTTCTTAAAATGTATTTCATTTGGCCTCAAAGTGACTTAACTTCTATATTTACATTTCAGTTTTTATCTCTCTCTATTTGGTATTATTGTTTTTGGTTTGTTTATGCAAAACAATAGCCTAGTCTTAGATACTTTCTTTAATATGGTTGGATCTACCAAAGGTGTTTGAATACTTTATGCATTTTTTCATGTTATCCCTAACCTAGTTTACAAGTCTATCTATAGCTTGGTGCAAGATGGAAAACTAGGTATCTACTATTGACCTAATCTATCCCATAGAATCACTAGGCCTTTTAGCCTCTTAGTGGTTTGATTTAGCACCCTGCAAAACACTAGTGATTCTATTTAGATTATTAGATCTACAATTTTCATTATTTTTGAAACTTATGACTCATATGAATATAACCTAATTTACAAATCAAGAGTAAGATAATGATGTAGAGGATTGATTTAGACTAATCAAGGATTAAGTCTAAAATTTTGAGGTATTAATAGGTCTGGAGGTAAGTAGAGGAACACATATATCCCCACCTATTGATAGTATAACACATGCAATATTGGATTAGTTGATTACATCAAATAAGGATCATAAATGGACTATATCTCATCTATCATACTATGAGGCATGAGAGGATATAAATTAGGGGAATAATACTCCTTGAAAAAATCCATGGATGTAGCTGAGAGTAGTCAATGTATGAGTAAGATTAGATATAGAGATTCAAACTTTGATAGGGGTGATCACTCTCTACCTCATTATTGGATTTATTTAGATATATGAGTTATGTATGGATCATCTAACCCAATTTTGGACTATGTATGTGAAAAAAATGTATAATTGTGACCTCATTTCATATTCTTTTCAATATTTGGTTAGCATATGTACAGGTATGTGTATGTCATTGATATTTAAATTTTCATTTCATTTCCTATGTGTTTCACCAAAATAAATATGTGATGTAATGTAAAATGAAACAATTAAAAATAAAATTTATAATGAGAGTTCCCTTATTTACAATAAAAGATATATTTTGTTAATTTCATCATGATTAAGAACATACACTAGCTACTAATATGCATAAGAGTAGATTGGTCAAAATGTATAATGTGTTAGGCATATGCATCTTGATCTTAGAAAAAAAGGACATGTTTATAATAAATCATCTACTAAATCCACATCTCCAATACA
Organism: Torreya grandis; assembly: GCA_037957365.1. Lineage (NCBI taxonomy): Eukaryota > Viridiplantae > Streptophyta > Pinopsida > Cupressales > Taxaceae > Torreya > Torreya grandis. Next base: position 805,517 of record JARHVA010001426.1, on the reverse strand, counting down.
TTAAAATGTTTTAATTGATATGAAACTATATTTGAGATGGTGTATTAAAATTGATTCCTTAGTTTATATCTTTTCTCTAGTGATGTAATAAATGATATAGTTATGTTCAAGTATGAACATAAGTTTTTTTTTTTTTTTTAATAATAGTATTCATCTTGGGATGTTCTACAGCTTTATTTTCATTTATTCTATTTATTTGAATTAAAACTTTACCCCTTGAAATTTGACATATATATGATCATGGGTAACATTAATTGTCACATTCATCATTTTTAACCAGATGGCACCTAATATATCATTGCATAACATTAAGGTTGGCATGACATAAAATAAAATAAGATGTGAGTGGGGACCAATAGATATAAGAAGCCTAATACATCCTAATGTTATATGTTTGGACAAAGATGTTTTAGTTAAATTTTCAATATCATACACAAGTGTCTTAAATAAAGGAAGGATACAAATTAAATTGAGATTTATCATCCATCATAGTCCCTTTCCTTTGTTTGCCTTCTACAAAAAAAAATAATGACCAAAATTGTATGCATGAGAAAGATAAATCTTAGTAAAATCATTAGGAACCATGATGAGATCATTATTGGGCTTAAGTAACAATTACTTAGGATATGGTACATCACATGGAATATGTTACTCAATGGTTTATGATGTGTTTGTTTGAAGTTATTTTTTAATAAGAATATGAATATCAATGTCATTTTTTCTCAACAAAATCTTGTATTTTATTTTTATAATCATACCTATATGTTAAGTGACCATGGATTTAATGATAATCATAGTATAAATTGTAATTAAATATGTTAGGTGCATAATTAATGTCATGATATCTAATAGAAGGTAAAGCAATCATGTTCATATCAAGTAACATTCTCAATATTTCACCAAGACTATGTTTAAGTGGGGTGGTATTTTCATGATCTGGTAAGGGAAGGCATGGGACTTATTATAAGTGTCATCATTTTTACATCAAATGGTTTATGTTTGTTCTTACTATGCATATGACTTTTATTTTTAGAAGTATAAATAGGAGTATGAATCTAATAACTAATCTAATGTGATCATGAAATTTCATTCCAGAGTGAGATGGCCTCAAAGAAAATATGATCAAAAGATGTGAAAGCTTGAAAAATAATCTTTCTCCAAATTAAGGGAAGATAATTTTACTAAAGATATAATGTTTCTCTATATTTTTTTATTGATATATTAAATAATGCATGCCACTAAATCTAAGAATATACTCATGCATAATATTATATTTCCTTTAGTCTGGCTATGAAATGAGCTCAAATGTGGCAAGTGGTCCCTTTTTGTAAATAAATTATGACAAGAAAGCTTATTACAATACACTAAATGAATACAAAGAAACACTAGGGAACTTATGAAATAAACCTAAATCATGACTCATTAAGCTTATATAAAATATTTTAAGTATTATTATATCATAGGTACCATATATCCAAAGAGAAGTAAAAATTTACTTAAGATGTAGGTATGGATATCCAAACCCATAAAATCAAGATAATTTTAGCAAATGAATAGGAGCATCAATAATATCACACACCATATGTTGGCTAGAAGTAGATGAAATAGACTCACGAGATAAAGCTTACACTTTTATTTCTAACTCTCATATTCAATGGATCATAGTAAGAATCTCATGGCACAAAAAAAAGTACTACGAAGGGTTCATTCAATGGGATAATATTTGTTATTGGTTTTAAACATTGGCTCACTACGAGGATTAGAGATAGAAGAGGAGCAAACATGAAAAGCCTATAAAAGGAAGGAACAAATTCACAAATCCTAGAGGAATTTTTATTTACATGAGAGTAATTTTTACTATCTAATTCATTTACCATTTTAATACTTTGAGAAAGAGAAAAATGATTTTCAATAATATCATTTTTAAAATTTTAATAATACTGACATTAAGCTCTTTTATGTGTAAAATTAGAATTTAATCCATTTTAAGCATGGCTATTTTTATTCAATAAAGATGTAACATTCACATTTCAAACATCCATTTTTATAATAAAAATTGTGAAATTAAACAAGGTCCCAATCTAAGCCAAAATTCTATAGGAGTTAAACCTAGTTATAAGATGTCTAATAATATAACTAATCAAGTTTCGTAATGTCATTTTTTACCTTTTCACCTAGTCAACCTAGTTAACCTAGTATGATCTTGACATTATACATTTTTTTTCTTTATCATATGGTTTTCCTATTTTAGTAATGTCATTTTTCACCTTTTCAAAAAAAGTCATGCATACCCATGTACCTGAAATATTAGATACTAGTTTCTTGCACAAACACTTGGATATCAAATAAGTGGGGGGACCAAGTGAAATAAATTGAGTTAGATTTATATTAATCAATCCTTTTTGAAATACCAAGTGTTGGAATACATTTCCAATTTTTCAAATATGACTAAAACTCAAATTTAGTTATCCCACTTAGGTGTTTGGGTGAAATGATGAATGCAAATCTAGATGTTATTTCTCCTAACTTACCATTAATGCAAGCATGAAAATATAATAGTACTTCGGATATAGTTCTAGTGATTCAATAAAGTAAATGTTTAATTTTTTATATCTATTTAAATGTGAGAGTTCTTGTTCTAAATACTTCATAGAATATATATATATATATATATATATATATATATATATATATATATATATATATATATATATATATATATATATATATATATATATATATATTCTATGAAGTATTTAGAACAAGAACTCTCACATTTAAATAGATATAAAAAAGTAAACATTTACTTTATTGAATCACTAGAACTATATCCGAAGTACTATTATATATATATATATATATATATATATATATATATATATATATCAATCTTTTTTAATTTGAACTAAAAACATAATGGCACAAAAAATATAACCAAAGACATAAATGGAACCCAAAAACAACACATAAAAAGGGGAACATGTTAAAAATCAAATTAAAATACCAAGTTTAAGGATTGTTGGGAAGGGATCTAGATCTAGGATTGATATTTACCCTTATTGGTTTATCTTGTCCAGAGGCAAAAATAACCTCAAAAAAATAAAAGGTTTTATAGATATCTATTGTTTTAAGTAATTTGTATGGGAAAAGGGGGCCACAAAATCATACAAAATCAAAAATTAAAAGGGAAAAAATGAGAGACATGCACCACTGAGTACTTAATTCTTATAAGATCCATATAAGAAAAGTGGCTAAAAGAAATTTTAAGGTAAGGATTACACCAAATTTGGGTGTCTACATAAAGAAAATGTATTTTATAGCCTGATTTGATTGGTCTTATTCACATTTTCATTATAAATCACACAAGACTCCTATGAGTAGCATAATGGTTATTTACAACCTTCAATAAATATTTATCCTTAGGGTTAACCCTACCTAATACAAACCTAATTCCTCAATCTTACCTTTAAATCTTATACCTTAGTTAATAATTTCATTTTAGATTCAAATCTAGTTTTTTATAACCTAGTTATATCCAAATCATTTTTCCAATATTTTTTGAATGAACTACATGTCATAATAAAATGTCAAGATCTTTTCTTACTCTAATTTAAGTTTTAGTGAGAGACAAATGTCTACTTTTCTTATTCCAAATTATCACAACCTTAACGACTCTTAATACTAGTTTATAACTTAAGCATTCATAGCTTAATAAATAGGATTTACCCATGATAAAATAAAATAAAATAATTTACAACTATTTATTATACTTAACCATATTTATCTACTTCTCTCCTTATAGATGATAATTAAACTGTGTCTAAGTTGAAGCATGATATTACCACTCAGAATTGGTTTGACATGTTTGTTAAATAAAATAGAACCAAACTTAAATCTAATATATAATAAAAGACTTGGATTATTTACAAGTCATTAAAGCATTTTGACATTGGTCAATGTGCCAAATTGATATTTCTAAATGCTTATGCCATCTAATGTAGACCTAGGATTTACCTATGGCCGACTGCATTGTATTTAAAAAATAAATCATTTCAAATGAAAAAAAACCTTCAAGGGATGATTCAATAAATATTTAAATTTCAAATCAACTATAAATTCATTTCCAAAATTTTCATTTATTCATAATTGAAAATTCATTGATGATATTTCAATAGAATAAATAAATAACACTTAGTATGTTTGAGAAAAGTGTTGTAGTAGTTGTGAGATGGAAAGTTTCTAATATATTTGTAAAATGATATTTACATGAAGGAGGAGTTGTTTACTTGGGGTTTTTAATATCTTTAGAATTTTTTAAGATGGATCCATAAAATGTGAAAGGTATACTTCAAAGGTTATCACTTAGGAGCATGTTTGAAGAGTGAATCTTTCATGGTCTTATGATTTTTTATTGGAAGTTCATCAAAAAATTTGGTGGGATATGTAAAGATATAAAATAATTTTGGTGTTTTTATATTTTAGTAAGTTATTTAAAGTATATAACTATAGTGAAAAATTGAATGATAAGATGAATAAATATTTAGTGAATGATCAAGAGTTTATGATCCAAAGTGAAAGTTTTCATGAAGTGGAGGCATTATTTACTGCCTAAAGAGACTATGTTGTATAAATACTATCAAGAACTAAAATTCATATATATATATAAGGAAAATTAAACTAAAGATATATAAACTAGGTTGAGTTTCCATAGAGTTAATTTTATTGAAACATAACAGTGGTATGTCAAACAATGTTGTTTATGGATTGGGTAAGAGGTGTCTCTTGTTGAATAAGATGCAAGTGGAAATCATAGGATTTAATTCTATGAGGTAAACTTATACAGACAATAGATATATCATAGGTGCATGGAAAACATGCACATAACTAATGAGTGGAGACAAAATACCATGGTTGTATTATTTCATGTAAGAAGGATTGTTATTTTGTGTAATATATTTGTATGTACCTATAGGTTCAATTCATGAGAATTTGATCTAATAGAATCATCTTATAGGATTAGTACATCATTTCGGGTATCAATAATCCTACATCCATAAAAAATACTTAATAAAAAATAAATATTTTTTAGTTTAACAAAATCTTGATTTGGTTTTACATACTTTGTGTTGTTTGTGATACATTTTCATGCATGTCATTTCTCTGTAATATTTTGTGCAACCTTTATGCATGTGCTTATTTTATTTTCTATTTTTTACAACATTGATGTTATGCATAGTTTTGGTTCCTATTTTTAGTCCCTTTAAAAGCTTTTTGTGAGCATGTTTTGAAGGTCCTTATTTGGTTTTGGGTAAAAGTATGGTTATGACAATCATTGTTCAAGAATTATTTCATGGATACTTCTTTTGAAAATAATTGTGACTTTATTTCTATGTTGTGACCTATACACAAGTTGATCTTATACACAACTTGTTTTGAGTCCAATTATTCTTGTGATGTGTTATGGTTATAAATAATTGTAATACCCAACCATTTCTAATTAATGCCTTTAATCATGGAAGGCTTTTATGTATTAATTTAATATCAACTTGATGGCATCATATGTCAATATGTATTATGTTTTAATGTCTTATGGTGCCTTGAGACTATGTTGTGTATTTAATTTTTATGGAGGATAGTGATGTGTTCCAAATATTTAATTATGAGTGTGTTGATGAGAATTATTGTAATTATGTGGTTATTGTGCCTATATAAACACACCCATATGCTTGAGATAACTATTCATAGAAATTTTGAATATTCTATGAGATAATTATACTTTCAAGGACCATGAGTTATATTAGGAAAATATATGAGGATATGATGTAACACATATCATTTGACATTATTTTGATATTTCAATTATTTGTACACATTGTATCTTAGCATTAAAATATAATAAATAATTGAGTGTATTTTTTGTTACATTTTAAAGCATCATTTTTTGATGTGTAATTATGAAGGTTGTGTGTTATAAATCATCTATCCATTGAGACCCCTAAATTTGACTCCATCATAATATCACTAGGTGGGTGTAGGGTATCAATGGGCCAAAAGGTAGGGCTTAAATTCCCATGTTTTTTTATAAAAATAATAATACTTAAACTTGGGGAGAGTTATAGAAACACTTGTACAAAGAGTTTTTTGATAATGTAAGGAAATGAATTGTTTCCTTTTGAATGTAGTTTCTAAATACATAATTTTATAATACTTATTTGAGAAATGTATACAAATTGATGCATTTATAAACATTTCATATTTTTTGTTATGAAAAAATAACTACACTTCATGTGCACAAACATAATTTTTTAGAGTAAACGATTGAATTTTTGTAAAATATTTAATATATGGATAGATAAAGTGTTGAATATTATTAAGATTTTTTTTTTTTAATTAAGAAAGTTGGAAAATTGAAATTGAAGTGTATGAACACAAATTTTTTACCTTAACATCATAAAAATCATTTTTTTGAAATCATAACCCATGATGTATTATCAATGATCAAAAAGTTATTAAATTATTTGTAATGATATATGGATGAACCATAATGAAGTATGTTATGTATAAATTAAGTAATAATTAAAAAAATATATGTATTTCACATTCTCCTACATAGAAGTTTAAATAATTTTTTTAAATAAATAGATCCACCTGCTCAAATATGTCCATGAAAGTGAAACAACATATAAATTTATCAAAATTCATGTTGGCTAATCTATGATGGATTTTTGGTCTAGGTTTGGATCCTCCATGTATAAAAAAAAGGTAGTTTTGGAGGGAAATATGTGAATTTGAAATTTATAGTAATCAAAAGGGCATAAAACATTTGAAAATGGTGCATGACATTTTTGAAGGGAAATTGATCGTTGTAAAGGGTGTATGCAATTGTTAAAATGATGAATGCCCTTCCTGCAACAATAAATTATAGAAATGCATGTGGCTATTTACAACTACTTTTAAAAAAGGAATTGTAGTGTTTAAAATTGAATACCCCTTTGTAATTCCTTAAAAAATTAACACAAACTCTTTTCCCCATAATTTTTACTCCACCATTTCACATTTTACAAGCTTTGAACTCATTTTTATAGATGATGGTCCATAAATTCTTCATTTACCTTGTCTGAATTACTGTAAGTCCATATGTATTTTATTTATTTTTATCTCAATTAGACTTTAAAAATTAGATATAGACAATGGGATCGAGTAATTTCCACAAAAGTCCAAATAAGAAGTTAACAAATGAATAAATTTAAGTTAAAAGATAAAACAAAAAATAGCTAGGAAATCATACATAAGAGATTTTAGACAAGATGAAGGTACTTCTTCCACACTAAGTAATTTTTTAATTGAAAATAACATCTCCAATTTCATGGAATTTTATTTATAACATCTTCAAGTGGCATAATATTTAATCAATCCTTCTTGATTGATGAAAGTCAATATCAAGGATAATATTATGAATGGACCCCAAAAAATCTATAATATCATGGTGAATCCTAGATTTTAGGTATAATATAATTGGATAATGTTTGGTGAAATTTCCATGAAGATGTAAATTTATTAGATATTTTATTCAGTCTCAAAAAAATTATAAACATCTAGTGAATTAAATGTAATATTCAAATAGATATATAATTGATAAAATAAAAGAATAAAATTAACTAAAACTCAAATGTTCTCTTGCAAACCAATGTAAAGTCAATCACTCTTACCTATAAATGAAATTAACATGTAAGAAATAATCCTCAATATTTTTTCTTCAATCAAATATCTACATTATTGGGGCTTCACCATCATGTATGACTATGCCTAAATGGGCATGTGACAAAGGCTAATTAACAATCACACCCCAGAGGCACATTATTCATGTTGATAATGGTAGTGGAATTTAGTATAAGGTAATTGGAATGAAAAATAATACTATGTAGAGAAAATTATAATACAATGGAGAATATTTATTCATTAAAAATTATAGTGTAATGAGATTTAAGAAAAATCAAATTTCAAGGTTTATATGTGAGATTTCATACAAAGATAGATTTATTGCATGGTGTGATATATAAATGGAAGCATTCTTTGTCTTAAAAATTTTCATCTTGATAAAAATAAAATGGAAATTAAAATTAAGTTTTTATCTTGATCTAGAATTCCCTAATAATGAAAAAATTCATCAAAATAATAATAAGTGTTAAAGACCACTTTTTCATTAATGATAGGTAGTAATTTATTAACATAGATACTTTAGAGTTGAATTTATAATGCTTCACATATCATCTTAGGTAACCATATCCTTAAAACTAAGCATGTATTTACCAGTAAATTTTATTTAATTTGATCCAAATTAGAAAAGGTGAATTTCACAACAATGTTGATTTGAACATGAGCTAAAAAATTATCACTTAATTTAGTGAAGGTATACATATATCCACTTATTAAAATATAATAATCCTCCAAACTCATTGGAAACAACTTAGCCAACATTAAAATAGAAAATGGAACACATTGGTAAAAATATCAAATAAGAAGACATAATAATCTAAAAGCAGAGTTGGAAAGCACTAGTTAATACAAGTTAAATAGTAGTCAAAAACATGTTTGTGGTGTTTTTGATAATACAAAGGTGTCCCCATCCCAAATCCCAACAACCAAGGCTCAAATTGTTAAAAGTTTAAGGCCTTTATAATATTAATATAAAACATAAAATTATGTAGAGATCTCTAAAGACAATACCGGTGTTTTTATTTTCTTTACTTTAGGTATGGGCAAATCTAAATCATATAAATAATTAAAAACTAATATTTGTTGATTATTATCTTTTACTAGCCTAATATACATGTATACATAATTTGGATAAGTGAAATCATAATACTTTTAGAAGATTTTGAACTAGGATAAAATATTATAAGTACAAACTAATAAATTACATTGTATTGGTCACTTATTAATAGATTTACACTTAACCATGAGATGCTAAGCCACAACCCAAAATAACAACAAATTGAAGCGAATATAATTATAAAATTCAAGATCTATAGCAACACAAAAACTGTATATGATACAAATCCTTTCTTATGGCTTCAAATCTATCCTTTAGGTGACAACTATAGACATAAAAAAAATTATGATAAGAGATTTATAAAAAAAATATTACTATCATTATTACTTTCACTATCACTATCTTCTCAACTAGGAAAAAATCTTATTTCTAGTATTATTAATAGAGAAATATGAGAGTCAATGTTTTAAGGGAAATCACCTATAATCTCTTCAAACACCTTAGATATTGGTATCTTATTTCCTCATGTACGTAAAATACTATTTCTCATGATTTTTCTTACAATATCACCCTATACTAACATTAGTAGGGCCAACTTCCATTCATGATAAATAGGGTTGATAAGAACAAGACATGCCCACTATTATTTTACAAAATCTCCAAAATATGGAATGTGTACTCTTGGCTAGCCTGTGGGTTTTTTATTATTTAAATAATAGTAGTAGTTGAAGTTTGTGTGAAATTTATTTTGGTTTATCTTCCTTTTTATTTTTATAATAAAACTTTTATTTTTATTGTAATAAGTAATTTGTATCTAGCCTTAGGATATTAATTAACAATTGAGGCATCACTTTTGATGTAGCTTGATTAACTTGATAGATCTTACATATGGGAACCTAATGTTTTATTTTGGATCATCTCACTCATTAATAAATACAATAACATCCCATCCATTAGGGAATGTAAAGAGATAAAATGTAGTTTCCTCATCACAGGTCATTTCTTCAATTATCACCTTCCAACTTCTTCTTGACAAATCATTCATTATTTTAAAATATGTTTCTTTGATAGAATGTATCACCATGCCTTTAAAAATAGGGGGAAAATTTATAAATCTAAATCCTATCACCATTATGTTAAAATTTTCAATCTTACTCAAAATTTTGTGACAATGCACAATTTGGTCCAAAATCACTTAAATGTAGTAAATGATTTGAGCTTATCATATACAAGTGCCAATTTAGGATAATGTATCCATAAATGGGAAATGCATTTTATGTGATTTTTTTTCCAAATAACTTTGAGTCAAATTATGACCACACAAAATGATGCTCTGGACCACTGAATTCTTCTAATTTAGAAGCACATGACACATACATGTGTTATTTCATGTTGAAAATGTCCTAAATGGGGTATTACTCTTTACATAACTGACACCTTATTTTGATTATATTCTATTTAAATTATGACTTAGTAAATTGACATTTTGACCAATTTAATTAAATGGGCAACCAATTTCCAAAGTTGCATAAACTTAATTAAACTCACTTAAGCAAATTAATCCAAAGTAAGAGCTTAAGTGGAAAATCCATGGAATTTATTAAAGATATATTAGCTGGAAATTCATTTCTAATATCTACATCATTCAATTATGTCATCAATAGTGTGGCATCCATAAGCCATAAATGGAACAAATATCTAGTTTAAGCCCTCCCATGCCTCATTAATGCACCATTCTTATAGATATTAATGGGGATATTTTGGATTTAGCCTCCAAAATTGAATTGATCCAATGACCCACATCTTGATCTATATATGAACATTCATGGTTGATTCTGATCATTTACAAAATTATATCAATATAAGGGTCCTCACTCATCCTTTCAATCTATTTTTATGTAATGTTATTATGCTTAGTTATCAATATAATAAATTCAATTATTGGCACACATTGATCAAATTTATGATCCTAAGTCATTGGTACATTGATAGATGATGGAAGAATAAGCCACTCATCATTGATAAATACTTGAAGCACCAAATCAAGGAAAATTCATGTTTTTGAGCCACTCTTAGAGGAGGGATGATCTTAGAAAGTTTTGATGGTTGTATTCCTTCTTTCAATAGCTCTTATATTTCATTTAAAAAACCCTATGAGGGAGTTGGCTTAGTATTCTATGTCCTTTATGCTTATTTTGAGTGTTCACTACTAATGCATGGACTAACTTGCTTTGGATTCCTACTATACAGGCATTTTGTATCTATCCTCAGATATTAATTAACAACTAAGGCATCACTTTTGATGTATCTTGATAAAATTGGTATAGCATGTAGATGGGAGCTTAATGTTTTATTTTAGATAATCTCACTCATCAAGGCATACAAAAGCATCCCATCCATTAAGGAATGCAAAGAGAAAAAATTTAGTTTCCTCATCACATGTAAAGAAAATACTATCAAACAAGATATATTTCCCAAGGAAAATGTTTTTTAATTTCAAAAATAAAACACCAATTATAATTTTTTAGATAAAGCAATATATTCCATTATAAATCTAAGACAATATGATAATGAGTCTAAAATACTTTTGTATAATTTTAATTCTAAAAAGGCACTATAAAAATTAAAAATGTAAATAACATTAAAAAATTTTATTAGCATTCTTAGATATCATCTCTTGCATATGTAAAGGGATCGTCTATTTCATCTCCAAAGGGTGCAGATACTCTTGGACTAAATAAATTATTTATTGAATATGAGATTGTTGATATCTTTAAGCAAACTTAGTCCACTATTCCAAAGAAAAACCTATAAAAAATGAAAAAAAAAATAATCAATTTTCAAAATATAATACAAAATACCATAAACATCCTGCCAAGAGTGTGTGGCATTAATACCTTGACAAAAATAAAGAATAACTTAAGGAAGATAAAAGCATAAGGAAATATTCAAAAGGAGATAGAAAAAATTTAATACAACTATACCTTATTCAAGAAGAGGGATAAAGAATAAAAATATGAAAAAGCAAAAAAAGTCATTGAAAAGTATATTTCTAATGCATTATTTTTATCCAAGCCACCATCAAAATTTGTTTACAAGTGGATAATTCATTTATTATCAATCAATAAATATGTTTGCCTAATTCTTAGAATTCAAGAGTCTAAAATTTTAGCTTCTAAAAGTAAATCAAATGATCAGGATGAAGGCCTATTAAGATATTTAGATGGAACTCGTACATAGTTGAAGAATTATTATTTTCCTAGGGATTCACTAATGTTATTAGAAGATAAGGTGAAGGAAAAAAAATAACCCTAGAAGTAGGGGTGATGTTGTTAGAAATAAAAAATAAAAGAGACAATGTAATCCCTTTTACCATGAATTTAGTAAGTGAATTGGATGTATTTTGGCATGATGGAGACCTACCTGACATGAATGGCACACAATTTAGTGTGCTCAAATAAATAAACCAAATAATCCTGTCACGTCTAACAATGCAACCATTTTTATCTCTAAAACCTCAAGTTCATCTTAAAGTCTTGCATTATTTCCTTGCAATATTTTAGAAGGGCCACTTTCATAGTACTATCTTAGTGTTCTTTTAGTTCCTTTAGATCTCCGTGAGGGTAATGGTCCTAAGCCTAAACCTATGAGGCTTCTTCAATATTTTATTTATTGGTGCAAATTTTTTAGCATCTTTTGTTTCCATCCACTTACGAGGGGTTGTTCCTATAGTGTATTTCTTTTTTACTTTAATCTATCCATTTTTTTATCCTTTATTTTCAATACATTAATCTCCAAAACAAAATGACGATGTTTTCTCTATTTTCCTACCCCTATTTTAATAGTGTTGGATTTAAATTTCATTTCAAGGTTTGATGCATCCTCACCATTAAATTTATTTCCCTTATTGATAGTTGAAAATAATTTACCTACCCACTCACATGATCAAAAACTAGCTAACAAGTATACAACAAATTTAAAATATATTTGTAACAAACAAAAAATTATTAGTTAGTTACTGGAAGGTCAAATAATAAAGTAATTATAGAAATTGAAATAATTTCCATGCTTCAAAACCTACCCTATTAATATGTAAAGATGCATGGAGGAAAAATACATATTCCTAAGATCAAATTTGGTAGTTGACCTTGCCTTCCATGTAAAATATTTATCACTCTTATACATTCAACATTGCCTTTGTTCCTAATAAGGGGTTTTTACTATCAGAGAGAAGCAAAATAACCCAATTCAGCATTTGAAGGCCCCAAAAATAGGAAATATAAAATATAATTTTGATGGGGCTTCTAAAAGTAATTTTTGGTAAGGTAAGGGTTGGTGGAGATCTCTATGTCAATGATATCCATCCTCTTTTAATATTATCTCAAGAGCTAGGAGTGGAGACAAATTATGTGGTATAAGCTCAGATAGGGATAAGAGGTATCTAGGCTGTAGTTGATAATTGTTAGAAGGATTTGATTAATAAAGGTGGATCCCATATTATAAGTAATGAAATAATCTCTAGAAGATCCAAAGCATGGAAGATCTTGATAATCTTGGAAGAATTCAAATATTTGAGGAGGCTACTTAATTCAATGTAATTTTGGCATATAAGAAGGGAAGGAAACTCAAGAGCGAACTGGTCTACTAATGTAGCTATGACTCTAAGATAAAAACATGAGAATTGTGTGGAGTGGGCCTTCTCAATTTTATATGAGGATTTGAAATTTCTAACCCAAGGCATGAAATATAGATAGGGAAGACCAAGCATCTAGGTTTTTGATAGTACAAAAGGTGGATGAATAATTTAGAGCCTTATAACCTTTTAATTATTTTCTTTTTAATCCTTGTATGCTTGTAATGATTGGGAAATGTGATGAAGGAGTTATAAATATTAAATATGTAGACTTGGGATGAGGTTTAGGTTGACGTAAGGGATATGATCGAAATGAAAGGCATTTATGTTAGGCTATCATTTTGATGAGTGTATTGGCATGTGTGAGAAGTCTATACATGCCAAAGGAGAAGCTTATAATATTTGGTTTAGCTTTCGCCCTTAATTGGTATTTTATTTATTTTATAGTGGGTCTTAGAAGTGGAGTGCAATGAAGAAGGGTTGGTATATATTCTATTAGAGGTTGATATGAAGAAGGAAAAATGAGTAAAAATAGAGCCTTAAGTGCATCTGAAGATAAGATCAAGGAATAGGGATGAATTCTATGATTGGATGATGGGTGAGGTGGCAGTGGATCATTTTGTTGACCATTTTGATAAATAAATAAATAATTCACTGATGAAGATATGGATTCTCAAGATGTGGCATGTATCTACAGGAGTGGATGAACTAAAAGGGGAAGAAATTTTAAATCTCTATAAATCCTTCATGGTGGACCCCAAGAAATCTATAGGTTGTATGAATGTCTTTGATGTTGAACAGGTAATCAATAGAGATAACTTAATTTTGTATTTAGATGGGTATGTCACTCTTCACTAGGAGCACATGAATTTGGAGACCCTCATCCACTCAGTTATGCTAAAATATATAGACCATAATCATTCCATTTTTCATGGGATGGTGAATATTCATAGGAGTCTAGACTTTTTGATGGCTAAGCTAGTAAATTGGAATTCATTTGATTATATCTTCATGCATATCATCTGCTATAATGATGAAGAGGGAGAGATAAAAAATCTGAGATTTAAATTTGATAGGAACTATGGTGTAAGAATAGTTATGTAAATGTGTGAATTATAGGATTTTCTACATCTAGGATTAGAAATTCTAGTTCTTGAATGATAATACATAATCAGAGGTGAAGTGGGGATAAGTTGTGGCCATGTTTTCAAGTCTTTTCAAAATACTTTGGGATTTTTATACAACCTATATTATAATATAATATAGTATTATAAATAAAAACTTTTAATTTTTGTTTTCTATGGTAGTCGGTTGTGATGTGTTTTTTTAATCCCTCCCTAGTGAATAGTGCTCGCTAACCATCTAGGTGGGTCTAAATCCATGTTTTTTGGTTGTAGGTTTTCATTTTTAGATTGTTTTCTATTTCAATTTTTTCTCTAGGGGTGTATCCTAGTTATGTCAATAAAAAAATATTTCTGTTTCAAAACTTTGAAAAATCACTAGGAAACATATACTAAAAATTGTCCCAAAGGCACAAGTTACGTTATAATGGATGTAATATTCATTTCATAAAGTAGGTTTGTTTCAAGTGAGGGATTTTTAATTAGTATAACCATTGACCCCATATAAAAAAAATTACTAAGGGTTAAGAAAAAATAATTTTACATTTATATGGAGGTGATAATGGAAATTGGGTTATGTGTTTCCTCATATGGTAGGCAATTAGTTATATGGGGAGGAGACATCCCCTTTAAATGTGAGTTTTAGAAATGGTGAAACAGTGGGGAAGGACAAATCCATACAAAACATGCAAGTTTTGAAATATTGTAAGGTAATTTATTCAGTAATGGTGAGATGTAATTAATATTTATTTCAATTTATATCATACACCAAAGGGACCATATCATACACTAAACCCAAATTTAAGGTAGCTACTAGATTTACATACCCTACACCTGATGATCCCTAATGGTATTATCTAATGTCCAAAACTTCCCTAATTTGTTCCTTTTTCTTATAGTTTCCATTCCAAAAAAGATCATAAAAATATTCGTTACATATGATATATATATATATATATATATATATATATATATATATATATATATATATATATTACAAATGAAATCTTAAGTATAAATATGATATTAATAAGTTTTATAATATAGTTCCATGGTCTCATAATGGTTTTTGTTTTCATGGATAATTAGAATGGAAATATATGTATTGTGATGTTCAAATATCCCACATCCATTCTAATAGACAAACATGTAGTTGTTGGTTGACTAGATCCTATAATGTAAAGTTCCCATAGTAATTAGGAAGCACCTGTAATAACTAGCTGAGTGTACCCATATCAACTAGTTAAGCATACCCGTAATAATGGTTATAGGTGGTAATTTTATAGATCACAATAAAATTATCGATAGTCAATACTGACCATCTTTTAACTCATTCAATGGTCCCCAACAAATGTGAAACATGATACCTTTTCCAGCTCTATGGGAACCCCATTAGATCATCTTTTCTATTTATGAACTATATAGTGATATGGGTTTAACCATAAAAACATCTTGTTATCTTATTCTTATTTATGTCATTATATACAATACTGAAGTGTTATATATTTTTATTGGATAATAAAAAACTCATCTCTATATATAGAGGAAGAGTTGTAGGTGATTAGGATTTCTAAATTAATATTAGCATAGAAGCATATTGAGTGAAGAAGCTATTGTAATTATTTGTACTTTCTTGTAGCAATCAATGTATTGCTACAAATTTTGATTAATTCAAGTGAATTGATCTAAAATAAAGAATTCCTAACAAATGAAGGGATATAAATCATAATTCCAACCAAGTAGGTCCCATTTTTGAATATTTTTTGTAATAATCCCATTCATTAAGTATATCTTTTCTATTCAATTTGTGTGTTTACATTTATAGTTGTGTGTGCATATATATCTTGATTCTTATAGATTATTTTCATTGTAAATAAATTTTATTATGTATGGTTGATTGATTATATTTAGTTCATATATAATAATATTCCAAAATATTCTTAGTATCATTTATGTATCTTTCATTTCATCCAATAGTGTTTATATTCTATCATTTATAATTACATAAACTATGTTTCCTATACTCATCCATTAGTATCTTAACCTTACAAGGAACCTAGTGTGCACATATAGTTTTGAGACCTTACCAAAGTATATGGAATATGGGTTGACAATAAAATTAACAATAATTCTCAATAAACTAAACAGTTTCCCCTCTAGATCAGATTCTATAGGGTTGCACACAATGATTGGACTATGCCAAGTTTAATTGAGGAATTGATTTTGCTAGTCATTTTAGCACAATTCCAAGGGAAAATTACAATAATTATAATATCAAAGGGTTGAGATAAGTTCCCTTATTTAATATAGTTAAATTTCATCTTTTTTATAAGTAAAAATTTCAAACTATCTAAAAGTAAAAAAAATTTGTTTTATAGAAGTAAAAATTTATTGCTTTATAGAAGTAAAATTCTCACTCTATAGAGTAAATTTATTATTTAATAGAATAAGATTTACTGATTTGAAGAGTGAATTCACTACTTTTTTAAAATAAATTTTAATTTCCTAAAAATTAGAGTAATCAAACACCTAAAAAAATCCCTCTCAAATTAACCCTATGCAGGGTAGGGCAAAACCACACAAAAATCAGGCATAAGTATTTGTACATAGCATGAAAGAAGTTACATGGGAAGAACTTTTCCAAGTAAATTGACCTTTATTTATAATAATAATATTATATATTTCCTTCAACAATATAAACATCACTTAGATCAATAGAGAAATCACCTGTAGTAGTAGAGATATTTTCTACAACAACTAGAGAAACAATTTTGGTTGATTCACACCAACTATTAGAGGTATAAGAACTAGAAACATAAGATTTTTTGGTTGAGTTGGTAAAATAATATGAGAATAAAGGATAGGTAAATCCTCATATCCTTTAAAATTACATCTTTTCACCATTTCATAGAGTGCATGTTTTTCCACTCTACCCTCAAAGATCAAGTATTCAACTCCATCCACCCTCGCCCAAACTCCTCTCTAAAAGACAATTCAAATCCATTATATATGTAAAGAATGAATTATAACATGTTAAAATTCTAACTCAACTAAATAATAATTTTTTTTTAACTTCCTAAAAACTTTATATAAAATCCCACTCTATCACCCATAGTCAGAATACTTTTCTCTCCTTTTCAATAACTTACGGTCATTGTTCATTACACACCATGGAAAAATTTCAACAAATGATTTGAAAATTGAGTGATGGGAATCTCCATTATACAAGTATCCCAACACATCATGGGAGATAATCATGAATAAGCCTTGAAGAACAAAACCTTTGAGTTTCCTATCAATAATCCTATTGAGATTCACACATGAGAAAACATCTCTCTCTCCACTCTGCCCAATTTTATAGGAATAGTTATTAAGGATATTAATGCATTCCTATTTAAGTGTTATGTCCTATGTCATAGTTATTATTATAGTAGGGATGCTAAAAAATGGAAGTTGTTTATAACCACTCTCAATGATGCAACCTTCAGATGGTTTGTGGGTTTGGGGAAGGATGTATTCTCTACTTGGAAAGAGATGAAGGATAAATTCACTTTTAAGTATCAAGTGAATTTCAAAGGAAGGGACTATAAAAGGAATGACATATTTTCAACATCAAAAAATGATGATGATCCATTAGAAGATTATTTGTAAAGGTTCATGTTTAGCCTTCAGATTCCAAATAACCCACTATGGAAAATGAATCTATCAAGTTGGTATTTCTAGAAGGAATTTAGAATGAATGCTTTGAAAAATTAGATATAATAAGTAGAAGATATATCTCATGACTAAAATTTTATGATATAGATCTCTTATGCATAATTTACTAGAGATCAATTATGAAGAAAACTCCTATTAATTAAACTTCATCACTTTCAACATATAAATCAACCAATGGATTATCAAAAATGGAAGTCAGTAATATTATAAAATACATGAATCAAGACATAATCAACCATTTGTCTATACACTTGGATACATTTCACACACCAAGGAAAAAGTGAGAGATGGAGTAAGCCTTGATTGTATACTACCTATATTTTCATAAGAAGAAAACTATTTGTAAATGTCATATTACCTATATTAAAGTAGCCAACATAATAAAAGAAGAACCTGATACATTTGACATTCATGTCATTAGAGGATATGGAGTGAAGATATTATATGCAACCCAAACATAATAACCTACAATAGTTACACAATAACCTATAACAACTACCTCTAAGGCAATAACTCTTGATGAGCATGCAACCATTGTACCTTAGCTAGATGTAGTGACACTCAATTGAACATGTAGATTCTTTTGCACAAATAGGTATGATTTAATAACCTAATTAAAATCATGTATATTTTATTACAACAAAATGGCATCAAGATATTGTTGAAGCATTTAACCTGAATTAGTTTAAAACTTATTAAATGTAGTAGACGAAAACCCATTTTTTTACATAAGTAAATAATAAGTTGAAGAAATAAATAAAGTAAAAAGGATGAAAAATAAGGGAAAATGAGATAAAAATTTCAGATTTGAATTTTTAGTTCTTAAGATTTGTGATATGTTTATATAAATGTTGTAATGGAGACCTCTCCCTAGAGTTTATGCTTTGTATCTTCAATAAAAATGGATTCAATTTCAAATTGGTAAATTTAATTCATTGTAAAGTGACTCTATAATATTATGGTTTTATTTATGTAATAAATATCTCAATGGAATAGAAGAACATAAAGACTTGATGTGTGAATTATACAAACATGAGTTGGTAGTCACTAGTAACAAAGATTAGAACCCCAAATTCTTGGTGAGAGACATATAGTTTAGATCTTATTTTTATTATCTTATAAATGAGATAAAAAGAGGGGGAAATGGTGAGATATTCTACCATAAAATCCTTTACCCCATGAATCCAAAATCATAATTTTTATTTCTTGGTAAAATCATCAAGAAATGAGATAGCCTTAATAAAGAACCAAAGTTCAATGTTTTTATTCAGTCTTCCAAGGAAGAATTCATTAACCATCTCATTTCTCTTTATAAAAATACATTTCAATAATCCCTTGATGATTGCAACTTGAGTTGGGGAAAAAAAACACCATAATTATATAAAATAGAACCATAACCTATTCTTAATTTTAGAGATACAAATGGAAGGAAGACTTATTAGATTTATAAATTGTTTAAAAGTTGATCTGGTTATGTGGATAGGCATTAAGATTGAGATGCAAATTATTTGGTCTCCTATCCCATAATTTAGCAAAATAAAACCAATCAGTGAAGAGGAGGAAGACCAAAAATGTGGATTCTTATAGCACAATAGGGGATACCCTCCATAGCAATCAATAAGAGATAAAAATCCTTATATCCTTAGAGTCATGTGTGCCCATTTCATGACTACTTCATCTTCTACAAGTCTTTCATGATCCATATTTTTGGTTTTACAAGATGCATGAAAAACCTTAAGTTTGGGAGTGTGATGAGTCCTAATAATGGTCTCATTTGATGTCCAAACCTTTCCTACTTTGTTACTTTTTTATAGTTACCATTCCAAAATACTCATTAATATACTCGTGTGTGTGTGTGTGTGTGTGTGTGTGTGTGTGTGTGTGTGTGTGTGTGTGTGTGTGTGTGTGTGTGTGTGTGTGTGTGTGTGTGTGTGTGTGTGTGTGTGTGTGCATGTGCAAATGAAATATTATGTTTAAATATGTTATTTATAATATAAGCCAATGGTTTCATAATGGTTTATGTTTTCATGGATAATTATAATGAGAACATATGTGTTTTTATGTTTAAATATCTTGTATCCATTTTGGAAGACATACTTGTAGCCATTAGTTGATTGGATGTTGGAATATAAAGCACCTACAATAATTAGGGAGCACCCATAATAATTGGTTGATTACACTCATAAAATTGACTATAGGTAATCATTTTCTAGATCATAACATAATTACTAGTTGTCAATACTAACTATCTTCTTACTCATTCAATAATCTCCAACAAATATGAAATGTAATGATAAGTTATTGAAACTAAATGGGAACATCATCAAATCATCCTTTTTGTTTATGGATTATATGGTCATATGGATTTAACCATCTTAATACCTTATTGTCTTTTTCTTATTTATATCATAATCCTATAGTTATAACTATTATGTCTTTTCTTAGATAATAAACACCTCTTCTCTATATATAGGGGAAGAGTTGTAGGTCATTAGGAGCTAAAAATTAAGATTAATATAGAATATTATTGATTGAATAATCTATAATAATAATTTGTACTTTCTTGTAGAAATCATTATGTTGCTCCAAAATTTGATCAATTCAAGTGAAGATATTTGAGATAAATCATTCGTAACCAAGGGTTCTAAAGCATGCTTATAACCAAGTAGGTCCCACTTATGAGGAGTTGTGATAATCTCATCCATTAAGTAGATATTTTATATTCAAATTGTGTGTCTACATTTCCAAATATGTATTTTTATGTATCTTTATTATTATATATTTTTTTTTAATAATAAAATTCACTTATGTATGTTTGATTTATTGTCTTTAATTCAAATACAAAATCTTCCAAAACAAGCTTAGTTTCATTTGTGTATCTTTCCTTCCATGCAAGATTGTTAATATTATGTCATTCACAATTTTATAATTGTGTTTCCTATACATAACCATTAGTATCTTGGCATTCTAAGAGTAATATTGTTCACATACAATATTTAACCTTAGCAATGTATAAGGACCCTGGATTGATAATTTAATGAATGAGGATTCTCAATAAACCAAGTGGATTCCCCTATGTATCAAATTATGTTTGGTTGTACACAATGATTGGACTATGTTAAGTTCTATTGGGAAATTAATTCTACCAATTAGCACCCACTAGAGAGGGTTACATAGCTTACAATGCATTGTTATCTTTTATCAATTGTTTTATATTGGCAAGGGTGTATGAAGACATAATGCAAGCTAATTTGATTGTGACAATGCCCCAAATCCAATGTGTGGTTCGAATCATCACAATAATTCCACTCACTTGGGGACAAAACATTAAGGTTCTAGAGTCTATATTTATATATACTAATTATAAATTTAATATATTATAGTAATAGATAATATATTAAATAAAATGATGCAGGAGCATCATTCAAAGGATGATTAATGATCCCAACTTGCTACTTGGAATTCAAATTTTAAACTTGTAGAAATGGCAAGAAAATGCATTTTAATCCATAATTAAAATTTTGAATACTTATAAGACTCCTAAATAGGATAAATACATTCTATATGACCTAAGACAACTCAACATGGAGATCAATGAAGATTCCACTACATCAATATGGCTCAAATATTCAATTAGGTAAGGAATACTCAAGTAGTTAAAGTAGGTAGGGTATACTCCAGTAGGTAAATTAGGTAAAGTAGGTAGGAAACCCTTCGTGGTATATATATTTTCATATGTAACATGATTCAAAAATTTATTTATTAATATTTCTATCAAGAATCAAGTTTCCCTTACCAGATGTAGAAGCTAAGTTGGTATGGCATATGTAAGTGAGTATGGTAAGAATATATGAAAACTATAGATCTATAAGAATGATTCCTTTTGATAGATATGAATATATTCTAAAAATTAAATTAGATAGGAAAACAACCAAGTTATAGATTGAGAATCAAGATTCCCTTTCCTTATTAGGTAGGGCATAGCTAAGTAGGTAGGACAAGATCAAAACTATCTATCTGAAACCAAGCTTCACTGATAGCTATGTCTTAATCTAGAAAAAAATCAAAGAAAAATATCATTAAGATAATATTCCATTTAAATGTATTCCACATTCCCTTTCTATCTATCATAAAGGCAAGATTCCTTTGATATGTTATTGGGTTAAACAAAGCTAGATATCAGGAGCATAAGTTTCATTGCCTTACTCCTTCACATAAATGAAGTAGGTAGTGAAATATTTCATTGAATTATCAGGCAAGATAGAATTTAGATCAGGATAGGGACTTTTAAATGGATCCCCACATATAACTATGACAGCGGATCCATTCCTATGTTATCCCTTGATTTATTGTATTAGGGACCATTACATACTGAAAGTATGATAGGGCTATATTTTGGGAATATCACCACCTAAAATGGTCTTAACATTATAACCTAGACCATGAATATGATATGGGAATAGAGGTATAGGTTTTAGTATAGGGTTGGATGTATTAATCAAGATAGGTTGATTCATCCATATACATTCCATCATATTTTGTAGATGTTACTTTCATGTTAGCATAATACCTATATCTATCTTGAACAATCCATCCCTGAGACCTTACCTATATATATAGATCCCTATCTCTATCTCAACCATTTACATCCAAACTTGAGATTAGATATTAATAAAACTAATATTTTAGTCAGTTTCTAATAATGAAATTCTAAAAAGTAAGTATTGACTAAAATGGATTTTGAAAAACTAACTTCTAAATGGTAACTCTTATAGTTGTAAAATCAATTTTAGATGTAGAGTAGCCATAATTTGTTATATGTAATATTTAATAGATTTAAATTATAATAATATAATTTTTATACTTATTAAATTTATTTTAATATATATTTTTTAACTCAAACAAGAAAAAATAGTCACAAACACATTTTTTAATCTTAAAGGGTGTATGTGCTTTATTAAAGGTCACATGCCCTTTGTATTGCATAGGTCTCACACCCTTACATTAAAAATTGTCAACCTTCCATTAAAAAAAAAAATCAAAGTGTGTACTCCCTTTTTAAAGTATGTATTCCCTTTCAATAAGTATTTCCTTTAGCTTTTCCACTTTCCCTCCAAAATTGGTCCGGGTTTAAGAATGGGGGGTTAAAACCTAGCCTAAAAGCTATCATGAGGTATTCCAAATGAAATTTAGAAAATTTATATATTTGTTCATCTTTGTCAACATGTCTAATTATATCAATTTTATATATGGGTTTGTAAAAAGGAGTAATAGGTTTTGAATATATAATTTCTTTTAATGTTAAACAACTACTTTTAATTATTACCTAATTTATACATAACATACCTCTTTATGGAATTTATATATAACATTAAAAATACTTTTGTAACATTTTTATTTTTAATTAAAATTTTATGAACCTTATACCTAACCAATCTATGCATCATTAGCTATGCTTTTCAAAAAAATTGATTTTCACGAAGTTAAGGTCAAAAAGTTGTGTTTGTACACTTTCAATTCTAATTTTTTAGTTGTCTTGACTCGTAAAATTATTTAAAAAATATATGTTTATTAAAACAATAATAAAAATGTATTGTCTAATCTTATAAATTTTATCTATCCATATATGTAATTTCATACAACAATTCATTTGTTTACTCAAAATAATATGTTCATACACTCATAATCTCCATATCTTTTCACCAAAAAGTGTCAATCCATTGTCATAAGTGAATTAATTTCACTCACTTTTATCATCTTAGTATTGAAAAAGGTTATATATTTATCAACTAAATTTGTAATGCCACAATTCATGTTCTTACATTATTGTCAAATTCTTTTTCGAAGTCTCTCTGAAACTCTCTACAAGTTCAACTACTATTATTTTTACAAAAAATGTGTCATTTTAAGTTCCCCTTTTATCTCCCATTATCCTACATCTACCCTACATATATATCTGACCAATTACTCTATTACGGATTCATCCTCTATAATAGTGCAATGGGTGAATTTCAAGGGCTTAATTAGCTCTAAATCAAATGAGGAGAAAGAAAATGTATTGATGAATTTCTCATTATGACCATCCAATTGTATGTCTTGTAGTTCATATAATTCACAATAGGCCATGCATAAGCCCAAGTCTTTAGATTTTGATTAAAAAACATGATCAAATAACTCTACTAGGAAATAACATGTACTATTTATCCATTTGTCTTCCAAGATGGTCATTACTGTGCTCAAATCTAGAGCATATACCATCCTTAACTTCTATACAATTGGGAAGACATGGCTTATGAGTAGCCTACCAATGCATAATGGTGTTATTTAGAGTGTATACTATAGCACTCAAATTATCCTTCTCCTTGGGGATGTATTCTTCAATGTCATGTACAAATGGGTTAGTACATATGGAGTCATCATATTAGGGTAATGCAATGTGTTTGCCTTACTAATGTAGAATACTCTCTTCACCTTGGATGGGGTGCATGGTACCCATATATTCTAAGATACCAATGAATGTTTAATGTTGGCATGAAGCGATTCTCTCATAGGTGACACTTTATGCCTAGATTACACCATGCCAAACTTTCTTCTCACATAGTCATAGGATTCATGTACCCATAAGTCACAAGTAATGCATGTGGTATGAGAATTGGATGCCTTGTCCCATCTCAGAATGACATCCCCATTATGTTCCACTTTATTTAATCCTTTCATTTTGATGTTGTATATGTTATTGATCTCATCCTCCTATTCAACACTTTTGAGATAGGGGGCCTTAATTATCTGATTAAAAAATCACCACACATTCCTTACCATTTTCAAAGCTCACATAACACTTGTTGAATAACATATCTCTGTTGTTAGCATAGCACCAATGTCATCTAAGTAACATTGGGTAGTTTTATTCCTTATAAAGATCAATCAACTCCAAGTATGTTTGAAACTTTGAACCTATTATCTTGAAACTAACATTGTGTAGGATTCCCATTTTTTGAGCACATATTTTTTTACCATGAAAACAACATGAGTGGAAGGTCATAAAGTGTGTTTTCCCATATTGCACCAAACATCTCTTTCTAGGATATTCATTTTTGTGCTTGTGTCCATTATAATGTCAAATATTGACCATCCATTAATGTTTACATATACAAGTAGTTCTTGGTTATATCCTACATTTTAGGCTATCCTTACCTAATGGTCTCCTTATATATCTATTGTAGGTACTTTAATGGGATATCTTCATATATAATCTACCAAAATATTATTCAGCATAGGGATCATTCCTTTAGAGTAAATGAGAGCTATTATGTCATTGAGATCACCCTCCTAATTATCATTATGTACTTGGAATTGGATTTCCTTTCTTGTCTTGTCATCTAGATTTTGGGAAATTTGAAGCTCACCCTAAACATTTTGCATGACATCCATGATTTCATGTAGTAATTATTTCTATTGCAAGTCATCTAGATAGTATGTTATGGAAGTGTCAGGTCACAAATCTTTATCTTTAAGACTTCCTACCTTATATCTTGTCATATACTTCTTAGTGTGAGTTGGTACTAGTTATGTAGTTATGCCAATATAATTTTTTATATGCACTATAGGGATATCATGTTTCTTAGTTTATGCCTTTGACATCTAATAGTCCACATTACATACAAGTTTGATCATGTCAATGCCCTTCTCAATCTTCTCCTTATGTATGAGTTTGGCATACAATCCTAGGCATCTCTTAAATTTATATTCACCTCAAAAATACCCACAAGATGGGTATTTTGGGTAGTCCCATTGATAGTGGTCTAGTGATTCATAGTTATAATAAGTGTAATGGAAAACTTCCACCTCTTTCACCCCCACTATGGCCTCTATAACCATGTTGTTTTCTATAATCTTGACAAGTGTGGTTAGTCTTTCAATGGATTATGGTGTGCCTTATTATCTCACTTCATGGTTCTCATCAATCACCCTATAGTCTTCAATGTGATGGGTAGATACATAATAAATAATTTAGTAGAGAGAGAACTTAACTAGGGTTACACACTTAAGAAGAGGTTAATTATGCACATCATGGCCTTCATAACATCTCATATGAAATAATGAGGACTCTCACATTCCTCAGTAAGTTATTTTTGTTATGTCCTTATACCTTTCAATCAGTACACCATAGTCCAATTAGAGATTCCTATGCACTATTGGTCATAAGCATATCCAACATGGATTCCATTAAGTAAATATATACATTCATAAATGGGTTAAATATAGCACCTACAACTCAAATGAATTTAGATATTAATGTTACCTAAATGGAATCTTAAGATTCAATGAATATATACATCGATATAACATTCTAAAAGGGTGAAAGTAATCCTTGAACAAACCATTTCACATGTTATGTTGGGTGAATATCAAAGGAGATTTTGGACACTAGAATATTGAACATAGCATCATAAGTGTAAAGTCTTTCTATTAAATATATCTTGATCTCCTTTGAAATAACAATAATTTATTTCTCAAATATAATAATGTCAAATAATTTCAATAATTTTGTCTTGAGAAGGTCATAATCTATAATGTCTTGGTTCATATCAAGATTTTGATACTAAGTGTGGGCACGATATAAAAAAGTATGGAAAATTGACTCATCTTTTTATTTGATAACATAAATTTCTTTGTGTACCAAAGGATTTTTCACTCATGGACAAGTTCCTTGGCGTTATTCACTCTATGATATTTGGTAAAATCTGTTAACATTTCATAGAAGACCTCAGGAGGTGGTATGATTAAAGTTATTATTTGAGTTATATGTTGTATTAGTGTATTAATCAAAGGTGTACCCAAACTGTGGCTTCTTTAAAGGGTTCCCCTCATTCCTCCTATTGGTTTTTTATCTCCACTAATTACTAAATAATATTTTACTATAATTCCTCTTCCCACTTAGATGGATTATTAGCTTGTCATTGATCCTCCAACTCCTACCATTATGACTTATGTTGTACCACTTCTTTGAGGGAGTGGACTCCCTCCCTCCAATGACATTCCATATGTCATAAGACCTAAAGTTTATGTAGGCTATATGACAATAAAATTAATTTTTTGGTAAGGAATTATATGTTGTAACATAATTATTTCTCCTTCTTGTGATAAAAATATCATATGCTTGAGATATTGTCAATGTCTTGGTCTACTTATTTTGGTTATGAGTAAAGCACCTAATCATGTACTTCATGTAGAAGTGAATTGGCCATATCCATGGTAGCTTATCCTTGTATGTATTCTATTTGATTAGAAAATATAACTTCTCTTTCAAAATTTAAGTCTAACTCACTAGCACACATTTATTTACCAATGAATAAAATGTACTCTACAAGAGATTCATACCCATGCCATTCCCATTATTCACGGTTCCTCATGGTATTTCCTAAATAACACTCTCCCATTTTCCCATGGTCCTTATTGACCATCACCTTTCCTTGAATTTCATCATATTTTCACTTTAAAAACTCACACTTATTTGGTCCTTCCATGTTGAAGCCTCACTCTTAAAACCTTTGATAAATCATTCCCACTTCATCCTCTACCTTATGTGTTTTTCACAAATGTAAGAACTTTGTTAACCATTCATAAGTTATTTATACCACAATATACCATCAACTTCTTAATCTATAATGAGAATTGATTCAAATATGAGCCTCTATGCTCAGGGAAAAATTTGGTATTAATCATCCTTCAAAAAATAAAAAGGGGATACAAAAATTCTATCACATAGTTATTTAATGCCCCATACCACAAAATGTTAGAAAATATAGTTCAAACTACTCCAAGTTCCTCAAAGTTTCAATGTGTTATTCCATACAAGAGTATTTATGTCTATAGTTTCTATAATTTTTCATTGCATATGTTTCAAGATTCATATAAAAATACCTCTTAAAGTGCATTGGATAAGTGCACAGAGATGGGGGGACAAAAAGTAAATAAAAATTTGTGTTTGGGATTTTAGAAATGGTTTCATGTATGTGATTTTTAAAAGTTCATATGTGGTTCTATGATATAGGCTCAATGATCACTAAGCCTAAACTACTATGTAGTTCAATACATTAAAAATGTTTACATAGTTTTAACGCATTAAAACTATATACAAGAAACAAAATCACATAAACAATTCTATTTATTAATAAAAAAGGTAAAGAATTGATGCCATTCATTTTGAATCAACATAAATAGTGACTATAAGACAACAAGAAGAAATACATGGTTGACAGTGAGACTAGGGAAAAAATCATTCTTGAATTTGACAATGTCATGTTGAAAGAGAGGTATGCAAACTTGTTTTAGTGTATTTATAAAAAATTAAGTTAATTTTGTTGCATTTTTATTTTCTTTTTTTTTTGGTTTTTAAACAGATGTAGAGGCTAATGGGTTCATTGGAAATGAATAACAACATGACCCTCCTATCCCTCCTAACCCACAAAACCCTCCTATCCCTACTAACCCAGAAAACCCTCCTATTTATTCTAACCCACTAAACTCTCCTATCCCTCCTCACTCGTAAAACCCTATTATCCCTCTTGTAGTTCTTCAAGCCACCCATGGTAATCAAGAGGATTTATAAACCCATATCATTAAAAACAAGATGGAACTTGATAATTTGAATAGGACATTGAGGGATCCCAATGAAAACAACCCCCACCAAATTTATCTAGAAAACACATTAAAAACATTATTAGGTGAAATGGACAAATTAACAGGTTAAAATGATAGGTGGGATAAGTATATAAATATATGTAAAGCATATTATTACAATAAATTTTATATAACCACTCTGAGAGATAAACACATAACCAAAGCCTAAATGTATGCCATATTTAAATATGGTAAAATTGGTGCACTGTTATATGCGATAGCCAAAAGGATATCAATCCATTAGTACACTCACAATTTTATCAAACAAATTTTTTGTGATGGATGGTGGATGATCTTTGATCACCCACCTTGAAAAAATAATGAGGTCCTAATGTATTTTTTGAGAAAATGATATTTTGAATTTATGTTGAATGTAGTTCCAAACTATTTGATTTCTTTGAGTACTATGGCAAAGTAAAGGGCTCTATGCAGGATAGGCCAAGTGCATGTCATGCACTTGATCAACTTACAAGAGTACATATAGATAATCTACATCCTTTTGAGACCGTACCCTCTAAAATTAAGGAATTTTTATAGATTGATAATTTCCATGCATTTAACACACTTACCGATACCTTTGTTTAACATATGAGCTAGGTTTCTCATACTCCTACTAGTGGGGTTGGACATGATGAGACTTCATTTAGTGTTGCTACTCGACAAGCTCACTATTAAATGTCATGTGGTGTTATATGCACTGGACCTGAGGATGAGGAGGATTATATCATGCATCCCATTCATGGTAGTATTTTTATGGGCCAAGATGATATCAATCTCACTATGTCTCAACTATCTACATTTTATCTTGAAACCTTGGCTATAATTTTTGATGTATATTTAATATTTTACTTATAGTAAAAAAAATTCAAACTTATTAAATTTAAAATATTTGTACAATTGAAAATGTAATAATTATTTTTCATGTATAAATCTCAATAATGTATACATGTGTCAATTCTATTATGCTCATATATACATATATGAATGTGATTTATAAGGACTAATTAATGTTATGTTTCATTATACATGTATGTTGTTGTTGTTGTTGTTGTTGTTGTTGTTGTTGTTGTTGTTGTGTGTGTCTACATATACATGTATAAATAGATATACACATACATACATGCATGTATACATATGTGTGTGTATTCCTTATCATTGTATAGTACTAAAAATATTTATTATCAGTATTTCTTACTGAATATATAAATATATATAAATTACATATGTAAATGGTAGATTATGGTTGTATATTTTCACCAGTATGGTATAAATGACACTAATATTTTTATTTTGAAATAAAAATAAATAAATAAATGAGTACAGACATACATGTATGTATGTATGCAGGTATGTACGTATGTATGTATGTACATATGTATGTATGCATGCATGAATGCATGTATTTTTTTATGTATTTTTGTTTCAAAATAAAAATATCAGTATCATTTATTCCATACTAGTGAAAATATATAACCATAATCTACCATAATAAATATGGAAACCCAAGATGAGCCAAGTAAGCTCAGTGGGGGTAACATGCCTAAAAATATAGGAAACAACATAGTAAAATATAAGGATGTCCCAAGGAAG